>VZRI01010266.1:1130206-1143472 GCA_013397515.1 Upupa epops
ACAAAAAGCAGTCCTCAATACACTCTACAAACTTTCCAGACTACCTTCTCACTGCTGTGTTAAGATCCCAGCGAATATCTGGAAGGTTGAAGTCACCCAAGAGAATTAGGTACCCAAGTGAATTAGTTAAGCAGCATTGGCT
The DNA here is from genome assembly GCA_013397515.1 of Upupa epops. Taxonomy (NCBI): domain Eukaryota; kingdom Metazoa; phylum Chordata; class Aves; order Bucerotiformes; family Upupidae; genus Upupa; species Upupa epops. The sequence continues at coordinate 1,130,349 of VZRI01010266.1, forward strand.
TGGTCTTAACATTATTCATAGGTTTCTGATGAGGAACTCAGCTTAAGAATGAGATAGTAGTTTCTGTAAGAAATGTCACCTTTAATTATTAGTGAGTTCAGTGATCATAATGGATAGATTTCCTAATGAAAAATCCAGTGTAGGCATGATACAACTTTCTTATACACCTGCAGCGCTTTGCCAGGACAATGAAGGGATAAAAACAAGACATATGAAGGAAGCCATATTTCAACTAAAAGTTAAACAAAACATTCAGGAAGAGGAAGCGAATCATCTCAAGTGGTAAGTGTTAGTTCAACACATTAAAACACTGAGTCTTCTTTAACTAAGGCTTCTGTCAGCAAGGCATGTAATACCCACTAGTGCAAGATCCTGACATTTCATGTCTTGATAGGTTTGGTTTACAGCTAAATTGTGGTGGTTTGCTTTCATTCTTTTATCTTCTGCTTAAAAGTACTCTCACTAGTAATCTGTAGGAGTACCTGATGAAGTCTTTGTGTTATGGCTGCATACGGCAAGAAACCTGCTGCAAACCTGGTTCTCCTAACCTTGTTCTGTGGCATCTCACCATGTGTGTCCTTAAGGATAAAGTAAGCTATTGACATGCTTGTCAGTAAAACCAGGCTAAAATGTGCAGTGATGTGAACAGAACTGCACATGTACATCAAATGGTGTGGAGCAAAACACATTGTCTTGTCTAAGTATGCCATGGTTTCATTTGTAGTCTACAGGTCTGCTCCTATGCTAAATGTTGTGGAATGTTAGACAATTTAAGCAGAAGAAACTAGGTCTGATAGCCTTTAAATAAAACAAACTGTGCATTAAGTAAAGCATTTTTCTTGCATCCACTGTAAATGCAGGCAAATTCATAGAGGCAAAGATCCTATCTCTGTGGAATTGAAAAAAGAGATTATTGAAAACCGGCAGAGGGAAGAAGAGCTATACAAGGTTAGTTCTTGCTGTTTTTCCTATAAATTTGAAGTCCAATTTATACTTTCAGATTATGCAGTGCACTGATAAATTGTATCAAGCCCTCCATGTCTTCCGTTTTTCTTCATACATCAATGCAAACCTGTACTAGCTTCTGATATCCCACTGGCATTCAAAGGCCTGATTATGGGAATAACATCATATATAGTTTGGCTAAAGTTTTAATTTATATACTGAATTGAGCACCATGATTTAAATCCAATGTTGACTTTAATTCTAATGCCGGAGGATGTAAGTCAAAAGGTAATCTAAATTGTGATGGTTTATCAGTGAATTAGAGAAATGTTTCTTTTTGTAACTTTGTTTCTAAACAAAGTTAACATTCATGTACTTAGCTGTTGGCCAGGGGGGTTGTAGAAATCTATGGCTTGTTTCACAACTGCCTCATGACTTTCTGACAGAGGTGTATTTTTACTCATGCTGTCAGTTTGTTAGCCTTCAGTGTTATTAGGTCTCACTGTATATTTATTATCTTGCTACATAGTGGCCACATATTTTCCTCTAGTGGCCACTATGTTATATAGTCAGGGAGTGGCTGTCCTGGAGACCCTTAAGAGACTTAAGGCCTGAAAATCGTGGGAATTTCATGGCCTTTGTTTAAGACATAACAATAACTTAAGGAGATGAAACAATAAGCAAGTAGGGCTGAGATGGAGGAGACATGATGAAAAGAAGTTCAGGTATTCATCCAGCATGCCTGAACACTTAGAGAGGGTCTCGAAGAAGTCAAGCGGTATCAGTAGTAAACTGGTTCACACATGAACAGATTAAGGAGTTAGCACCACTGGAAATCATGAGAGGTGTTCACAGAACATGGGAAAGCTGCAACATGGTCATCTGGAAAGATCTGTTTAGGTGCTAACTTATGGTGAATCCTGTCTGGCTGATTCAGGCCATTCAAAGTGAACTGTGTTTCATCAGGACAGGGATCTTACTGAAACTCACAAAACAGACATTTTACCTTGCTTGACTTTCTCAAGGGTGGCAATAGTGATATCCTAGAGGGGAGTAAATTCTGTGTTTTGTCAAGGATCTCGGTCACTTGTGAGTACCATAAATTTTAATCTATATATATTTTAGTAATTGACTGGATGCTTTGTACTCATGTGATTGTTCTTCCTGGTGGCAAATTAGATCCAAAGAGGAGATCCTATCTTAGAACAGGAGTTTCAAAGGAACAAAGTAGAAGTTTTTTCCAGGCGTGTCATCCGGCCTGTTGATCAGGTTTGTTGATATTATTGCTTCCTACATGTTGTCACCTACTAAGCTAAGAAATACTTGTGGATATTTGGCACTTAATAATATTCCTCCTGATATTCCCATTTCTGTGTCAGTGTCTTATTTCCCATTTTACTTCTGGCACAGTAGGGCAAGTGCTCTGCTACATGCACAGTTCATCTGAGTGGCCAGTATGTGAAATAAATGCAAATCTTCAGGCCAAACCCAAGATTCCACAAACACTGCTTTTCTGAATGTTCTCTCAGGGTAGCTTTCTAATGTCTAAGCATAAGGTTAAGCATATCACAAGATTTGCAATTTTACTTGCAAGTCAGATTGACAGGAACCTTGCTGGTACTTAATATTTTTGCCTTCTGTGGTGTGAGGCACTTCCTAAAATGTATTTCCTGGGATTAATAAGAGCTTTGTTTAATACATACTCTGCTACTGAAGGAACTTTGAATATTAGCAATACAAAGGATGCTTGCTGTTGCCTTCTTGAGGAACATAATAGCTGTGGTAGTTGATCTTTGCCTATACTCTTTTGCCTGTTACAAAGAGATGAAAACTGTTTGGTGAGGCATGGCATGGGGTTGTGTGGACATGGTGTTCTGAGGACCTTCCTAATCTAAATGTTGGTCAGTGGCTGCCCTCCTGTTGAGTGGCTGCTGGAGTCTCTTCTAGTGCCACATTCTTTTGTCACATTGATTTAAAACTGTAGAGAAGATTAATGCATCAAGAAAGAGATTTACTTATGCTCAAAGAGCATTATGACAATTTCAGTCATTAAATATAGAGACATCACCTCTGCTTCAAGAGCCATAGATTACTGGATGTGAGGAGGTTATTCTGGGGAATTTAACTCACTCTTTCCCCCTTCTGTAGGTACGTGCTAGCAGCCATTATTTGAGACAGGATACTGTGTTTACTGGGCCCCTAGTTTGAGCATTTGCAGTTATTCCAATTTCCTATCTGTGCAAGATTAAGTGTCTGTGTAGCAGAGCCCTTGTCCATTCTCTTTGTCTGACTGCCCATGTGTTGCACTTTGATTGTAGTATGTCGTCGTAATCTGTGTGGATGCAGACTGCGCTACATTATCTCTGCATTTACCATCCTGTGTCTGCACAGATTTGGTAATTACATTCCACTAAGCCCTGCAGTGAAGACTTCTGGTTAAATGCCAGTCCTGCAAATGTTTTCACTTGACTTCATGTGAATCTTTAGAAATAACATGGCTTGGGCTGGAGGAAATTTCTCCCTTGTCTAGTTCTATTTTCCCATTGTCTTTTCTTTTCTGTTTTGTTGTTTGTATTTTTTTAAAATACCATCCAGTGTCCAAGAGGTCATCCCACGTTCGACTTGCTCCGTAATGACCCTTGGGACAGCAGAAATAAGACATTGAGGAAATTCCAACAAGCAGGATACAAGGTAACATGAACAAGCAGATTGCCATGGGAAACAGCACACAAGAACATGTGAACTAGCATGTAAGGCATTTTCACAGCTAGCCAGGGATTTGATATTTTGGTAAGTATGTCCCTGATTCACCAGTGAGTGAGAATCTGGTGCTTCAACTGGTACTGCTTCTTGTGCTTACTATTACAAATAATACTAAATGCATGCAGGTGAATTTAGATGTTTTTAAAAGTAAAAAATATTTTTGCACAAAAAAGATTTCAAAATGTGGAATACCACGTTCAGGTTTGGGTTCTTAGTGCAAGAGAGGTATCAGTAAGCTTGAGTGAGTTCATTGTAGAGCCACCAAAACCGTCTTTATCTGGAGCACTCTCACTGTAAGAACAGACTATGAGGAGACACATCCTGGAGAGTGAAAGAGCGGAATCTTCCAGCAATTCTCAGGAGGTTACTGATGGTGTAGCCAAAATTTTTGCAGTGGTGCATGGTGAGAATGTGGGAAACAATAGGCATAAATTTAAATGAGAAAGGTATAGTCCATGTATAAGGAAAGTTTTTTCCATCATGGTCTGATCCCTCCCACTCTAGTTGCTAAAGACTAATCAGTAAAATCACTTATCTCATTGGGTTTAAATATTACCTTTCATCTCCACTAGTCTTTTCCCAGTGAATCTAAATAAGGCAAGCAATATGGAAATTTCCTGCTCTCCTAGCATACAGTTTGGATATTCTTCTCCAATCTATTTACCATACCAGGCTCCATATAGAGATTCTGAAATTAAATAATCTGTCCTGTATTGCACAAATAAGGATCTGGCTAAATGCCCCCTTCCAGTATTAAAACTTAGGATTCATTACTATTACTCAGTGATACATGTGGCACTAGGCAAATTGCACGGTGCAGTGTAGTACTTACTGTTATGCACAGAGTCACAAGTGTTTGCTGATGTTTTACCCATTGTTATATCTACTTAGGCAAATAGACACAGATGAGGGATTAGGACCTTGCCAAAAGAAGTCTAACCTGTAAAAGTCTATCCTGAACAGAAAACTATAGTAAAAATTCTGAAATAGAGGTGTCTGAGTGAGCTCAGTAGAACAAATACAATTGTAATGTATGTGTGTTTCTATGGCTGTAAATCTAAGTATTCAGCTTAATATTAAATTTTAAAATAAATCCCTCAGGTTTTGATTCAGATTCGACTAAATAATTTACTGCTTCTGTTCCGTGGGCTAACCAAAGAAGATAGAGGTTTGGAAGAAGACTCTCCGTCTGGTAAGGAGTAGAAGAACAAGTTGATATTTTGGCCATGAATTATGATAATTCAGGTTGTACTGCAATGTGTCAGATGTGTTACATATGAACTTAGAGTCCTTACAAAAAAGTCTCCCAGCGAAGGAGAGAAGTGTGACCATGTAGAATCATAGAACCAATTGTTTGGGTTGGAAGGGATCTTTAAAGCTCTTCTAGACCAACGCCCCTATGATAAGCAGGGATATCTTTCTCTAAATCTGATTGCCTAGAGTGTCGTCCATCCTGATGTTGAATGTTTTCAAGATGGGGCATGTACCACTTCTCTGGGAAACCTGTGCCAGTGTTTCACCTCCCTCATTGTAAAAAATGTATTCCTTATATCTATTCTGAATCTACACCCTTTTAGTTTGAAACCCTTACTCCTTGTCACGTTGCAACAGGTCCTACTAAAAGGTAGAAATTACTATAGTCAAAATACATCTATGTTTCATGCATATTGTTAATCAGATTTAAAAAAGAAGCCATTAACTCTTATTAATAATCTGCTTAATAATAGGGCAGAAGTTGTGAATGCTTCATCATTGGAAATGTTCAATTTATGAGGCTTTGAGTAACTTGATCTATCTGAGTGTCCCTGCCCATGGCAAAAGGTTTGGACTAGATGATCTTTAAAGGCCCCTTCCAACACAAACCATTCTGTGACTTAGGCCTGAGAACCATAGAAAAGCAGATGGTACTATATGAGAAACAGACATNCTTCTCTGGGAAACCTGTGCCAGTGTTTCACCTCCCTCATTGTAAAAAATGTATTCCTTATATCTATTCTGAATCTACACCCTTTTAGTTTGAAACCCTTACTCCTTGTCACGTTGCAACAGGTCCTACTAAAAGGTAGAAATTACTATAGTCAAAATACATCTATGTTTCATGCATATTGTTAATCAGATTTAAAAAAGAAGCCATTAACTCTTATTAATAATCTGCTTAATAATAGGGCAGAAGTTGTGAATGCTTCATCATTGGAAATGTTCAATTTATGAGGCTTTGAGTAACTTGATCTATTTGAGTGTCTCTGCCCATGGCAAAAGGTTTGGACTAGATGATCTTTAAAGGCCCCTTCCAACACAAACCATTCTGTGACTTAGGCCTGAGAACCATAGAAAAGCAGATGGTACTATATGAGAAACAGACATGAGATAGAGGACCATACTGGAATGTGAGTGGGCTGTGAAGTCCTTTTAGAAAAGGGGAAATCAGATTTGTCTTGTAGTTAAGGTATTGTGCCTGCTATCTTGTGGATGTGTCAGTTACAGCCTTCAGGAAATATTCTTTTAATTTTGTAGTAAAATTACTAGAAACACTGTGTCTTAGGAAGATGTTAAATACCTTTAGTGGCTCAGTTCTATTTTTGAAACAGTGGATTAATGTATATTACAAAATCTTGATATTTGTTTTTCATTCATGATAGAAAGCAGAAGTTTCAGCAAACTAGGGAAGAATGAAGAATGTAAGGGCTTTTCTTCTAGAATATCTGAAGATCGTATATTGCCTTTTGAATTACCCTTTTTCAGTTCCTATGAACTGCAGCGTGATTTGGTAGGTAGAGTAACTAAAATGGTGGCCAACACTCAAAATATTTTGTTGAAGGCATTGGCTCTAGGCCTTGTACTGCCTTTATTAAAATTTCACAATATGACTGGTGTTCTACGGTTCTGAAAACTTAGTTCAAGACTTCAGATGTACAAAAAGTGCTGCTGAAAACCATAGAAAAGGTCTTTGCATTCTCTTAATTGCATTCTGAAATTGTGAGTAATACATAAATGATGAGAGTTAGATAACATCCTTGATTTTGCAGAAGTACAAAATATGTGAAGTGCAAAAGTTAAGAAAGAACAGAGATGAATATTCAAAGACAAATAAAAAGTTTACCTAATTATTTCTGTATGTTTTCAAGTAGCTGTGTTGAGAAATGGCTGCGGACACTAAATGCCCACCAGGTTACTGGCTTTTAAATACTGTATCCTTTCAGGCACCTGATGCTCTTGGACTTGTTCCTAATGAACCTGTAGATGTGAAAATCAGACACGCTATTCCTTCTTATGACTTGAAGGTGAGTCAATACAGCTCTCTCAACTGTACTGTTTCTCTCTTTCACCATTTCAGTTAGATATGTTTTCTGCCTGATTCAGTGGCCCCGGTGTACAGCCCAGTAGAAATGTTGCCTTAATATATGAATAACATGCTATTACTAAAAACAAATCACCTATTTCCACAAGGAATAAGCTTATAGTCAGCAATAGCTATCTCTCTCTCCAGACAGAGAGATATATCACCTCATATGGAATTAGTATGTTTAAAGCAATGAAGTCCTTCTGATAATGAGGATACTGCAGGCCCTGCATACCACAGTTTTTCCTTTGATTTCAGAGTTCTATAAAAGTGTTCTTCCTTAAAGAAAGCACTGGAAGACTTTTTGTGTATTTGGCATCCACTTCTGTGTGCTTAGTTCCTTCATTCCTGCTTAAGAAATGCAAACATCTCCTTCTTGAAATATGTAATGTTTTTATGAGTACAGAAACATTTTTGTTTCTCCTGACTTCTAGACCCTTTTCTCTCAAATTTTTGAATAACAATCAAATTTTGTACCCAACAAACTAAAATTATTTTCTCAGGTTCAAACCAATACAGATTTTAGTCTAGTGTCCACCTTTTTTTTTCAGGTGCTGTAAAGTCTATAAGCTTTTTTGTAGCAACTTTTTCCCCTTACTGGGCACTGGTTTATCTGTCACTGTTACATGTATTACTTAACACAGGTTTTCTCCATCCCATTAAGTTCAGTAGATTTGCTCAAGAAAATGTTAAATCCACTATCCTTCATGAAAAAGCAAGAATAAAAATGTCCCTGTAAGCATTTAGTCAGCTTGTCCTGGTGAAGTATGGCTTCTCCACATTTTGGTCATATAGCATGTTCAGGAATAGTGATTCAAACATCTTTTACCACAGAGCTTGAATGTTCCATTCCATCTATGAGTTAACCTGAAGTTATTAGTGTCATCTCCTGTGGCACATCTTTTTCTTTGCACTTAGGTTCCTCAGCATTTCAGCATCGTTAAGGATCAGCAGTTTTGTACACACTATGCAGCCACAAGTTATAAACCTCAAAAACTTTCGCGACGACTGAGGCGAGAAGCCCAGGTATGCAAATTGGGTTGACTGAGGTCACTCACAACCCTACACTTCTACAATTATTGTATTAATTTTGTCTCAATGTTTTATACCAAAAGGCTTACTCTAAAATTTTTTATCTCTGTTTTACAAGGATGAATTAATTCAAACAGTTGCTTCTCCTGAGGAGCAGCTTACCCTGGTCTCTGAGAGGACAGATATTCACAAACCATCCCCAGAAGTAGCAGAAAGAGATATCAGCCTCTTAAAATTGGTTCCTCCCCAAGCTTTAGTCTATCCTACAGAGGGCAACCCACTTCGTATTTTTGTAAGTAGAAGTTGACTTTCACAAAGAAGCCTAGGTAAGACAGTGTTCATTTCATCGGAAGACTCATGTGGAACTGATGTACAAGCCCCTTACTCAGATTGTTATATAAAACTATCTAGGGTGAGAATACCTCAAGATTCAAGGTAAGTAGGACTCACATCCCAGAGCTCATCCATCCAGAATAAGCACCATTTCACTTTAATATGGATCAGTTTAGAGGAGGGGATGATTAGGCAAATTTACCAGTGATGGTAGAGAACTGAACATAAATGGTGACTGATCTCAGGATTCTCTGGTACACCATGGGGCCCCTCCCTTCTTGTCCATTTGTTACCCTCTGTGGATCGTACAATCATAGAATCATTATAATCATAGAATCATTAGGGATCGGAAGGGACCTCAAAAGATCATCTAGTCCAATCCCCCTGCCACAGCAGGATCACCTAGACCAAGTTGCACAGGAACAGTGGGTCTTGAATGTCTCCAGAGAAGGAGACTCCACAACCTCACTGAGCAGCCTGTTCCAACGCTCCATTACCCTCACTGTGAAGAAGCTTCTTCTGATATTTATATGGAACTTCCTCTGTTCCAGCTTGCACCCATTGCCCCTTGTCCTATCACTAGATGACCTTGAGAAGAGCTATTAGACGCCGAGTCCTTCTATAAACTCATGCTCTTGCCCATGTAGGTAGGACAGGAGCAGTTGTCTTCTTCTGTTCAGTTGGGGGACTGCAATTCTGCCTGATCCTCTGATAAATGAGAGAAGTGAAGTCAGCTCTGTTGGCATCACATCCTGCTTCCTTGGAATTTCCAATAGTTCTCGTAGGGTCCCTACACCAGCTTTCCAAATAGGCACCAAGATTCAAATAATCACAACCACATGCATGGGAGAATTTTCTCTTGTTATATAGATTGTGCTTCTTGGCACCAGCACCAGAAGATATTTCCCACACAGTGCAGCACAGTCTGGAGGTCCCTGGGGTTTGTTTGAGCAGGCAGAGGTAGCTGTATAGTCAGTCAAGTGCTGTGTCTGGGAATAGGCAGCATCTCCAAGGCAGGATGGCACTGTGCCTGACTTGGGTGGCTCTGTCTTTCAGCATGAATAGCCCATTGTGCTAGTCTGATAATCTAGGCCTAACATGTATGATATAGCACTGTCCACACTGCATGTAGCCAGGACTCCTGCTGACTTACTGATGAGATACTCTGTGCATCAACTTCAGCCCTCTCTCTTCTCAATATAAGAGCCAGGCAGAGTCTGATCCCACACTCCCCAGCATTAGACTTTATTCAGAAACAGATGCTAGTCAGTGACAATGATGGCAAAATGCTCCTTGGCTTCCACCACAGTGAGACCAATTCCTGTTCTTGAATTCTGAACTGTTCAAACCTCCAGGAATGGATTTTGGAATAATGAGACAATAGGGTTTTTTCTTGCGGTTTAGACAGCAGAGAGCATGGGTAAACCAGGCATATTATGGATCTTTTGTAATGGGAAAAGATAAGAAATGAGAGTTCACACCAAACAGAACAGTCACAATGAGACAAAGGTATGAATCTGGGAAGACTACATCAATGTAACGATCAAGATTTTCACCAGTTTATTTCTTTATTGTGTTCAGAATGATTGTTTTAGATGTTCAGAATGAATGTTTAAAATGCTTCTTTGTTTTCAGAATCCCACTCCAGGATTAGTTCCCGTTTTACCTCCTTTGGCCTATTCTGAAACAGACATTGAATACCATCTTTGTCCTCTTCCAAAATATACCTTTACCAAGGAATGTCCCAAAGGATCCAGTATTCCAGTCACACAAAGGAAATTTTTGCATCACGAGGTATAGCCTTTTTGGGTGTATTTTATGAGTACCTGCTTTAAGTATTTTCTTATTGAGAATTTACTCCAATAAATCAAAACAGAAGATGAAGAGTCACATTAGACAAAAGATATCTTCCAATGTAAATTATACAGTTGCTTAAGCAGTCAGTACAATGCTCAGAATAACTTGGTCATATTATCTTTATCCATGTTTCTTATTTATTCTTCAGTATTTCGCCGCTGTCTCCTTCTTTTCACTGTTTTACTTTCATGGACATTCTTTGGAGGAAAAATCTTCAAATGTAGATAACTGCAGCTCCCCGTATTCAGTTCTGAGCCAAGTCAATTGTTCTGTCCTGCAAGCATCTCTCTCCACTGCATTGTGCATTAGAGGTCTGATGGCTGCAGCACTTGTCTTGTCTTTCAGGAAGTGATTTGTGGAGTAATGGAATGGAGAAGATTCTTGCCAGTGATATATTCCACTTTTTCTAACCCTCCCACACGGACCAGCACAACACCTAGGTAAGAAATAATTTGAATATTCTGTGCCTCTATCCTGCTCCAGTTTCTGCCATCTGTAACTGTTGACCAGTAACTGGTCCCACTGATAGAAGTGGGCCTATGGGTGGATATAACTGCTACTCAGAAATACAAAACCAGCAGTGAAAACCCCTATTGACCTTCTTGAAGGATGGGTATATAATATCATTAGAGAATATTATCATATATAATAATATCGTTAGAGAAAATACCTAGCCCTGGACTCTCAGTAAATCTCTCCTGAACGCATTTTGATTCAGTGTCAGAAGACTCCAGGGGAAACAAACTGTGTGAATGGTAAAACCTTTAAAATGTGGTCACCTGCATCCAGTGACTGCTGACATTTCTGAGGCTCACACTCCCTCATTTCACGGCAGTTTCTGGGGTACTCAGATTTTCCAGGAGTATTTAAAGCACATCATCTTCATTTGTAACTGCAACTACTGTGTAGTTTAAAAACAACCATTCCTGTCTGTCCATCTTAAACTAATAACAACCATTTCAATCACAGGGATCCTTACAGTGTAGATATGCTTCCGAGGGATGTACCGCCCATACTGTGTGACTTACCTGAGAGAGATAGGGAGAACATAACTGACTGGTAAGCTTCTCTATTTTCTGTTTAGTGTGGTTGCTTATGCCATAACCATTTATATGGATATGTCCGCACCCGTTACAAGACGTACCCAAAGGCAGAATCACCAAGTCCCACTTGCATAAAACATTCATTTTGTGTGTTTTACTATAGCAGAAAGACTGATTTTTCTTCTTAATCACTTGTAGTGAGACAGATGAAACTGAGTTCAACATGATTCTCACGCCAGAGATGGTGAGGGCTGAATTTCTTCAGATTGAGCAGGAACTCTCAGAAGAAAAAAAGGAAGAAAGGTGGGTATAATTTGAAATTAGAGGAGAGGAATGGCAATGGATCTGAAGACAAGTAAGGAAAAGTCACACTAAGGTGCTCTAGGGGCTCCAAACATGAGCGGAGTGAAGATCTGGTATTTTGGGTAAATTTGCACTGCAAAAGCAGTCTATGGATTGGAGTTCAGAAAGCATTTGTGAATGTGGCACACTGGGCTAGATGTTGCTGATTTCAGTTTTGTCAATATGAGTCAGTTTGTCACTTGAGGCAGTTTTCTTGACTTCAGAGAGAAGTTCACTCAGACCAGTGACATTTCCTTTTTAGTGACCCTTTTGGTTGGGTATTTATTGACGCTGGCAGAGGAAAGAACCTTCAGAACTTCCCCCAGCATGGTGCTTTTTTCTCAGGCTTTTTCTAGGAGTGGGTCATGGTTGCTCTTCTGTCTGCACTTTTATACTGGCCACTGTAAGGGCCAAATCACGCTTTTTGTCTCCAGTGTTTTCAGGACGATGTTCTGAGGTTGCATCTCAGGAAAGAAACCTTGAGACTCAACCTGAGGACAAGGAAAACTCTGAGGAAATAAGGTGTTTTTATTGAGTTTGATAATCACTGTGGTTTTAAAGTAGTATTTCATAACTGCCCATCAGTTCTGTGGGAAGTGAAGCAGAAGCAGATGCACTGTGTGAAACCTGGGGTACATCAAGTTGCAGGAAGGATACAAGGATGTGTGAGAACTGGTAGGTGGGATGCTGGGGGCAGTGGACTTTAGTAGAAGCAATATGGATAAGCGATTGCAGAGCAACACAGGAGAAAGTGCTGGGTTCTAGCCCTTTGTTTTCAGATACGTTGTATGACTTGAAGCAAGTGAATTCATCTTTCTGTGTATTAGTTACACCCTCTATCATGTGATGAGGCTTTGACATCATAATGTGCATAACAGCCTGAAACTTTCTGAGCCATCAAGAGATTTCAGTATCTTATTTTCTTTAATTTTAGAGGGAAATTATTCAACTGACATTCAAATCGTGTGCAACTGTCAGACATTGAACTTTAAAATGGTGCTGTGTGTGACAAAACACTGTTTTCTGTATAGTGATTAGCACAGTGATGGTAGAAAACAATTTGCTAGAAGAATGTAGAAGTATCTGCCTCAGTGGTGCTTTTTGCATTTTATGACACCTTTATTGTCAGAACATGTAGATTTGGGATAACTTGTTGAACTAAAGAAGGACCTTTTACTCTGCAATGATACAGTGTTGGAGGTTGTTTTTTCTAGATAAGTAGTTTTATAAGGATGAGGGGTTTTTTTTAGTGTTTATTTTCTTATAAAAATGAAGCTACTTTTCTATATTAAACACCTCTGAGTTTTTGTATTTGCTTGTTGGAAACTTCTCTTATTTATTTGGCTTTGTGAGGATAGAAAAATAAATTATTAGCAAACAATGAAGCCCCAACACTCTGTCACTGGAATGTTCTTCATTGTTATTGATGGAATGGTGTTTTCACAATATCACAGTATCACGGTAATGAT
>VZRI01010267.1:0-137916 GCA_013397515.1 Upupa epops
ATTATTCTGTGATTTTGTGAATTCTCAGTGAAAGCTGGTAGGTGTGTTGAGATTGCAGGCACCAACCTAGAACCGATCTAGACCTTCATTGCAACCCAGGACATCTGGTTATGAATGACTTATCTGGTAATTGATTGTTTTGTCCACTGAAAACCTCTTTAGAAACATTGCAAAGTAGCAAACGTTTCCTTAGATGGGAGTTTCTTGAAACAGTAAGAAGGGGAACAGAAAGGGAAGAGATCTCTTAGGGTAAACAGTGTTCACAGAAGGGAAAAATGGCTTTGTTCAGCTCAAAGTGCAGGAGTGGGATTCAACATCTCATATTGTAATACCAAGTAGCCAAAATGTCCACACAGTGCTTGTGAATATGATACAGAGACTATGGAAGTTTTATGGGCTAGAGAAGTGCAGATTATGGCCAGGGAGGGCAAGTGTAGGGCATCCAGACAAACCTCAGGTCTCCACTGAGATGTAATCATCAACCAGCTAAATATGATGGTGTGCTTAATCCCTTCCATCACCATGGCACTTATCTCTTGCTCAGCTGCTGAGCTAATGATACAATAATGTTGCCTCTAGGTCTGGTAACTGCATCCTGCTCAATATGGATTCAGGGGAAACAGGTAACAGCAAAACAGCCAAGGGCTGACTGCAGCAGTAAGTTCGAGGTAAGTTTGGTCTGTGCCTTTGACTATGAGTCAATCATCTTACCCCATAAATGGTGGGCAGTGCAAGAGCCCTTTGAGCTCTCTTAAGTGACAGCTGGCTGCCAAGACCTCTCCTTGGTCAGGAACTCCTGACAAGGAGATGACTCAGAGAGGCAGCAGAACCTGGATGAGTAGCTAACAGCTGTCAATGCTTTGCAGCTTCATTAAGGACATTTTAAAGACTGTGTACCTGGAGTCTTTTAAATGGGAGGGTCTCCTGGCAACTTTGTCTGACCCTGTCCTCCATGCAGTAAATAATCCAGCGTACCTGGCCATCGAGTCTTGTTTAAAAGGCACGTTTACTGGTCAGACTTTGTTAAATCACTCTTTTGTATCAATGAATATATTGTTACTTCTCTCTTGCAAGTGAAGTGTATACATCCACTCATGGCAAACTCCTGTATCTGGGTGCCAAAATGTACGTGTCTCTGGAGCGGAATTCCACTTTCAGTGTCACAGAATTAGAAATAAAAGGGATTTGTGTGAATTTTGACAGAGAAAAGGCTACAATCATTAACTAGATTCCACCTCCGTGAGTCTGTCTGTCTGTCAAGCTGTCTGTCTCACCATAGTCACCAGTATCTGCGTTTCTGTGCTCTGCTGCTCTTCTGGAGGTCTGTGCTGACAGATCAGTGTGATCAGTCTGCTGTTTTGTGATATGAATTCAAGTGTTCAGCTATTAATCTCTCTATTCAATTGGCAAAACATTAGAAGTCCTCCCATGCCTGTGACATAAATGTTGTGTCATTTTTCATCTCCAAGAGATTTATGAAGTTATTTGAGTCTGGGCCAGGTTTGCAGCCCTTTTCAGTTTGATATGAACTCCAGATCCCGACTTAATCTCAGGTCATGAGCCCTGTGGAGAGAACAGGGATGGCGGAGAAGAGAAAGCTTTTCTCTGTGGTCCTGAGTGGTAGTTGGGGTAGACTTTTGTGATTAATAAGCAAGTAGGTGGGTCTGCAGAGAGATCACAGTGCTGTTTTCCTACATGGCACCCTCTTAAGGCAATAAGACCTAAAGGTATCTCAACTTCTGAAGGTGTTTGTAATGTTTCCTGCATGTGTAATCAAAGTGATAATTGCAAAGCTGGCCCATGTGCTCAGGAGGTCACACTCAGTTGCTGTGAAGCTTCTTTCTGGCTTTCAACACCCATATGTCCGTTAAAGCATTTCTGTTCTGCAGACTTCGATACATCATCCCAGGGCTCACTCCTAGTGTCTGCTCCTTATTTTTGGTTTTTGTTTGTTGGAGCCTGTAAAGCATGTGAAACAGTGATCTGGATTTGTAACATGGATAACAGCTCTTGGAGGGCTTTAACCAAAATCTACTACCACTAGAGAAACTCGAGCTAAGTACACAATCCAGATGTCAGGAGGTGAGTGACTCTGAGATCATATGAATGCAAAAGGACGTCAAGAGACCTCTAGCTCAGTTTTCTACTCAAAGCGGGGTCAGCTGTGCACTCACTCAGCAAATCCATGCTGGCAGAAGCATTTATTTCAGAAAGCTGCTGTTTGAAACTGTAGCTGCTTTTCCCTGCTCCCTATGCCCTCTCTAATCCTGTACTTCAGCATCCTGTTGGCAGCCTGATTCTGCAGCGCCTTCAGTAGAATTTAGGTATTTTAATCTTGTTAACATATATGGACACTTGAATTGTCACTTTTGGTAGAGGATGATTGCTCTTCAGTGCTCATTGCCTGGTCCAGAAGTCGAGTTACTCATCTTCAAGCTGTGTCAAAAATAAAGACAAAAAATAATCCTACTCCTCTAGCCCATGACTGTTAATATGAAAGTTGTGCTTCTGCTTCACAATTAATTTTACTCACTGGATCCATCCTCTTGGGAGGTGGAACTTGCAAAAATATGTCCAGTGCATTTCTTGGCTTTTCTTACACTTCGTTAACTGCAGATTTCAGTCCTCAGGTCAAGATGTTGCAGGATGATAAAATTCCCCTGAAGGAACTAGTTTCTTCTGCCAGTCCCCATAGACCAGCACAGTAAGAATGTGTTTTCCTTCCTCTGGGACATTGTGGGCAGATGATGGTTATAACAAGCATTCAAGGGCACATGTTTATGCTGAGCTATATGTCACAGCACAATATGGTCTTCCAACAGCATCCCATAACATGGGAGCTGAACATGCTGCCTTCATCCTCTGATACTTAGATTCCTCTAGTGATGAGCATGGGCATTCATTCACAAAGGCATGGAACAATAGGATAAAGGGGTAATGGTTTTAAGACAGATTTGGGCTGGACATGAGGAAAAGTTTCTTTAATCTGAGCATGGTGGCTCACTGAACAGGTTGCTTAGAGAAGTGGTGGAGGCCCTATCCCTGGAGACATTCAAGGTCTGGCTTGATCGGACTCTGGCAATCTGGTCTAGTTAGAAATATCCCTGTTTGTTGCATGAGATTTGGACTAGATGACTTTTGGAGGTCCTTTCCAATCCAATGCATTCTATCATTCAGGAAGCTATACATGAGATTAGAAGGCTTGTCCATGACTGTGCGTGTTTTACACACTGTGGGCTTCATGAAATGAGTTGTCTTTATAGGGACCAGAGAACTGATATTATGGGAAATGTTTCCATTGACTTCAGTGGTTTGGGGGTTGAGGCCCACCACTAACATACACAATCCTATTCCTTTGCTTGCCTGTCATCTATGAAGGCAGCCAGTTCTGCAAACTCATTGGACAGTCACACTCTGCTAAGGACTGGAGAATATGAGTGCCTCATGTTCCGTTCATTCCTGGTGAGCTTTGCACAGCTTCTGGGCTCACAGTGAAATCCCATCGGTGACCAGAAAAATAATTTCCCACAGTTAGCTTAGGTGGGGCTGGATCTGTCCATGCTGTTAATTGTCCATGGGTGCAATCATGTCATGGGATGTGAAGCACACATATCACAACTGGTCATGCTAGCAAGGAACCACAAAGCGCTTCATCTGTACCCTTCACCTACTTCATGTGTTTTTTTTGTTGGCACACCTCTTCACTCTTGCAAAGTGTGCTCAGGTATCTTGCTGAGAAGTAGAGATGAGTTCCCATATGCCAACATATGAAAACATCTTCAGCAAGTGGATTTCAATGCCTATTGTTTAAATCACGGCTACGTTGTGAAGGCAAGTTTTTGGTATAAGATAAGAGGACTAAAATGCACAGGGGAGATGAAGATAGAACAAGGGGCAATGGGTGCAAGCTGGAAGATAGGAGGTTCCATATAAATATCAGAAGGAACTTCTTCACAGTGAGGGTAATGGAGCATTGGAACAGGCTGCCCAGGGGGGCTTGTGGAGTCTCCTTCTCCAGACCCACCTGGATATATTCCTGTGTGACTTGGTCTAGGTGATCCTGCTGTGGCACGGGGATTGGACTAGATGATCTTGCGAGGTATCATCTGATCCCTAGTGATTCTATGATTCTATGATTTATTCAGCAGTTATGGACAATGACCAACCTTCTCAAAATCCAAATGCAATGATGTAGAAAGAAGTACTGGCAGTGTTTGTCCGGAATGTTGGTATGATGTAGTCGTAAAGAGGACAGTAGTGTTCTCAAGCTGTATTTCCAGGAGAGAGAGAGCATTGATGCCCTTGTAGATGAGATAGTGAGTCCTTACCATGACTAAAGTATATTCCTCATGCTTGGAAGGAGATTACATTAAACTGGAAGACATGTAGAAAACATCAGCTAGGATGGCTGCAGAAAAGAATGTTGGTTGCCTGCAAGGTGGCTAAAAGAGTTTGCCTTGGAACAGCAAGAATTTGAGAGAGGATGTGATGTTTGAGTGCTATCATTTAGGAGGAAGCTTTTGAAATGTTGGCCCACAGCATGACCAGGCTGCTGGTGCAGAACACAAAACCTGCAGAATCAATGATGGAGCAACATGTGCAGTGTTTTCCATTCCAAGAGAGAGGTTGGAAGTGAATGGTTTTGAGAAGAGCCCTGACTGTAACTGCAAGCCATCAGTCCAAGTTGTTTTGAGATTACTGACAGGGATGAAAAAGGAAGGAAATGAGCTTCTGGAGTTTAAATAGTGGTGGAAGGACCACTGACTAGAGGCTGGACATGGGTATCCTGAAAATAGAAATAAGATTAAATCATATGTTCTGGCTCTCTCTACAGTGGGAAAAGAGAAAGGTGGAGCAAGAAGCCAAAACAGTGAAATTTAGAGGGCAGCATGAACCTTGGTTGCCTTGAAGAGTCCTGCATTCCTATGCTCTGCGTTCCTGGGACCCATTCATCACATCTGCTGTTGCAAATTATTTCAGCATTTTCTGTAAACAAACTGAATGATTTGGGAGATATTTATGATTCTGAGAGGAAAAGTAATGGAAGCAAGGTGACGAAGGAGATAGTGCAGAAGTTCCTCTGTATTCACTTTCCTTTTACTTGTCTCTTTTTACTGTATTCATCCTCCCANAGAGAAGTGCCACTTTGCTGTAATTGTGAAGGATTACAACCACCATCATTGCAAAAGAGCTGAGGTGTTAAATTTAAAATGCTGCGTTTGCGGAGCTGGGTGCTGATCCCCTGGGCTCCCTGTTCTAGAGGGAGTCTTTCCTGCACCCACATGGAACCACAAGCCTTAAAGCAGCAGCCACCATGTTGGAGAGAAACCTGTGTCATGGTTTTTGTCAGCTCTGTGTAAAAAACCTCTACTCAGTGGGAAACAAAGTGCCCCAAAGAGTACGAGGTGGTGGATTGCTTTTAGGTTTGCAAGGACTCATTTACCATCGTGTTGTTTGAGACTCTCACCATGAGGCCAGCACAATCGACCACCTTGCTGGAGAAAGCACAGGGCAGCAATAAGAAATGCTCAGAGAAGAGAGTTGAAAATAATCAGTCTTATGAAAAAGCCGCTGTTGAAATTAGTGAATGCAAGATGATGCTCTAAAAGATGAGTCTATCACTCAGGCTTTCCTAGTCATACCAGAACGTTCCTAATGAAACACATTTTAAAGTGATGACACCAAACAGCTCTAAACCGACATAGAAGTACCTGGAAAAACTTCAGGCAAGAGATTTTCTACAGAAAAGCACAGCGAGGTACAGGAAGTGATGCTTTGAAGAACAACAGAAAATCTAGGTGTTCCTTTGGCCAGAAAATACATGTAGAGAATGTGTTTCTAAATGCATAGTCATCATGTGTGAAAGCACACCAGGGAAGGAAACACTGGTAGAAATGCCTGAATTGGGTTCAGCTGGAGTAGAAGAAGTCAGCTGCCAAAGTGGACATAATGGAGACCTCCTCTTTAAGGTGGAGAAGGTTTTAGTGAGACCAAGAGTATTTTTTAGCAGGCTGGGAACCATCAGTGGTTTTAACACCTTGCTATTTAAAACTAGATTGAACTACCTCCCTGCTTGAGAAGCAAATGAATCTTTCTGCCTTGGCTTCTATATTAGCAAGCCTTGGTCTGTGCTGGAAAGAACTCTTCTGTGAGCAATTGTGTGTGACTGCCAGCTGTGAAGGTTTCCTACCTCCATCTTTGATGCTGTTAGGGCTGTGGATTACACAGATGTTGCCCGAGCTCTGGATTGGCAACTTCTGTAGAGCAGTTACTTCCCTGACTGCATGAACACTGACTCAGGTCAGATTTAGCTCACACAAGGATAAGTCTGCTTTGCGTTTTCTAACCAAACATCAGACAGGAGAACTAGGTAGCTTAGGAGAGGCTGACATTGCCCAGTGCATGAGTAACTTTGTCCTTCAGGATGGAAGACTTAGAACGGACACTCCAAGAAGGAAACAAAACGTGCTTTCCCTAGGAAACATGCTTTCCCTAGCACGTGTATGTTGAATGCTTCTACTGGGATCCTTGCTTTCTTCTTGGAGAGCCATGATACTAAGCTGGTGGACTGAACTTCATGTGGAAACCTGCGCCTCTGACATCCCATCAGCTCTGAGCCAAGTACTCTTTGAAAATAATATCCTGACTTGACAAGCTTATGCATGAATCCATATATCTACAAGACTGTTTACCTTTGAGACTCCTTCCACCAGGTCTTCTGTGCCCAGCCATTTAGTCCCTGAAGCAAGCTCAGTGGGAAGGGACGTGCAAAGTAGTTTTATAAACTGGTTTATTTTCTGTCATTCTGAAGCTCTGGAGCTTTGGAAGAACTTCAAAAGAACAATTCCTGGTCAATTCCATATGAGGCTCTTTCCACTCATATATTTTGATCTCTGTTTCTTTTAAGATTTCCTTGTATGTCTATTCCCTTGATCCTGTTTTTCTCAATGCTCTACCATGTGCAGATATCTTGCTGACACGTAAGTTTTTTCTTCTCCACTGAGAAATGACTCATTTATTACAGTAGGGGTTCCAGCTCTTCACCAACTGCTTACAGATGCCCTTTGAATTGAGTTTTGAATGGGATTAATGAATAATAAAGCCAGTGATGTGATTTGACTTTGGCTCTTGGAAACCCCATCTTAAGCACCATTAGTTAAAAAAAGTCCACTGTGGGGAAAAGCAAGTCAGAAATAGTCTCTGTGCAACCTGTTTACAAGATGTTTAAATCAAGAAAAGGGAGGAAAGTAGGTCATTTTGGTCACATGTAGAGATTTGGACAGGACATCCCTTACTTTGAGAGCTCAGAGACATCCATAGCAACACTGTGAGGATGTCACAGTCCAGATGTCCTACAGCTAACAGGGGACAGCACAGCTCAGAGGCTGAGGTTGTTGAAGGATAACACAGTCTGGGTTCAGGCTGCAGACATGTTTTCCCCCAGCATGGAAGAAGGGCAGTGCAGGCTCATGTGACAGGCAAACTCTAGAGTACTGTATGGCAGGATGAACAGCTTAGTTTCATCCAACACACCTCTTTTCCATTTCAAGAGGTCTGTGCGGGGGGATGGAGAACAACAGCAGTGGCTGTCCAGCCAGACCTAATGGGGTAACCAAGTAGGGTGCAATGATGTGATGCTTCTGGGCTGAATCAAAGGAGCAAGGGGAAGAGACCCAGCAGTCTTGGCTTTGCTTCTTGACCTTGCTCAGCTTGGTGGACAGAGGAATGGGGAAATTGAGAGGATGGGAAAATAAAGGGGAAAAAATTGTCTCACAGGACTTGCTGTGTGCATTGCAGCTGTACTCAACACTTTAGTCTCCCTGGGAACATCCTTCTGAATGCTTTGGTGTTCATTTATCCTCTTCTTCTAACCTGTTAATCAGTGACTGCCAGAAAATGAACAAGTCCTAGTACTTTTTAAAATGCTTTTTCTTTGATTTGTCTTTTTGTTTCTCTCCTTTCAACCACTCTGTTATTTATTTTTAGGAAGGGGGAAAATGGTTCTTTTCTTGCCATGCTCTTTTGAGAGAATAGTTAATTTATAACTCTCTTTCTGTGGTTGCCATGCTGTCTATGAAACATCTATAATTCCAGCAGTACTGGAAGACCTTGGTGTTAACCTCGGCTGAGATAAATATGGTGGAGCAGAGCTATAGCAAGATGTGCCAGATGCTTTTACTCCTCTCTGTTGACTTAATAGAAAATGCATATGAAGTTCATGGTGATGGTGAATAAAGCCCAAAGGAGTTTTGCTAGCTGTGCTAGTCTTTCAGCTACACCTGAAGCTGACCCTGAAGGAGCTTTGATTCGTTGCCCAACTGATTAAAAAGCCTAAGCCCTCAACAGTTACTCTATCATCTCATAACATCTCTAAAATACCTTCTGTCTTACAGCAGCCCTTCTCTGAAATGCTGCATTGATTTTGCAGAGAGAGACAGGTGAAAGGAGGAGGGCTGCTCCCTGATAGCTGAAGGGATTTTTTTGCCCCCTTTGTTTTTGATATTCAGGGCTGTTTGTTCTGACGGTGAAGACTGGTGTAAATTGGAGAGCAATGTCTCATCTGTAAGAAAGCTGTGGGTGAACTCTACCTTGTTCTGGAGCTGGTTGGTCTTGGTTTGGCAGGATGCTTGTGAGCTGAATGTACAGCTAGTCTGGCACTACTAGAGGCTGTTGCACCAAACCTTGATCTTTTTGGCCCTAAAGTGCTTGTTCATAGGAACTGTATTGGCTGTACTTGTATGGAAAAGGCACAGTGAAAGTTGCTAAGAGAAGTAGACTTGAACCATCATCCCTCCAGATTCAGGATCACTTACAGTCCTTTTCTTCATGGGCTAGTGAACACAGCAGTGTTTGATAGAAACTAGAGAAATTATGATGAATACAGCTGTATCTTAATGGTCTGATTGCATCTCTGCCAATGTCATTGATCAAATTTGTTTCCATGCTCCGACTAAACTGATATCCTGAAATACTCTGTCTGCTAATTGTGACTTAAATACTTGAACTCACTGGAAATTTGGTGGCTGCCTGTGATTAATTGTCATACTTTAGTACCGTTGATGCTATGGACCATAAAGTTTGTTTCAACAAAATGCTAGCTAAAGAGAAAGTTAAACATATTAAATGGCAGGACTGGTAAAATTGTCTGGGCAGAACACCAAGGTTGGGACTGAATTTTTTCCCCAGCCTTTCTGTGCTGCTGAATAACTAAAACAAATTTCCTGGGTCTTTCTTTGCTTATGTCATCTACACCAACTCAGGAAAGGGATTGTGACTTCTTACACATTTGTATGGTGCCTCAAGAAATGGGGCTACACTGTGTCTGCATGCTCGTGTAATAGAGTAATAGTAATTCAGTCTCCCCACCAACATATCTAAAATATGATTATATTTTGAAGCACACACCAGTTGAGGTTTGGGAAAAGCCAGCTGAGGAAGCTCATGGATGAAACAGGAAGAGATAAGGGAGATTTCCATGGTGGCGTGAATGATGTGAGAACCAAGTGGGATGGTGAGGGTGGTGGGAGCCGTCACTATCTGAAGCACCAGAGGAGAGAAGAAGGATGCTGTCAGGATGAGACCTGTCCCAGGCAGTGATGCTGGATCTCTTCCATGTACTGGAATGGTCACCGGTTGTTTTCTTTTATCTGAACCCATTCAGAGGCACTGCTGTTTCTTGGTGAGCTTGGTGCAGCCTCTCAGGAGACCCAGACCCTACCCTTGACTTATTTTGGTTTCCCAATCTGCCTCTGCTGGCAACCAGACAATAACTAGAGCCCATTTTCTCTGTTTCTTCATGTATTAAGAGAAAAAACATATCCCTGTGAGCTGTATAGTTTCTTTCAGGATCTGTTTTTCTTGGCAGAAAATTCACCTGCTCTAGGTGTCTGCTTTCTTTGTGCTGCTGCAGTTCCCTGCTCCATCGGTCAGATGGATCAGGTTAAACAAAACCACATTTCCATGGTGTATTTAGGGAAGCAAGGGCCTTAACTGCTCCTCTTGTTATGAGGAAAACATTTGGAAGACCCATCGGTTTTACTAAATCTTGGGATTGTGAACTCCAGACCCTCTGCAGAGACACCTCTCAGCACAATGTTTTTGAAGAGATTATTTCTAGTTGATGTCATTTCTTGTGTTTGTTCAGGGATAAAAACAACAGACAACTACAGGAGATGGCTTAACCCCAGTTCATGTTCTGTGCTATGTTATTCACCTGTGCAAAGCACTTGGATTAAAAGCCCTGTGACCCTGTCCACTTGAGAAGAAGGGTAAAATCTGTAGAAGTGGTCCACAAATTTCAGAACTGACATAAGGCTGCAGAACAGTTTATAGTGGAAAACGAGGCAGGCTATAGGGAGAGCATTACTTAAAACTGGCAGTTTTGCTGTTGCTGTCCTGTAAACATTTCCAGCTTAAGTGTTGGTGGGCAGCAGAGAAGATGTAGGAGAGGGCATGGACAGCTCTGCACAGGTAAGGGTAAGTGCCGTGACATTCAAGGCAGAGATAGGTCAGGTTAATGTCCCATGGTCCAGCTCCAAGAGACATCTTATTATCAATAGGGCATCTTTAGGTCCTGTTCATGCTTTGTGCCCATTCTAGGTACCAACTGTGGGCACTGAATCATGCCTGTGTATGTGTCATCATCTTCTGTACCTCAGATGGAGGGATATGCTTTCTGCTTCCAGTTAAACAGTTTGGGGACTGAATAGACCCACCAAGATCTGTGCCTGTGCTCTGTCTGATTTGCATCTGTTTCATTGCAACCATGTCCAACTGGAGCAGTTGGAGAGGTTTTTCAAGGACAGCAGTTTTAAGAGGTTTTCAAGGCAATTGGGACAATCTCTTTATTTCTATGTGCTTTCTTAAAAAAAGGACACAGGTTCCTAATTTGAAAGTAAATTCACCATTTCATTGCTGAGCAGGATGCCATTAAGTATGTTTGAGATATATTTTAGCTGTAGGAATTCCTTAGCACAAGTTCTTAGGCAGTGTGACTGCCTAAGCAATTTCTGAATGTCCCATGTATCTATTTGTAGTGTTATTTTATCTTGCCCCGGTTATTCTTATAAAAGATTTCTAGGAGGAAACTGGCAATTAATTACAGTAACAATAATGATGATTATTATTTGCTGTAATATGAACAATGATAGAACAGAGTTTACCATCCAAATAAAATGCCACCAAACCTAGATGAATAAAACGAGTACAGAAAATACATGGGCATTAAATTCATGAAGTAATTTCCTTTGGTGGTGTTATCATATCTGCTAGTGTAACCCAAGAAAATAGATGCTCACAGTGCAGCTATAAATATTCATCTGTGCAACAAGCTTTTGGTCTTTCATCTCCTGCTATTGGTTTTTCACTGTTGATAACAATATTACGTTATTTCCTCCAAAGCCGAGTGTGAGAAGGCATCAGGTGCACAATAGCTAAGTTAGAGATAACACTTACTGAAATTAAATTCACTCCCGTTGAATCCTGATAAACATTTATTATCTCTAGAGCCACTCCTATGAAGAAATGGCTTTATAATCTATTTGGCCATTAAGAGGAATGAAAGGGCTCTTGGGCCAGTTTCAGCCTAGAATAAAGGATGTGGACATGAGCAGTGCCCTGCACAAGGTGCCCTGGATCCTGCTTACCGGCTCCTAGCTCCTGAGTTAATGCAAACAATATTATGTTCCCTAAAGGAGTTTTATAGCTAGGAAGAGTTATATGGCAATAAGAGTTATATAGGTGCAATACACCTGGGGTATATTAAAATGCTCAAATTGCAACCCTTTCAAAGAAGTTATCATCCCTGGTAGTGGCTATAAACATATGCGAATAGGAACTGAGGACTGGAAGGGGAAAAAATAAGAGTCAGCTGAAGTCTTCTATTTGAGTTTTCCCTGCCCCCTCCTATAGAAGTCAAAGTTATATTAAAAGCTATTGAAGAAACCCAGAGCCCCATATGATGGAGCAATACCACCTTATGAGAAACCATAATCCTGGTAAGAAGCCATAACCATACAAATAACCTCCGCTCTCTCAGAATGAATGACTGTACAAAAGTAAATAAATCTATAAAAGCAGCTCTACATGCACAACTATATTTCATTTTTCCTTTTTAAGGAAAATGTCAGGAATTCTGCTGATGTTGTGTTAATTCATTTTGTTGTCGAGCTATTTATTTTCTAACCTCCCCCTAGGGAAAATGTTAAAGTAAACCAATATGTACGTATACTTTTCATTAAAGTAAAAAGAGATTTGTTTCTGTTCCACTTCTGCTTTCACTCTGCAATATGTTCTCTGAAAAGCAAAGTTGATCAACTATTTGCCTGATTTGGATTCTTCTACTGAAACGGAACCCATCTGAATTGTTTCAAAGTAGCTGTGGTTTAAAAAAAATGAAAAAAATTGGAAACAACATGTCAGAATGATCTCTCTCTACAACAGGTTTTAGATTGCACTTTCTGCTCTTTCAAGGTATGCGGCATTGATGAGATAATGTGGTACCTGGCTTCCTTCTTCTTTTTGTCTTTTGTAACTCAGTAACATATATGGGAGATGGGCTCCAGAGACAGAGGGACCTCTGGGAGGTATTTTAGCAGAGAAGCAAATGTGAGCACAGCTGCAGATATAAGCCATACTGCTTGCAAAGCTGGTTGCATGCATATTAATGTTAATTACTTTAATTTAATGAATTACTTTTGTATAAACAGTAATAAAAAGCTAAAAAAAATTAAGTGAGCTGCTTTTTGAGAAGCAAGTGAGTTCCTTCCCTTTCATGAAGTTAAAAGTGTTTGCTAAGCTGATCGTTTTGAAAGGCTCATCCCTTTAAACTGAAACACATGAAATTATTCTGGGGAGTTGTGCTTGCACAGCAACAGAACAAGCAAAGTTGGAGCTACCTATTTTTGTTGCTAAAATCAAAGTCTCTTTCAATGTACTCAAAAGCCTGGCAGACTGGATGGAAGATGAATGACAGCTGTTGCGATACAGCCTTGGGGAATGGCTCCAGAGCCTTGTTCTTAACAACCTTTTTACCTCTACACCAGGTAAAGCAATATCCATGAATTAACTATTTATGCCATGACTCTGCAGTAAATGTGGGACACCATTTTCTACTGATTTAGCATAACTACAGTGACATTTATGGCACAAAACCATTCAGTTATAATGTCATATTTAACCTGACACATTGATTTCTAACAATATCAAGTCAAAACAGGTTGTCACATGAACTGGCAGTTGCAGATGTCAGACAGTTTCTTTGCTAAGCACCTATTCCATAGAATCATAGAATCATCAGAGATCGGAAGGGACCTCGAAAGATTATCATCCTGTCACAGCAGGATACCTAGATCAAGCCACAGAACAAAACATTACAGATTGGAAGTGACTTCAAAAGATCATCCAGTCCAATCCCCCTGCCACAGCAGGATCACCCAGACCAAGTCCAGGCAGGCTTCAAATGTCTCCAGAAAAGGAGACTCCATAACCCCACCGGGCAGCCCCCTCCAGTGCCCCATCACCCTCCCTGGGAAGAAGTTCTAGAATCAGTCAGGGTTGGAAGGGACCTCAGGACCATCCAGTTCCAACTGCCCTGCCATGGGCGGGGACACCCCACCCTAGATCAGGCTGGTCAGAGCCTCATCCAGCCCGGCTTTAAACACCTCCAGGGACAGGGCCCCAACCACCTCCCTGGGCAACCCATTCAAGGCTCTCACCACTCTCATGGTGAAGAACTTCCTCCTCACATCAAGTCTAAATCTCCCCATCTCCAGCTTTGCTCCATCCCCCCTAGTCCTGTCGCTACCTGAGATCCTAAAAAGCCCCTCCCCAGCTGTTNACCTCCCTCAACCTGCTGGCCACACTTCTCCTGATGCAGCCCAGGATCTGGTTTGCCTTCTGGGTCACAAGTGCACACTGCACTTAACTTATTCCAGACTTAACTGATATCACATATCTCAAGGCTTTTTGCCCTATTGCCTTGCTAAGAAAAGTCCAAATAATGTTTGTTAAGGGAAGTCATTCGTATGTCACTATCTGTACTTACCACCAAAGCTTGCTTCTAATGACTTCTAATAAAACCCCTTCTAGGCAGGCAATGCAGCAATCTAAAATACCTCAGAGTTGAAATAGGACAGTCTACCTTGGCTTTTGGAAAAAGGTGGAGGGCACAAAGCCGGAGAAACCTGCTTGTAATCCCCTGCCTCTGGCTGAAGCATTCCAGTTACTGCAGGACCATTGATAACAGTTGTGGGGTTGTGAGGTGCTGCTCCAATCATGAGGCTCTCAGTGACATGAGTGTTCAGTGGGATTTATCTGGGGCAAAGCAGTTAGATGTCTGTAAGGTTAAGTCAGGAATATCCTGGGAACAGTCCTTGAAGTCACAATCCCATCCAACCGTGCCTTTGCTTCCTGACCTCAAGATTTTTAATTTGAACTTCTCAGGGCTCTTGGTGGAAGACTGAGAAGGGATTTTTATTTTTATGGCTTTGGGGGAGCAGACCCTCGCTTGAAGCCAGCCAATTTCATTCTCAGAAGCAGCAGGAATGATGGATCTGGGATGCTAAAACTGGTACTTGGGTTTTTTCGTTTTGTAACCTTGCAATCTGGTCACTGAGCACTCTGTGCATTAGTCATGGGCATTGTGACAGAACTACTGGGAACATAAATAAAGCTGCCTGATGGAACTATGCTTCCTTGCAGTTATGTCTCTTCCTATCTCAAGAAACTGAGCTGGTTTGCAGAAGCTTCTTTCAGCACTTTGGAAAAATCCATCCTGCTTGCTCTTACAGCCAGGAGAGGATCAGTGAGCTGGCGTCATAGTGGTTCTTAAAGATATAAATTGATGGCAAGATCCCTTTGCAGTGGCCAAGGCTCATATGTCTAATGCTGGTGCTGGCCCTGCTCCAGAAGAATTGTTTTTGGTCAGACAGCCTCTCTGAGCAGACTGGAAATAGGAGAAACCCTGGCCTGACTTTCTGTATAGAAACTCACCTATGTAATAAGCTGCATGGGCTCAGCTGCAGGGTCAACACTGGGGCTTTACTCCTCTCTGCCTCTGCTGCCAGGGTTTCTCAGCGATGTGTCTCTCTCTGGCTCCAGGCCAGCTTCAGCAACTCCATCCAAAAAGCAGTCAGCGGAGGAGAGGAAGGAATAAGCTGGAAAGAAGCAGGATACATCTCTGTAGATAGCAAAAGCTTCCAAGAAGGCATCTTCAACTTCTTTCTCCCTGTTCTCTGCCTCTAGAGTATGCCAGCTAGTTTTGCTGGGAGAAAGACCCACCTTGCAATAAATTCAACATGGCAAAGAGGTAAAAGGTTTTAGAATCCTATTTCTCTAACATAGAGCAAACCTAAAAGATGTGGGCAGGAGAATGTAAAAGGAAAATTGTTGGTTTATGTTTGCTTGTATGCAAGTTTCTTATTCTGTTTCTAAACTGCACCTGATATATTTTTATTGGAGCAAGATGTAAAAGCTAAATTCGATTGCAGTCATCATGTCTGACCCACTAAGTGTTACTGAGAATTATCTCTGGAGGCAGAGTAGCTACTTAATACAGCATATCCCTTGTGTTCTGTCACAAAAGCTGCCTACAGGGTCTAGCATTTCTAAACCCAGCGATTATCTATCGCTAATTGCACTCTCTAGACAGACATGGGGAACAGACATATGGTTAGAGGAACAGCTCCATTTTTTTTCTCCTTCCTTTGCTTTGTCTGCTTACTGCTAATGACAGCACTTCAGCTCCTTCCAGACTGAAAAATGTAAAATCTGACAGAGTCAGGAAAAAATAATTGCAAGCAGCAGCTTTCCTGGCAGAAACATTGCCACCCCTGATACTTCAAGGTGCTTTCATGCCATGCATCCAGGCTCAGTAGTGGAGAAGTCATTAAAATCAGCTTGGACAAACAACTGGAAAAATCTATGTTAGGAAAAGCCTTTCATTGGCTCTGAGATAAACTTAATGACCTAATTGGTCTTTTAATGCAGTGGTGATAGCTGCAGAGAGAACATTTATTGTACAGCATGAAGATCAATCTCTACAGGGATCCTAGGCTGGAGCAGGGACAATTTTTAAATGCTGTAGCAATGCACTCGTGGAAACAGCTTGAGTGTTGAAGCTACTCGTGGGCATGTGGTATGGGAAGGAATTGCCTGAGCTGTGAACTTGTCTGCTTTCATAGCCATCCAGTCAGGCATATCTCTTCAGAAACCCACATAAATCCAGGTCTAAATTTAAGCTCAGTTTTTTTAAATCCACTGGCCCTGCTAATCAGTGGGTTATATGGCTGCATCTCCTTTGCAGTGTGATTGCAATGAAGCATGCAAAGCAATGTACATGAAGCAATGTATATGGCCTAACATTTGCACCTTTGGTTTGCTGAGTTTTGCCTCTGATCACCTTGTAAACAGGAATTAAATATGGCCTTTACACCCTGAGAAAACCCAGTGTGTTTGTAATAAGTCTGGTTTCAACAAACCTCTGAGCATTTCTCTTGCAGGACAGGTGTCTCTTAAGGTGCCAAAGCACAGGTATTTAAAGTAGGTTAAAACACTGTAGATTATTTAAGTGTATGGTCATAGAAAGCTGAAAAAATGCTGGAGATATTATCACATTCATCTTCACTGACCCAAGATTGGGTTAATAGCACCTCAGCCTTTGCAGAGTTGTTGCTTTAAAGAATTTGGTGGGGGAATACACTTAGGCTAGTTTAGGCGAGGACAGGCTTCAGTACATGGGAATAGAGTGCCTGCAGTGAGGATGTTTACTAAACTATTCATGCACAGGACTCTGTTCATACAGGAGAGAAGTTCTTTCTCACTGCTGATGAAAAGCCAGAGCAGGTGGGCTGAGATGGAGGTGCCTTTGATGGTGACATCTGAAACAAATAATCGATTACTTCTTGCACCTGACCTCCTGGAGAATGCTAGTGTAATTCTTGTTATTCAGGACAGTCTCATCATCCTCTGGAGATACTCAAATCACTGTTGTTGATCAGGCCTCCTACTCACTGCAGATAGCTTCCTCAAGACTGGTGGGATTCTGAAAGCCCTTTCTCAATAGCTCTGTGCCACACCAAATCTTTCTTTACTTTTTGAAGGTTGAACAAGCCCTCAACAGTGTGTGTATGTTATCTACTAATGTGGGCTTCTGAGGCACAATAGAAATATGTATGATATCAACATGTGTGATCCCAGCCCTGTTTATTATAGTGACCTAGGGCAGCATGGCTATTGTCCTTACTGCTGTCTACAACTACCTGAAAGGAGGTTATAGATAGGTGGGGGTTGGTCCCTTCTCACCAGTAACAAGTGATAGGACCAGAGGAAATGGCCTCAAGTTGCACCAGTGGAAGATTAGTTTGGACATTAGAAAAACATCAGGCTGCCCAGGGAGGGGGTTGAATTGCCATCTACGGAAATAAAAGCTGTATAAATCTGGAGCTTAGGGACATGGTTTGACATGGTTTAGTTGGGTTAGTAGTTGGACTCAATCTTGAAGTCTTTTCCAACAAAGTGATTCTACAATTCTCTGTGGTAGCTGCTGACCACACAGCAAAGGGTGTTATATGAAAAGGTAGAGCTTTGGGTCTATGGTCCTTATATATGGCATAGTCCAGATAGCTCTAGTAGACTTGCCCAAGTCTTTTGCTACAAGGGGACTTGCAAATTCCCTGCTAGCTATCAATGCTCAGGCATTTTCAGTGTCTCTGTTGATTTTACTTTAAGGTCTAAGTACTTTCATGCCGTAATTTAAGGGATAGAAATCTGGAACTAATAGGAGTGTGAGTCTACAACATCAGTGCCTAAAGCTTTACGCCCATACAGTACACTGTAGCTGTGACAACTCTGTAGGTGCTGGTTAGAGCAAGAATTTTGAGGCATCAGCAACTCTGTTCCCTATGGGCAAGATTATGGCAGTCCCTTGAAGTGTAAGTCATCTTCTGAAGTTTTCACTGGAGCAATGCAGTAAAGGATGAAAGAACAGAAAGAGATTAATCACGGTGGGTAAAGATATTGCAATTGCAATTAGTCTCTCAGCAATGGAAAGTTAGTTTTCTCCAAAATATAGTTAGTTTGGCTGGAGATGTGAATGTACAAAGCAGCAAAACCCGAGTCAAGGTCTTTGAACTGGTTGTTGTCTTTGAAAGCTTGGAAAGCTGCATGCTGCTGGTCAGTGGTGTGTGCACAGGGCTTCATGCTCAAAAGGGATTTTAACAGAGAATGAAGAGCCACTGTAAGGAACCACTTAAGTTCTCTTTGCAGTAGTCTTTTCCTGCCATCAAATCTTGCAGACCAGCTGCTTCTCTGTATATAACATATGACCTGTGTGAGCATTTATTTCTCTAAAGTGGCCTTTGAGACAGGGAGCTGCTTTTACAGAAGAACCAGTGAAGATGTGGGTGTCTGGTGCTGTGCTGGTGATTTTCCCTATGACAGCATTTGGCATGTAGGTACAAATAAAAACCTTAGAAATAGGTGTTTGGATTGGGAAAAGGCTTTTAGTTATGAAGAATACACTTGCTGACTGGCAGTTCTGTGGTTAAATGAGTCTGTCATCATGATCCTGAGCTCTGTAAATAAACAACGCCCAAACATTTCATATTAATTAGAAATGTTACATAGATATATGTTAATAGTGAAGCACAATGACATGTTCACAGGCTGCACAGCTGGAAAGAACTGTGGATTCATGAGAAATCCCATCCCAGCTTCTCTGTGAAAAGAAAACTCCAAGATGACAAATTTTCATGGACAGCAAACAATCTGCAAAAATTGGTCAGACTTTCCATTTGTTACTTGGCTTGATGACAGAGTGGGTTAGACCCAAAACTGAACCATAAAGTTCCAAGTGGGCTCTGCAGCAAATAAACCAAAACAGCATGGAAAACCCTGTCTGTCCATCCCATGCCTTTGGCAGAGAAACCTTCTGAAACCACCCCAGATGACTACTTGGAGAATCTGAACCCTCTGTTCACAATCATCCCCTGCCCTGCAGAATACCTCAGCAGCTGCTTTTTCCTCCAGCCCATCAGGTGTCTGAGACATACTGAGTTTCCTTCCTCTTGACTCTGCATGACCTTGTCAGTGCCAGAACCTCTGATGCTCTTTCCCATTTGTTTCTTTTCCAAAGGATGAAGTGGGCTTTGCTCCTGGGTCGTTCTGGCAACTGCTCTGACTCTAGAATCAGCATTTTGCTCTCCACCTGGCCAAGTTGTCATCTGTCAGTGTGTGACTTACAAAGTTGTGTGTGGGAACTGAAGGAATGAAAAACAAGAGGAAACAGCTGAAGATAAGACAAGATGTGGATATGAGTAGGAAAGGGAGCTTTCAGGAAATCACAGCACTCTGATGATGAATCAGCATCCAATAAACTGTGTGTGATCCACTGCTACTGTGGCCAGCAGAACTAACTTGGTGCAGATTGAGCTGGTCTTCCTTCCCATTCCATTTGTCAGGCTCCTGTCCATGCATTTTTAAAATGTTTCTCTACAGATCTTATAAGTTTTCACCTTCTGTGCTGACACTTGGTGGCCATGAGATGCCTGAGTATCTCATTAGTTTTTCCAACCTTGTTCCTTCTAGCCTTGTTCCTTCTAGCCTCTTTGGGTAGCTCTCATGCCTCAGTCCTCACACATGCTCTACTATGATGGGAAGGAAATAACCATCTAAGTGTTGATATCTCAGAAGGTTCAAAAATGCTGGAAGGAAAGCAGGGAATACATGGACAGAAGTTTCTGGAATTAATCATCTAATTAAGATTCAGTCACTGAATTCAGAAAAAAATTAATTGTGGGAGGTAGAGAGCAAATGACAAGTGGTTTAGCTTTTAATCACTTTGCTCCAAAGAGCTTCGCTGGGGTGGATTTAGCAGCAAAAATGCAACCACAGCTCCTCCTCCAGACTTCGCTTGGATGGTTGAGGAGTAGAACCAATCATCAGTGACTCTCAACTTGCCTTCAAGGAGCAGTATCAACCCCTCAGTTATAGAAACTTAAAGGAGGACTTGTGTTTTCACAGTGAGGGACTGAGTTTCCTGTGTTTCCTGGGGACTGGAAAGGATGGGAAGGGTTGTGAACTTCCCATGACCCTCACCTGAGTTATGAGAGGGACAAACATTGCTATGGCAGGCTTATTCTCTGGACCTTTGTAGGGCAGTCTGCTGACAGCTTGCATCTTGTTTCTCACTTTACAGATGGATTTTCTAGCACAGGATCCTGTGACTTGGATGGCTGAGATGGCACAAGTGAATCTGAAAGAAAGTGCAGACACAATCAAAACATCACCAGTGAAACTGAGCAGCCTCAATTTTGTTGTGACTTGTCCTTGGGTTTGGTGGGCGGTGACTTTCTTTACAGTATCATCTTAGTCCTACACATGTATTTGGCTCTTGTGGTCTAGCATTGTTGACCTGATCTAGCCCCTCTGTTTCTGTCTCTTAAACACTTTTATGCTGGCTGAGTGTCTTTCCAATCCCTCCCCACATTGCATTGTTCTCCTCCCTGGCAGCCCTGTACAGTTAAAAGTTAAGGACCGAAAAGAAACAAAACCTCATCTAGCAAAGACAAATAAATGAGCAGCACACATGAAAACAGCTCGCCTTGAAACTTAAATTGCTTGTTAACTTTCTTCAGGTTTTGTCAGGGAAGCAGATTATTAACAGTGTCCCAGCCTTAGGAGCTTGGCTGCTTTTCAATATCTGACTAGAGCTTCAGAGCTGGGAATTTTATTGTCTTCAGCACCTGCAAAGGCAAAGTTAATAAGTAACTGAAGTTTTGAGGTAGAGTTTAATGCTGTGGGGTTTGTTAATTGAATTTTTAGCCTGATTTCCTAAGGAAACAAAGATTACTCACTGTGTACATATGTCTTGCCATTCAATTTTAAACAAAAAAATTGACTTCAAATGCACCCAGAGACACAAGTAGTGTTCGGTTAGAGATGAGAACTTATTTCTAGTCTCCAAAAGGAAACAAAACAGCAACTTGAGGACTGCTTTGAGTGTCCTCTGGTTAATCCAGACAGAGGCAGCTTGCTCAAGTGCTTTAACTAGACGAGGAATCTTACCCTGATCTGCACCATGTCCTGCTGTATTTTTCCTGAATCATTTCAGTTGTGGGATGAATACTGTTGATCCTTGCCATAGCAAACATCTTTTGCCTCCTGTAGAGCTCATGAGTCACCCTCATTGACTTCATCTTCATTGCACCCAAACTCTGGCCTCCACTACACCTGGGGCCAAAAATCTTCGGCACATGTTAGGAAGACATTGGGTGAACCAGGTTCTCCCCAGCGTATTGACTAGATGACCCGGGGAAGTCCTTTCTAGTGCTTTTCTATGCATTTCCTCAGTTCGTGCTGCTATTCCTCAGAGAAGCTCAAGTACATTCAGAGGAGTTTGAGTGCTAGGATCTACTTGAAAACTCTCCTCCTGCTTCTGTAATGCATAATTTCTGATCAGTGTTTGAGTTTGATGCCTACGGAGTGATAAAAATAAGTATTTTTTCCTGCTTCATTACATTCATTTAAGCAATGTTATCTTGTACGAGGAAGAGATAGTTATGTAAAAGAATGACACTATAACCAATTAGACACCAACACTATAACCAATTAGACAACGATTTGCAATCTTTCCTACCTCTTCCAACAGAAAAAAAATCCTCATAAAACCATCAGTGTTGCACTAAGAAGAAATCGATTCCCACAGGTAATACACAGCAGATGCTCAGTTCGCTGGGGATTTTGCAGTTCCTATTCACAGTATGTACAAGGTGTTGGACTGTTGTGCAGAAATTAGGATAAAACAGTTGAGTGGAATGAAAGCTGGCTTAAAGAAATTTAGAAGCATTTATCTCACAAATCCTTCTGAGCAGAGTCATACAAAAAGTAGATGTTCAGTTGCTTTTATTCTTGTGAAACATTTTCCGTAATCCACAAAGACTTCTGCATGTACCTGGCCTTGCAAGCAGAATAAGTGATGACTGTCTGTGCATTTGAAACTGTTTGCCTTCAAGGGGACATTGCCCAGAGCATGAAGTTAATCACATG
The DNA here is from genome assembly GCA_013397515.1 of Upupa epops. Lineage (NCBI taxonomy): Eukaryota > Metazoa > Chordata > Aves > Bucerotiformes > Upupidae > Upupa > Upupa epops. The sequence continues at coordinate 22,045 of VZRI01010267.1, forward strand.
TCACTGAAGCTTTGCAAAAATAGGTCTAATGAAGAGTGGCTGCAATAGCCAGGAGAAAGTGAAATTGGAGCGATGGTATCTCTGAATGTGTTGAGCTGAAGTCTCCCCTTCAGCGCCTTCTTCTGGATTACCTTTTCTGTTATTCTGGGGAAACTTTTGAGGATGATTAAAGGATCAGAACTATGTATCTCACCTTCTGGTGTCCCTGTCCAGCCCTGCAAGAGTTATCCTTCTCCTTCTGGTAAAGACATGCCAGTAAAATACGTTGCTGGGAATTGATTCTGGGTCTGCAGTGGGAGGCAAAGCAGTAAGAAAGAAGGTAATTAAGTGTTTATAGGTCTGAAGAAACAAGGACATCTACTAAAGAACTGTTTAATGTACTGAAACAAGCATGTTCCCTCAGAACCTTTGTAGAATTATCTGTACTGCTGTAGCTGGTGGCAGTGATTGCAGAGGAATCTGACAACCAAATGCTATTGATACGTTGATTTCACCCTCTGTATTATGGGATGAGCCTTGCAGGCAGACTGGTGGCCTAGACTCATCTTTGGGGGTTATTTGTATTTCTTTTTGCCATAAGTTTGTGGATGGTTCTTAAGAGGCAAGATATCTGGTGTCATTTTCTTTAGTGGCAGCATTAGAGAAGATGAAAAATAATTCTGACACTTAATTTCCATAGAAACATCCATGTGCTTACAGCTGCTGTGACTAAACCAGGTTTTGGGTGAGAGGAGGCAAATGTGGAATGTTCTGCAGGTCCTAACGTAAAGGAGATGTGTGACTGAGCTCACGCATATGAAAAAGAGTTTTCTATGGGACTCTATGGTTGTATGATGATTTCTCTTGTTTTGCTCTTACGCTGGTGCATAGTGCAGGCAGCAAAGCTTCCAGGCTGCCCTATCTGTGCAGGGCACAGAGAGACAGCTGGAATCGAGCTGGGTTAATTAAGTCAGTGTGCCTCTTCTTTGCCAAATTAAATCAAGTAAATGCATGAGAGTGTGGTGTAGAGCTGCCAGTTGTTGGTGCCTTTATCACCACTTTGCTTTTTTGTGTAGTTGATGTTCTGGTCTTCAGTTCCTGTACTGCAGCATAACCTTGGTCTGACTGAACAACCATTTTGGAAACAGATTTGGCAAGTGTTGCTGCTGGTGGCTCCATTAGCTTCCCAGTAAAACTCTGCTGTGGGAAGTCGTTGGCCTCAATGTCTGTGCAGAACAAATTCTGGTTCAGTGTAGATGTAGGAAAAAATATCTCAAAGTTCAGATAGGATCAAAATATACCTTTTAAATAAATCCAGTTATCATGAAAGGATAAGCCATCATTTCCTTTTGACTGCAGCAATTAATAAATCACACCCTTTGAGTATAATGCCAACAACAGCAGGTCTCTGCTACACAGCTCAGCAGCTCAGGAATACCCCTTCTATAATCCAGGAGGAAGAAGTTAGTGACCTGCTGTGTCACTTAAATCTATGGGCCCAGAATGGAATTCATCCCAGACTGCTGAGGGAGTTGGCAGAAGACCTGGTTAAGTTGCTCTCCATAATTTATCTCTGGTTCTGGATAAACAGGGAGGTTCCAGATGAGGGTTAGCCAATGTGGCGCCCACCCACAGGGAGAGATGAAAGAAGCATCTGTGGAATTATAGGCCTGTCAGCCTGACATTAGTGCCTGGCCATGTTATGGAGCAGATCATCCTGAGGGCTACTGAACAGCAGATACAAAGCAACCAGGGGATCAGGCCCAGCCAGCATAGGTTTAGGGAAGAAAGGTCCTATCTGACCAATCTGATCTCATTCTATGACTGGGTGACCCATCTAGATGATGAGGCAAAGTCTCTGGTGGATGAGTGGTCTACCTAGACTTCAGCAAGACCTTTGACACAGTCTCCTACTGCATCCTCCTGGAAAAGCTGTCAGTCCATGGCTTGGATGGGTGCACTCTCCACTGGGTTAAAAACTGGCTGGATGACTGGGCAGAGTGGTTGTGAATGGTGCCCATCCAGTTAGTGTCCAGTGAGCAGTGGTATGCCCCAGGGATCAGTGCTGGGCCCAGATCTATTCAACATCTTTACTGATGACCTGGATGAGGGGATCAAATCTACCCTTAGTAAATTTGCAGATGACATCAAGTTGGCAGGGGAAGTACTGATCTGTTGGAGGGAAGGAAGATGCTGCAGAGAGATCTGGATCGACTGGGTGAATGAGCAGAGTCCAGTGGGATTCAGAATACCGAGACCAAGTGCAGGGTCCTACATTTTGGCCACAATAACCCCCAGCAGAGCTACAGACCGGGGAATGAATGGCTGGAGAGCAGCTGGCAGAGAGGAACCTGGCAGTATTGGTTGACAACTGGCTGAATAAGAGTCAGCAGTGTGCCTAGGTGGCACGAAAGGCCAACAGCGTCCTAGCTTGCATCAGGAACTGTGTGGACAACTGGACTAGGGAAGTAATTCTCCCCTATGTACTAGGCACTGATGAGGCCTCACCTTGAGAACTGTATGCAGTTCTGGGCCAGCCCTTCACTTCAAGAAAGAAATTAAGGTTCTGGAGAGGGTCCAGAGGAGAGCAATGAGGATGGGGAAAAGACTGGAAGGAAAATCTGATTAGAAGAGGCTGAGGGAGCTGGGGTTGTCTAGCCTGGAGGAGACTTGGAGAGGACCTTATTGCTCTCTATAAATGAAGGGAGGTTGTAATGAGGTGGGGATTGGGCTCTTCTCCTGGGCAACTCATGATAGCATGAAAGGGCAGGGGCTGAAGCTGTACCAGGGGAGATGTAGGCTGAATGTTATCAAGCAGTTTCTCACGGAAAGGGTGATCAAACTTTGGAACGGACTGCCCAGGACAGTGGTGGAGTCGCCATCCTTGGAGGTGTTGAAGGACAGGCTGGCTGTGGCACTTAGTGCCCTGGTTTAGCCAATGTGGTGAAGTTAGGTCATGGGCTGGGCTGGATGAGCTCAGAGGTCTTTTCCACACAATAATTCTGTGATTCCGTGAATATTGTCACCGCATTGCAGTTATCATGTGTGAGCAGCAGAGGGTAGTGTATCACGCAGAAAAAGCTTTCATACTGTAGTAAGGAGCTGTTTTGGGGAGTGTTTTTCGGCAAAGGCTGGATTGATAGCAAGAATTGAAAACAGGCTTGGCCCCTCCCTGCCGCAATGCCTGTGTGGCAGGGCTTGTTGTCTGCAAGCGTGAGCTGCTGCACTGTGTAAAAGTGATTTAACAGTGATGTTTGTTTGGGTGCAGAAAAATGTGATTAAAAGAAGTTCTGTGCTGCACCGTGATGCTGTGCTTGAAGTTGGATTTCCACATGTCCAGGCAAAGCAAACACTGTCAGAACGGGTTTTTCAGGGTCCTAGTTTCTCAGCTGTGTGCCCTCCAAAATGGGAGGTCTCAAGATGCCCCATTTTCCTCTCATACGTATTATACTTGTTACCTCAGAAGGGTGACACAGCCCACTCAGGGACACCCCCAGTCTGGACCAAGGGACCACTGTAGGGCTCACCCGAAAGTGCAGCTACTGCTCAGTATAAAAGTAGGCAGAAGAGTATTTAATTGAATGTATTTAATTCAAGAGAGTATCAATACTCTCTTCTTGCCTCCCTACATCTATGCTGAGATTATTTGCTCTGGCACTGCGGATCAAAAATCTGTGTCTTTCCAATCTGCTCTTGATTTTTCAAGAGTGGCTGAAGAATTAAAACGGTGCATAAGCCTTAATGTTGCTGTGTCACCTATGTACTTCTCAGAGTTCAGGATAAATAGTAGCAGTCCCAGTGCAGACCATCTCACCTTGTCATTGCGATGGCTTTGGGAAGGAGAGCTCTAAACACCTTATCAGTGATTATAAAATTTCTCTGCCTTTCTTACAACTCAAGAAAATGAAATCTAGTAACTGCTGCTGAGGGAAGCTGTTAGAGAGCTGTGGTCTATGAGATAATACATGTATATTTGCTCATTAATATTTACAGATAGTCTTAAACATAAGAATCCTACTTGGGTTTTTTTTTTTTTTTTGCAAGGAAGTCCCTGTATAACAAACACTGACATCCTGTAAGAATACAGGCAAGGACATAGAGGACTTGAAGGATGCTGTAGAGACCCTTCATCACTTGCTTTCTGTTTTGATTGGTGCTCCACACTAAATACTACACTGGGATATGTTCCTGTGTAGGATGGTCTTTCTTACATATCATTTTGTATGGATGAGGTCAATGAACAAGATATTCTGGATCTTTCTGGTTACTTTGGTTTCAGCTTGTGCTGATCCATCACTAACTGTTTCTCCTACAGAAGGTGCCTGTAGGTAATTGTACCTTCATGTATTGGGATGATAAATTCCTGTATAAAGTGAGAAAGCTCCATCAGGTAGGCACCTAAAAGGTAGCCCAGACATGAGCAGAAAGGTATCTGTGCCTCTTCATCTTTGGTCTATAGTGCTTTCAACTGCAAACAGCCGGAACTGAGGAGACTGGGGAGAAGGGAGAATTTTATGTCTTTTGTACTGTAGGTGTTTACACAGTGCTTTCCTGGAGACTGAGGGAGTCTCTGGACTGTTCTTGGACTAAAGAAATGCCTTTTCCTCTTTCCACCACTGGATTACTTTGCAAGTGGGTGCATTTTCCATTGGGTTGTGTTTGTGGGCAAGAAGTATCCTAACGTTACTGGAAGCAGTGAACAAGGAACCAGGGATGTGTTCTGTAACAATCCATGTTGTCATTGCTTAGGTGACCTCAGTTGTGTTACTGCTGTCAAGACCTACCTGTGTGTATCCAGCTGGGGTGCTGTGGGATAAATGTGCAAGATGGAAGGACACCAAGACGCTTGTGCCAGATAAAATGGTAGATATTTTGCCTTTGCCACTTTAAGGAAAGAAGACAACCTTATATTTCCATAATTTCCTTATTTATTTTAATCCTTTGTAACCAGAAGGAACACAGGCTTCTGAAGAAAATGCTATTTCAAATTGGAAAATATGAATGTTAACTTAAAAATTTCAGAGAAAAGCATCTTGGAAATTACCTCTATCCCCCTTATACAGACACGTCTTGAATTTGGACAACCTGGAATTTTGGAGACATATGTTTAATTAGAAATTCCTTGACAGTGGTGATGGTATTCTTACAAGTAGTTAAAAGGAAAGTGAAGTAAAAAAAGATAAGCAATGCTAAGGCAGCCTTGTAAGGTAGTGTGTACAAGGACTGAAACCTTTTCTGGTCACCCAGCTGTGCCTTAGTGTCTTGCACTAAGTTAAAACCATGGTCCTCTGCTGCTGAATTTCCCTCTGACACACTGAATTCAAAGCAACCTGATCTTTTTGACTCGATAAAGTGAATGTGTCACTCCTGTTTCCTAATGAACTTCCTGAATACCAGCCAAGATGTTCATAGCAAGAAATGTTTTGAAAGTAATTTCCTAAATGGTTTGGGGTTTAATTTGGTCCTTATGGCCTTGGAGAAGTTGAAGAGTTTTGATCTGCCTAATGACAGTTATTTGTTTTATGGTTGGAGGTCTTTCACCCATTTCTTGTGCTAAAAAGCTACTTTCTGTCCTTAATCGTTGTTTTGCTGATAATGGTGATTTATAACTTTGCTTTCACCTGTTCAGACTGGGATATGACAGCTATAATCTCTCAGGTATACTGCATCCTCTGTCAAGCAAACCATCAATTCTAGCACAGTGAAGGTGTCTACCAAACTGGTTTGGAAGTCCTGAGACAAATGTATCTCCTCTTAGATAAATGAAGTCCATTAAATCTCCCATTAAGATCTCCTAGCTTCCACAGATGGTCTTTCTTTTTCTCATATGATAATTATATTAAAATTGCATGTAGAGCCATTTGTACATTTTAACATTAGCATTCACTGCTCCAAATCAGCTGGGGGAAGAGGGAATTGTCACAATTTTCATCAACCTCTTTTGCTGTCACTGTAATCCTTCCAAAGGGAGCCACTGCAGCCTGAATCATTACCAGTTCAAAACCTGTTTGCATGAGCAGGTGAAAAAAGATAAAGCCGCTACTGCAGGACTTTCCTGGGAGCCCATTGTAGAATGAAAACATGTTTTCTGAGAAATTATTTCTGAAGAAATAAATTAACAGGGGCAGGGGATGCTGTGCCCAACTGGCTCTTCTCTGATCCTGTTGTACTAATACTTTAGGTAATTGAGATAAGCAAATCTGAGCCTTAGAGCTCTCTGCTGCACTGGAATGTGGAAATTGTCAGTGCTGAGTGACTTCAGTTTCTACTTGTGATGAAAGCAATGACAGTATTGGAGAGCACAGTAGCATGACGTTGGAAGGAGTCTCATGAGTCAGGTTTCCTGTAATCCAAACCAGACCTATTTTAACCTATGTTGATGAGTTGGTTTTTCACTCTTCTTTAAGTTCCAGCAGCAACTGGTTTAACGGAACTTGTTTGTAATTGCCAGCTTAAATGTATTAATGATGAATTTTACACCATGTTTACTTTTTGACAGTGCATTCCTTCAGCTTCAGAGTACACTTCTCTGCCTCTCAGTACCAACAAAGAGGAACAGGATGCCCTCAGCTCTCTTTTACCAGGTAGGCCAAACCTTATTTCAGAAGAAGTGTTCTCCATCCACTTCTCATTCTCAGAGCAGATTTTTTACCATAGTTCCTATTTCAGTCTCACCTTCTTGTATAAGAATAAACATAATTTAATTCCGTAGTACAATGGCTTTACTATATATTTACTTCTGCCTGGAAATGCATGGATGCCTACTGTAATTTAGGAAAGAGGAACTCTGTTCTTACCAAAGAGTGGATTGTGAGGTAGGACACCTCATCTAACTTCAGTTATATCAGCTATGCTTCCAGTCTCAGGTTTCCTTCTAGTTGTAAAGAGAGATGGGTATTTCCAAGAACATCAGGATATATCTTCTAAATATACCTACATTTGATGGACTATGAACAAATCAAGTTTATTATGGAATTGCCTGTCTATTTTCTTGGCCATGAGGAACTTGGGTGATCACCTTTGCCATGGCATCTAGCCTTTAGATAGCTAAAGGTACTGAGATGAAATTATAGACTGACTCTTAGACACAAGCTACAAAGTACTTGAGAACTTCCTGCTGCCACCTGTCCTGATTGTACCAGCCAAGATGGCACCTCCAAGACAGTCTGTGATGTAGGAGGCCTTCACAGAGATTAGAGTGGTAACAGTGGGGTAGGTAAGAAAATATTCAGTCCTTGGTACATGGCATAATTCTCTCAACCAACCAGCAAAGCTTGCACACTACTAATGGCTTTGTAGAAGACAAATGCTCTGGATTTACAGACCAAGGACATAATCTTTAATGAACTTATTTTAATTCTACTTTATATGATTTTAAAACATTTGCAGACAATGAGCTTTACTGCTTTAATGAAATATTTTTATTATATACCTATCAAGTCTGCTACAATTATTCCTTTATTTTTTGTGATCATTAATTTTTTGTGATCACCTACTTAACAGTTTATGACACAGTTTTCAAAGTAACTAAATAACTAAAATAACAGACTACTCCCCTTACATTGGCCCCTTGCAGCAAAAGTGCCACACAATAAAAAGACATTAGGTTCAACCTCTTCTCTTTTTGGTGTTGGGGAGGTATTCGGTGCTCAGTAACTGTTGCAAACTACCAGCCTAAGTATGTGACCAGGAACAAGGAAACTCAGATCTTGTAGTACTCCAGTATAGTCTTGCCCAAATGTTTTCACAGCTCTGAGTCACACTCCTCAGTTGTGAATGGAGAGCATTATGGAAATGCAGTAACATGCAACCAAATACTTGACTTCAGAATTGTGTGTGCTTAAACCTGAGGACTATGTAGATACTTCAGTAACTTCTGAAGCAGTTCCTACTAAAAATGTGCAATAGAAATGGGGCAAAATCTAATACCAAATAACAAGACATGACTGTGCAGCAGCTTGGGACAGAGAACAAAAGAGGGCTTCAGAAGTCTGAGTCTGATACCTGCTTTCTATGTATAGTGAACAGGAACATGGTGCACTTGGAAATGGTATTCATAAGTACTCACATTTGAGTGTAGTCTGAACACATCTGTATTTCCTTGAATTTGGTGTCTACCTGCAGTTGTTGGTTAACTATCTTTTTGAAGGAACATTTGCTTGACAAAATCATACCTTCAATCTAAACTACTTATTTATTTATTAAGCATAGAAACCTGGTCATTGTTTTCTTTAAAAAGACAACAGGTGACAGTGATTTCTGCCCTGGGCATGAGAATCTAATGAAAACAATTGGTCCAGAAACATTATATTGGTTTGTGGTCATTTTCTCTTCAGCTGCAGGGCTTTAAACTTGCATCATTTTGCTTTCCAAGCTCCTGTAGCAGTATGCTATTGAAAAGCTCCGCTATGTCACCATGTGGACAAAAGTCCAAAGCATGAACCACAGTGGGAGGGAAATTACTTTCTACCCTATTGCCTAGGCTCTGGGATAAGTTAAGTGAATGTTGAGAGCTGTGGCTTGATGTTTACTCTAGGTTTGTTTCCATTCTAGCATCAGTCTCCAAGTAGTGGTAGTTTGAACCACCCTACTCCATGGTTGTGGTGTAGCCATGTCACCTGAGCCCTGGTGTACTGGAGGAGATGTATCGGTCAGTTTCCATGTATGCCATGTCTTTCCTCTTCTTTGTCCTGGACCCTGGACATGGCATAGAGCTGGCACATGCAGTGCCATCTCTATTAGACCTTCTGTTGTCTTCAGGTGCTCTTCAAATGTTAAAAGAGTCTCTGACTTGACTGGTAGAAAAGTTGGGAAGATATTTCCTGTCAAGCTATGAAGTGTAAGTTTAAAACAGCCCTTCACATCTTCCCTGCAGAAAGGTGACTCTAATGCAGCCCACAGCACTTTTCTGCCTTTGATCTACACCTGCTAAAAATCTGAGAAATTACTTTTGATTTGAGACTTGGAGCTAAGGGATCGATATAAGGCAGGGCTAAACATCACAGTACAATTGACTGAGCTCCTGGGTGCTCATGAAATGCTGCTACTGTGGCGACAAATAATAATGACAGCCATCATCATTATGGCTTTTGGTGGGAAGATTTAATGGATGAAGTTGAAGAACTTGCATGTCAATAAACAATGTAGTTTTAGAAATGCTGAAGTTCTGCCTTCTAAAGGAAAAGCACACAGTGTTAATTTGGCTGTCAGCATTAAAATGAGCTTCTACAGTGAGGATGGTCTTCCTCAGCTGGTGGAGTGAATCTCATGCATGCCTAGCTTCTCAGATGCTGAATTCACAGAGAGTCTGCCTGGGCAGTGCTGAGTTGTTCTGATTTTCTTCTCTCTGCTCTGAGCCTTACTGCTGTGTGTATCCTGTTACACACCGAGTATGCCAGGCTAATGCTATAAATTACACCAGTGTAATTGTTCATAAAAGGCCCATTAAGCCACATGTCCCTGAAAATGTCACCGGAATATCTGCTAAAGTGACATATAAGTCAATGGTGACTGGCAGGTCCAAATAAAAAGCTCAGTGGACAGAATGAAAAATAATGGTACTTACAATCTTATCTCCAGACCCTATTGTTTCTATGTCGTATTTCCAGAGCAAGTATAGGATAGTAGTGCTTTCATGTGTCTATAGACTGAGAGTTATTATCCTCTGTTTACAGTGCAGCACCACTCAGCTTGGTTATTCTTTTTCAACCGAAAATTAGGAAAAAAATAACAAAAAAACCCAAGAAGGGAAAACTATAACTTTAAAACATTTGGGAAGGATGGGTTCTCAGCCCCACTACTGCCATCTTTCCCTAGGTAGAGTAAACTCACAGAGACAGGAGGATTCTTAGAATGGCCTTGGAGTTGCTCCTTTGTAAGGTAAGTTATGGCTGGCATAAAGCTGGAAGTGCTACCACTTTCACTTTGTTTGAGGCTGTGTTCATTAGTAGAAAGCTGAGAGTACTTCAGGGCAAAAAGAGGGGAGGAAAATACTGTATTTGCATTGATGGAAATGCAGTGTACTGGAGCACAGTTCACTGGGGTGTGAAGATGTGTGCAAACAGGTTTGTATTCAGAATCTCATGTGACCAGAAATATCTTTGTCCAGCAGGTTGAGGGAGATTATTCTTTCCCTCTAATTTTTTCTTGTCTTGGGTTACTGTATCCAGCTCTGAAGCCCCCAACATAAAAAGAACAAGAGGAAATAGGGTCAGGTTGTGCCAGGGGAGGTTCAGACTGCATGTTAGGAAAAACTTCTTCATAGAACGGGCTGCCTAGTGTGGGGGTGGAGGCACTTTGTTCAACAAATGGGCAACCAGGTGTTTCAGGAGATAGGTTAATAGTTGGGCATTGTAGGATGGATGGTTGGACTTTATGATCTTGAAGGTCTTTTCCAACCTTGATTAATCTGTGATTCTAAGGACACGCAACTTTTGGAGGGCCACAAAAATCATCTGAGGGCTGGAACATGCTGGAACAAAACCTCTATGCTCATAACTATTAGACCTTGTCACAGACTTTGTTGCTTCTCTGTTCAGCATCAATTTCTTGAACAAATCCTTTGTTGTGCTTCTGGAGACTATTATTGCTTATATCTCAGTGGTCACTCAAATCTCTTCTTGGAAAACATTTGTGACAGGAAAAGCTTGTCTTAAATTCTAAGAAAAGTTTTCTGTTGGAAATTATGTTGAAGTGGAAGTATCCATCCACCTGAGTTTGGTCAGATTACCTGCCATTCATTGCTGTCTAGGATAATGGTTTGTAGCTCAACCTTATTAATACTTGAATGAGACTGAGCAATGCTTTAGAAGGATGCTTATCTTGATCTACAAGTGCTGCCATCTTCAGCAGCACATTACTGTTTTAGATGTGAAAAAGAGGAAGAAGAGCACCTGGTAATTCTTCTCTGACTGCTTACATTGGCAGATGTACAAATATTTTAGATGAGGAACTCTTGGGTCATTACTTGTTGTTACAGTTTAAATGTTGGTTTGTGCTTTCCTGTAAAGAAAAAAAACATCTACTTGGCAAAGAAAAGGAATTTCCCCCTTTCTCCCTCTCTCTCTCCAGGCGGAACTGGAGCTGGTAGGTGGCAAGAGAAGACATACCTCTTTAAAGAGTGAGAGCAGTTTTATTTTCATTCTCTTCTCCTGAAGCTGCAATGCAGCTTGTCCATTCAGACCTGCAGCTCTGGAATGGGTGGGTAGGCAGGCAGCCTTGGCTCTGGCTCCAGCCTCAGCCCCTGGGATGCCATGAGTGAAACGGAGCAGAGCATCTCTGGTCTTACCTGCCTGGCATTGACTCTGGTTGCTTCTGGACATAGTGGCAGTGGTCTTTGACTGCTGCTGGGCCCACAGGTTGTGCTGTGCTGGCAGACAGCCCTTCCCCTGCCCATGCCACAAGGTGCATGCGGGCACAGCACAAAACTACCAGTGTTGATGCCTCCATGTGCCAAGCAGAATGGAGCCAATCATCACAAGCCTGAAGATGCTGGAGTGGTGAGCTAACCATAAAGAATAAAAGCCTCAAGACCCTGGAGGAGGGAGGTCCCCGTTGGTTTGCCATGAGGCCACCATGTTGTCCATGTGGCTGCATTCCCTGAGGGCTGCAATATTGGCCATGCAGCTGCCACCATCGTTGACCATGTGTCTGCTGCCATCTTGATTCACTGAACAACAGGAAAACAAGCTGATGTCACAGCTTGCCACTGAGAAAGACTTGGAATGCTTGAGTAAGTGGGAATAGGGAGCCCTGAGCAGTGTTTGCTTTTGCAGCTTGGCTTTTCAGGTGTCCATGCAAGAAGCCAAATGGACTTGTGACTCTTAAACCTTTGGCAGAATGTCAGGAAATTGGGGTTTGAAGTGTCTTAGGGGTGGCTTCCCCAGCATGTGTGTCCCTTCCCCCAGGGGATCCTGCTCAAAGCCAAAGACTGCTACAGAATTCTTTGCCCAGTTTTTCTCAGAATGTGTGTAATGGCGTTGTGATGAAGCTTTGCTGTTGTTTTCACTTTCTTGGGCTTTTCTTCTTCCTGTTCTTAGATATAGATTTAATAAAACCCTTTTGTTTCCCCAAGCTGTATTGTCTGTTGAGTTCAATGAGAGCAGACCAGTGGGGAAAAAGACAAGAATACTTTTCTTCCTATGTCAACATAAACAAAAAAAGGAAGGGGAATTCCCCAAATCACAGGGGAATAGACATTAATTCTGTGAACTGAGGTTACTCTATACATTGAGCCTCAGTGAGGCGACTGCACAGTAATGGATGGATAGGTGCCAGATGGCAGCTCCTGTAGGTAGGAAGAGTTACAGCAGCCTATGAAAGAAATAATGCTTGGCAGTCCATACGTGCACCTGGAAAGCATCTATCATCATCACTTATATCATGCAGACTCATTAACATTCAGATCACAGAAGCTAATGGCTAAAAATCAATGTTGCTAGTTGAGGAGAATGGTAAAGAAAGGTTTTGGGTTGTTTCTTTTTTTCAGGCTGTTTGGAAGGAGAACTATTCCTATTTTGGATTATTGTCTAGATGGGTAAAAACATAAATAGGTGGAGAAAAGGTAAAGAGAAGAAAATCAGCAAATTCCTATTGTAAGCTATGAGCAGCAGCCATGCCGTTCTGGTCTATTTTGCCATAGATAAAAGGTTCACAATGAAGACAGTGGAAGAAGCTTTCTCTAACCTGTTGGTTTGGCAAGAAGTGGGTATTGTAGACTGTCTGGGCCAGTGCTATTCACTTAAAACATGTCCCAGGTGGCAGCAGACGTTTGACAGTCACATCAATATGATGTGTTTTCTAACTACTTTAAATGTTTTATTTTTCTTTTTCCAAGCTACTTTAGTAACTGTTTCCATGCTTGTTTCACATATTCCTTGGATCAGAGTAATGCTAGAAGATCCTTCTGGATTGAGGACCAGCAGTTTCTAGAGTTGAACAATATGAACAACAAAGAAAGGGAGATAACTGACCTCCAGTTTCCATCAGATTTTAAAGCCAAAGCCCTACAAGATCCAGGATCTGTTTAAACTGGGATTTGCCTGAAGGAAGCCAGAACCACGTACTGAGGATTGATTTGCTTCCGGCACAGATTACAAGGGGGTCATGAAGACTTCAGCTAGCCAAAGTCTGGACAATTCAAAAACATCACTCTCTAATAACATCTCCTAACATCTAATTTAATATCTTGGTGGAAACATTCCTGACAGCAAGCTGGTGGCCACATTAATGTCTATAAATATGTGTGGGGTGGGTGTCAGGAGGATGGAGCCAGGCTCTTCTCAAGGTCATCTGGTGATAGGACAAGGGGCAATGGGTGCAAACTGGAACATAGGCGTTTCCATATAAGTATCAGAAGGAACTTCTTCCCAGTGGGGGTAGTGGAGCGCTGGAACAGGCTGCACAGGGGCGTTGTAAGTCTCCTTCTCTGGAGACACTCAAGACTTGCCTGGATGTGTTTCTGTGAGACTTGGTCTAGGTGATCCTGCTGTAGGAGGGGGACTGGACTAGATGATCTTTCGAGGTCCCTCTGATCCCTAATGATTCTATGCTTCTCAGTGATGAGGAGCAGATCAGTACCTTTGTAGAACATTGCATCTGTTTTATTAGTGCGTGCCTTGTCCTCCAGGTTACAATCCCAGTTAGCATGTCTAATGTTGAGCTGATGAAAAATCCACAAGTTTATTCTGTGCCTGTGTCAATTGTATCCCTTAAAAACCTGGCAGAGGCAAGAGATGCAAGTTTCTTTTTGTTTATTCAGGGACCAAGGATTTTCATAGCTCATTAGCAGGATATAGTGAAGTTATATTATGGCTCACTTTGTGCATTGGTATGACTTATTTTTGCAAAGTCACAGACTTCCCTAAGAGTAACTTTTCTGATGCATTTTTCATGCAGTACAGATGGAAATTATTTTATAGTTATAATCATGGAGGTCAAGAAAAGAAATGAAAGCAAGGTGTGCAAGATTTATACTCACTTTTCTCTCTGTACCAAGTAATTTGGGACAAATTTGGTTTCAGGTATTATAAATTTGATGTGATGAATAAGGCTGCAATTTAAACATTGTCAGTGGAACCTGGAGGTGGGTTCAGAGATCACATGCAGGCTGCTGAATGGCAGGAATGGAGCTAGTTAACTAATGTTTTTTCTGCATGAGTCAATGCAAGATCGAGATGGTAGGTGTTTAAGTATCTGCACACTTTTTATTTTATAGGTAATGTAATTTTGTTCTTAGCTATAAAAAGAACTCAGATCCACACTAAAAAGATCTTTAACCCTTTTTTTGCTGATTGTGGCTTAGCAAAGTATTTTACACAAGAGGTTTGTTAACTTTAATCACACTAAAGTTACTTAAAGCAATTACCTGAATAATTTTGAATTCTACTTTGGTTATTAAAATACTATTGTGGCAACAATAAAGAAATCTGAAAAAACGTAAAGACTAGATTGTATTTTGTCTCAAAAAAGTACTTTGCATGTTTGGTCTTTAATTTCTAGAACTGAATACCCTCCTCGGTGTTTGACCTTCCACATTTTAACATTAAAAGCAGGTCTTGTCTTAAAATATCCACTTCAGCTTCAGGACAAACTAACAATGCATTGGAAAAAACTTGCAGGGCCACCCAATAATGACAACCTTGGGCAAAACTGAACTTGAGCTTTGCAAATCTGCTATTAACTCTTTTATTACTTTAGTATAAAGTGTCAGAAATTAAAAGATGACTAAAAAGAAGACTTGATGTGGCTTTGATTATTATTGTTTCTCTTCAGACTAAAATTTCATATAAAACCCAGAGACACGGGTCACCTAAGGAAGAACTTTCTACTGCTGAATTTTATTAAATGTTGGTCTAGGCTTCCACTAGAAAGGGGGAAATGATGCAGGAATTAGTGGAATTATCGGAAAACCTTGTTGCTTAAAGCCCTGGAGGATGATGCAGTCTAGTAAGACAGTATCTTTGTTACCTGCGATGCATCCTCTACACTGGTATTTCTGTGACTTCCATCTCCCAACATCAACATGCTACAGCAATCTGGAGCCAGAGGTGTGGCTTTTTGTATAATACTGATGTTGAAGGAAATTAGCATAGTTCTAATTAAGGGATGAAAGAAGCAATTATTTTAGAGAGTTTTGACTTCTATGCTAGGGATGTTACCCCAGCAGACCTCTTGGAGCAGGGCAGGAACTTATTCAAAACACAATGCTACAGCATGACAATAGCACCAGTGAACATGAAAGCAAAATTAATTGAAATAATGGAAAAGCTAGAGCAATTATGTTACCATCTCATTTATTTTTACATGCTGTTGAGATAGCACTCTGGTAATATCTGCTGCAATTAATAATCTCCTCTTGCTGTGCAGCTGTTATTAGAACATGCTAGTTCTTGTATTATTTTTCTTATTCAAACACCAATACGGGAAATTTTGGAGACACCATTTCTCCCAACTTCATGAAGGGTCCAAGGTTAGGTGGCAGTTTGGTTATGATGTGGTATTTTTACTGTTAGGTTATGACTTGAAATCAATTACAATCACAGCAGAAGAGCTGAAAGTTGCTGATTCAAGCAGCCCTTTTCTCACAATTTTACACTTAATGCTTCCTTACCTCCCACCTCCTCAGATAAAAGCTGGAATCAGAGATCAAAACTTCCTCAAGTTGCTCAGCTTCTGGCATCTGCAAAGCCAAGAGTTCAGAGTCCATGTCAAAATCATTACCTGTGATTGAATGAGAAGCATTTCTTTTTGTTCACAGTCATATAGGAAAGTCCTTTTTCTATCATTTTCATATGGTTTCATAGTTTGAGGCCAGAAAAGGTGATAAAATCATCTCATCCGACCTGCTGTGAATTGCATCCTACTTATATCCTGCAGGTGACTTTGAACTCAGTCATTCATCTCCTCAGGCAACCAAACTGTTAGGAATAGAAACAGGAGAAATGGAAATAAAATTAAACGCCAAGGCTCCTGCAAAGACAAGGAATTAACTTGTAATGCTGGATATGACCAGGTAAGCATCTGATTCTCTGTCCCAGTGCTCCAGAGAAAGCCAAAATTCAAAAGATCAGCTCTGAAAGGCCAGGATGGTACATCCAAAGGCAGAGTTTTTTCCTAGGTATCAATTTACTGCAGTTTATCCCTGGGCTCTGATAGCCCCCTCTGGTTGTGTTGGTTAGACACAGAAAACGAGAAAGTCTAGAACCCTTAAGCTAGTATATGGTCATAGAATCGTAGAATCATTAGGAATCAGAAAGGACTTCAAAGGATCATCTAGTCCAATCCCCCTGCCACAGCAGGATCACCTAGAACAAGTTGCACAGGAACAGATCCAGGTGGGTCTTGAACGCCTCCAGAGAAAGAGACTCCACAACTTCTCTGGGCAGCCTGTTCCGATGCTCCATTACCCTCACTAGGAAGAAATTCGTCCTGATATTTATATGGAACCTCCTCTGTTCCACCTTGCACCCACTGCCCCTTGTCCTATCACCAGATGACCTTGAGAAGAACTTGGCTCCATCTTCCTGACATCCACCCCTCACATATTTATAGAGATTAATGAAGTCACCCCTCAGCCTCCTCTTCTCCAAGCTCAAGAGACCCAGCTCCCTCAGCCTTTCCTTATGAGGGAGGTGTTCTACTTTCTTCATCATCTTTGTTGCTCTATGCTGGACACCCTCCAGCAGCTCTGTGTCTTTCTTGAACTGAGGAGCCCAGAAATGGACACAATACTCCAGATGTGGTCTCACTAGTGCAGAGTAGAGGGGGAGAAGAACCTCCCTTGATCTGCTAACCATCCCCCTTCTGATCTGCCCCAGAATGCTGTTGGCCCTCTTGGCCACAAGAGCACATTGCTGGCTCATAGTCATCCTGCTGACTACTAGGACCCCCAGGTCCCTTTCTCCTACACTATTGTCCAACCTATCCTGGTCCCTGGGTTTGCCCTTGCCCAGATGCAAGACTCTACACTTACCCTTGTTGCACCTAATTTAGTTTCTCTCTGCCCAGCTCTCCAGCCTGTCCATGTCTCGCTGAATGTCAGCACACTGGCCAAAGCCTTCTTGAAGCCTGTATCAAGAGATACTCTTTATAAACATGGTGACACCATCTCACCCTGTTTTCTCACCACAAGGAAACACCAACTCTGTTTCTAAGCTGAACAAGTCTAATGTAGTAGTTGCAGCAACCATTCGCGAAGAGCCAATGTCTCCTGTAATTTCTGTGTGTTATCTGTCAGCTCTAAGCTCTCTGAGATGACCTAGAGCATTGTAAACTCCTCTATTTGAGGTAATGAATTAGACAACTGAATCCTGCTCTAGACTTCATAGTATAGATATATCATGTGCAAACGGTGGAGGTTTTCCAGTTTTTATAATAAATAACATGCAATACACATGTGGTATTTGATATTCTTCCATATAACATATTCATCAGAGATGTAAATGAAAGTCTAAAGGATTAAATGAATTAAATCAGGAGACTAATTAATCTCCATCCCAGAATTCAGACAAAACTCACACAGGAACTTTCAAGTCTGGTGAAAACCTAACAAAGGTAATGCTGTAGACTTGCCAATTATAAAGCTCATACATTAAAAAGGTAAAACAATGGTATTGACCATGTGCAGATCTTCTACATCTGTAATAATAAGGAAGATTTCAATTTTTTTTAGAGGGGTAGAATAATTAAAAGCATGGAGACAAATGGAAGAAAATTAAATGAGGGATTTATTACATAGAATTCATTGCTGTATAACTTACATTCTTTGATGGAGTTTTTAGACAATGATAACATTTTTAATGTGTTTACACTTCAAATAATATTTGTAACTACTACATGGGGAAGTTGGGGATTAGCACAGAAATCAGCCAGGAGATAAGGTGCTGCATCATACAAGAGATAAGGAACTGCGCAGAAGGGAATCAACATTGTATTAGTTTGAAAACTGAACTGTCACGTAAAAGGGATGTTACTGTGGGAGCTCTACAAAGACACATCTTCAGATCAAGGGTACTTAACTTTCAGTTGCTGTCCCTAGCATAAAAAATGAAAGGATGGGAGTGAAAGTTGCTGATGACATTGTGCAAGGAGGAGGACAAAGTAACATGAAGGAGGGCCCAAGTGACAGCAAAGAGTGGAGCAACAGCAGTTGAATGAAATTCTGTGATGGAAAATATAATTTCATTCACTCAGGAATGAGCAACAAAGATTCCTGCTGCAGGCTTGGAGAGCACAGACAGATAAGCAGGAAGACCTCGTTGTATTTGTTGATCTTAGGGTCGTTATGAGCCTTCAAAATAATAGTAAGAAAAGATATGGGATATGAGGCATCTCACAGAAGCTATTTCTGGCAGAAACTGGGAATGATTTGGTAAGATCTCGTTTAGAATAATATACAGTCCTCTTCAATCATATTCAAGAAGGATAAATTTAAATTGAAATAGATGATAGACAATGTACCTTTGTAAAAAGAAAAAGGAAAAAAGGTAATAGCTTTGCTTATTTAACCTAGAAAACCGTAATTTAAGAGGAATGAAACTATACTGACACAACGATATAAAATAGACTTTGTAACTGCATCAGGAGCTTTAACAGAAGGTGTTTAAGGAGCACACCTGCAATTCTGACAGAAGTGCAAATAGCTTTAAAAGAGCCAAGGCTACGTTTGTCCTGGGTGTTTGAAGGATGTTAACTTGCATGGGACTGTAGTTCTAAAATGACTTTTCAATAGATGCTATAGAATCAAGACCATGGTTTAATATGGAGTCTAATGCATTTGAGGTTGCAGTCCTAGCATGTAGTTGCCCCAAATGGATAAGGACTGCAGTAAGTTCTCTCTGCTTTATGTCCTAAATTCAGGAGTGTAATCTTTTTGTCTCTTATCAAACATTGTTTGTTTGGCTTATTTATTTATGCAAAAAGTATATTTCCATTCCACAACCCATTTAAGCCAGAACTGGTTTTGTCTTTTCTATTTATACTCCTGGACTTGATGACAATTGATGTTCTTTCCTTTGGGTTTCAAAGTCATGAACCAGATGATCAATTTATACCTTGCCACAGCTCACCTCAAGATACGACATATACCTGGCATCTAGTTCCTGGGTAACAGATCTTTAGGACAGCTTAATGACTGATGCAGCTGTGCAAGTGGTGATGATGAAAAGAAAATCCATATTTCAGCTTTCTCTCAAAACAGGAGATATTCAATCAGTAATTCTGAGGGAGGACAAAGGGAGAAACGTGAAAGATTTTGGCCTCTGCTCATTTTTATACCTGTCATTAGAAGTAGTATGTGCTGGCTTCTAGATTTACTCAAAGGCGGGGCAGATAACCTGTTTGTCAGTAAAAGAGCATTTTAAGTCAAGCTCAATGAGGTCTGAGATATTATCCTTTGGAAACACTACAAAATGTCACCGAACTTTTCTTTAAAAAACTTTGTTGATCAGTGATAAAATGAAGGTGAGAAAAGCATTCCTGTGGGATCTGTGGCAAGGAAAACCAGGAAAAATCAGAGGAGAAGCTTTGAGGTCAATGGCCCCAATTCCCCAGGTTTTATGCACATGTCTGACTTCAAGCATGTCTGCGAGACATGTGCTTAAGCAAATATGCAAACCCATTTTTAGTCTTTGTCTAGGCTGAGACACAAAAAGGATAAATACTGTAACTTCCCAGAAAGCAGAGTAAAATTTACCAAACTCACTGTTATTTGCTGGAATTATGAAATGTTAGCAGAGGGTCCAGGTCTGCGCAGAACTCAGCGCACTGGCTGCTCTGACTCAGTCGGTTTGTGCTCATGAAGCAATAGTCATACAGAACCAAGATGGACTATTTTTATAATCATTTGAAAACCCATAATTTATGTAATTCAGGATAGAAGTCCAGCTAGATTTGTAGGAAGTAGGACAGGGAAAAGCAGAAGTCCATTGAGATGCAATCTGCCTTGGTATTCAAGTAGGCAACTGGGCAACTCCCATTAGATGTGAAGTTGAAGATAAATGAAAGTTTGTTTTGGAGTCAGAAGCCAGGTTTGCTCTGTTTCTTTGGCTTTTCTTAGTTCCTCATTACAGTGTAGGAGAGAGTTGAGAGATACAACTGAGAGAAAAGCCTGTTTGAAAGTCCTTTGAGCAATGGAATATAAGGTGAGGATGACCAGAAGGAAGATAGCCCAGACAGACAGCACTGGTTGAGAGTGATGGTAAAAGAAGTATTAACCCATACCTTTGTTGGAAATAGGGAGGGGTTTCATCTGTCTTTTAGGCAACAGAGTAGAGTGAAGCCATGATCTGATGCTGTCATGTTCTGTTTGATCAAGAAGAGAAAAGGAGATCAGAAACAGAATGATGCTTGGGATAGAAAATTTTGTGAACTTGGGCAAATGCTGGAGCAAAAATTGAATACATAAATTGGTTTTTACCTGTGTCCCTGGGCATATTGCTCTGGGGAGACCTGCAATATACCCAGTCTCACAGATGCTATCAGTGGTCCCATAGTGACCATGGGGGGAGCTGGATAAAGCAAAACGATGTGCCACTTACCACTGTGAGCCCAGCCCTGTTAGCACCTCTGTGGACATATGGGCTGGCCAGAAAGTTGATGTTTCCCTACTCTCCAGTACACAGAATTCAACCACTGCATCAGGTAATCGGGCACTGATGCCTTTTCTGTGAATTGCTTCCTGCTGGAGCACTAGAGGCTGTTGTTAGACATTTTATTCTTTAGGTATCACTCATAATTTTGGCAGTTCTCCCAACATAGCAGTGATGCTTTGTGAGTCTCTTTCAGATAATTTTTTTCTTTCAGAGAGCATACTCTCTGCTGGAACTGAATTTGGAACATCTTTTGCTTTAAGCTACTTAGAGATGAAATGTAAGAGACAGCAAGGAAAGGAGAGGAAGGAGTTACGCCTGACTCCATGGGCAGTGTTATAATTTCCCTGTTTTGAGAGTAGCAGCAGCTTATTTAGGCCAGTGATCTATGTGTGGGAGTGAGACAATTTCTTTGACAAAGAGACATGGTAGGTGGGAAGGAAAAGACAGAAGACTTGTGCTCATGTATTTGTGAAAAAATGCTCACTCTGCAAAGAGGAAAGGTAAGAAAGCTGGGAAAATCTTGTCATTGAGGGCAAAGCAGCTAAAAAAAGTGGACTTTATAGTACACTGAGTTACACAGACTGCTTCATCCTCCCAGGAGGAGCATGTCCACAGGACAAGCCCCTGGCTGCTCTCAGCCAGTAGAGCAAAGGTTTTATGGCTCAAGGCTTGTAGGACAGTTCAGTCCCACAGATGATTCAGACTGCTGAGTGCTGAGGTACTCCCATTTCAGAAATCACTGTGAAATGAGGCTCTATATTGTAACACTGAAAAACTCGGGGAGAATCTATTAAGGTGGAGCTAATTTAGCTGCAGGACAGGGTCAGCCAGCAGCATCGCAAGGAGATCAGGAGACTGATTTGCACAAAGGACCTACCAGGAGCAAACACACCAGGGGTGACATTTAAATGGGCTCTTCACTCTAGCTGCATTACCAAAGCCAGCAGCTTAAAGAAGTAATTTGTGGGTGATGCCAACCTAAAGTGAGAGGCTGGCGTGACAAATGGAAAAATGGATACTTGGAATAATTTGATGGCAGGGCTAAAAGAAACCTTCTGAGTTCTGGCAAGGGAAAGTATAAAGCTCTCTGCTCTTGGGATGGAGAAAGCAGCTGGGAGCTTACAGCCCACAAAGCAGTCCTATTGGAGAAGACCTGAGGGTAGGGAAAATGATGCCAGGTAAAGTGTGATCCAGAAATGTGCTCTTGTTTTGATGAACCATATCCTGCATGGCCAACAAGCAGAGGAGATTTATTTCCTGTGACTGGTGCTGTTAAAGCTTTACTTGGAAAACTGTCTACAATGAATAGATTAAGGAGAGACAATTGAATGAAGGGCCACATCAAGCCAAGGCTGAAGCAGATGTACTGCAGGGGTGGTTGAGGGACATAGGCTTGCAAGGGCTGGTGAACCAACATAGCTTGCAGTTCCTTGCAGAGGACCTACAAAGATGAGAGGACAGCAAGGACAGGGACATCAAGTGTAGGCTGGGAGGTTCAAGCTGTGTTCTAAGAAAGCTCTTTTAGCAGACAGGTGGTGCAGCCCTGGCAAAGGTGTCTAGAGTTGCAGTGTAATCTTGTAATCAAGTTGCACAGGAACACATCCAGGTGGGTATTGAACATCTCCAGAGAAGGAGCCTTCTCAAACCCCCTGGGCAGCCTGTGCCAATGCTCTATCACCCTCCTCGACATTATGAAAGAACAAGAAGAGTACTCTGTGAATATTATCCTGTGAGTGACACCATAAATTGTTGTGTTAACAAACTTTTATGATTAAGCAGCAAGGCCAAGGGCTTTTTTTTTGGTTCCTGTTTTCCGAGGCATTAATGATTGACTAGGAGAACTGATAGCTTGAAGCAAGGCTGCAGGGCATAAATACAGCTGGCCACCAGCTTCACAGAAAATGCCCAAGAGGTAGGTCATTACTAGAGTTAGAAGAACATGTTCTAAAGGGTACTAAGTTACACGGTTTGTTGTAATATTTTTTCTTTCCTTTTCCTATGAAATAATTTCAGAGGGAAAGGAAGAAGTATCAAAACCATTTCTCAAAGGTGACAGTCAGGAGAGCAGGGAAGCGGAAATGCCTCAAATGGTTAATACCGGAGATAGGTGAAAGTGATATTTTGTAAAAAATATCATGAGTTTTCAGCATCCTCACTGCAATATGAATGATGCTGAAGAAAACAGGATAAAGGTTGGACAAATGTAGCCATTAGCAGTTTCAACCAACCTAAAAAATTTGTTTTCAGGAATGTGTCTCAGGTTTTCCGCAGTTATTTGTAGCAGTATTTTTCTTGTTTGGTGTTTGAGTGATGAGAAAAATATTTTTTAAATTATTCAGTGGTGTTTTCTGTCATACACAGAAGTTTCCTGCGGTGGTAGCTTTTAAGATTTGCTCTTCTGAATTTCCCATTTATGTTTTGTCTTTCTTCTCTTTAAGCTTTCCTGTGTGTGGACATGAACCAGGAGGAAATCTGCAGAAATTCACTAACCAGCTTTGTAAAACCTGCCCAGGGAAGTTGTGCTTTTCATTTTAACTAAAGTTTGAGAAGACTTGGCAAGTGAGAAAGTAGAAGCCTTAGATGAAGAGGCACAATGTAGTTACAGCTCCTGTTGTCCTCTATCTAGCAAAATGGTTGTGTTCTGGGTCAAGGACTTCAGGGCCTCATGGGACAAGACTGGCACATATCCAGATGGATTTCTGCATATTTCTCTATTGATGTCAGTCATGGCAGAGTCTGCACACCAGTTTTCCTTCCAATTATATCTTTCCAGCATTGACAGATGCATGGTGAATGGTTTCTTATTTTTTTTCCCTCCTTTCTTTTGCAGTATCAGATGCTGATCATGGAAGGAAAGTCCTAACTTGATGGACTAGTGGTAAGACACAAGCTGACAACGTCTTGGCCCCCATTATTTCTGCCTCATGATGTTTCTCTGATAGAAATAAATCATTTGTCATTTTTCAAAATCCACACACTGTTCCAAGACAGTCAAAGCTAGCTGCAGTTCTCTTGCAGCTCCCTCAAAGTTATCCTCTATACTGCCCATGGAAGATCACTTCTGCTACTAAGATAAAATTCAATAAAACTGAGTTTTCTTCTTTCTCCCTTTCCTTTCAGTTCTCCAAGACACATACAGAGTAATTTCTTGCATTGTCATTTTGCTTGTGCAAAATGAACGTTCCAATAGGTACACAGTGTGTGCTGTAATGGGTCGGTGCGTTTGGCGAGTTCCCAGAAGAATATAAAGCCTTTCAAAATGCACAGCCTTTTCAGTGCTTCAATATGGGAGTCAATAAAAGAGTTTATGTTGCTAGGGCCTAACTATAGGAGGCAGGAAAACAGGACAGCAAGCCTTAAATAGCCTATGAGGTCTCCTGTGAAAAAACCTAGTTTCCTGTTTTGTAGGAGCTACCTTAAACTAACGATGCAATAATATACAGGCTGACATATCTGAATCTTTCATGAATAGGGTTGTGGGACACAGCTTTACTGGCATGCCACATGCTTTGTTTAATGTAATTAGGAGACATAAGAATCCCATAACCTGTTACATTTAACTGCCCTTCCACCTCTACTCAGTAGTGAAGTCTCTGCTCTTGGCAGCTGTGCAAGTAACAGCCATGACAGCCTTTGAACAGTTTTGATTCAGTGTCCAAGAAATTGATGGAACATGCCCTTCTGTATGCTATAGCACAGGACTCTGCATCCTATTTCCACGGAGGATGTTGTGTCATCTCTGCACAGGTAGAATAATTTCCATGGTCACTGTCTCCAGAGATGCTTTTTGCCTTATTTATCATCAGTCTTGTACAAAGCTTCTTATACTATATCCCCTATATTGTAAGGATATTGTGACTTGGGCAGTTTGTTCCTCTAGAGCTCTACAGCTATCTCTCCCACTTCTCATGGTTTTTTTTTTCTTTGTGGACTTCCCTTCTAACCATCTCGCCCTCTCTTGCCTTTGTTTATTGCCTCTCATAATATAAATACTGTGAAACATCAAATGAGATAGGTGATAGCAATAGGTAGTGTATCTCCATAACATTGGTAAACCATGGAACCTATTGCCTGATCTTTGGATGTTTTGAGTATCAAACTTTTCTGATGGCTTTAAAGAAAAAGTCAGAAGGAAAAATCTGCTGAGGTCTCTGTAAACCTGAAAGCCACAGGATCTTTGAAGCTGGAAGAACACAGTTGGGGCAGGGTTACTATGTGTCCTCATGCTCTGATCTCTTATGTTACTCTTGAAGTGGTACCCTTCTGCTTGAATACCAGAAGACATCAGTCCTCCCCTTTCTGTTTTCTTCTTTAATTGTTCTTCAAAACCTCAAGCTGGATATTTCTTAGTTATCTTTTCTCTAATGAGCTAAAACTTGTATTAAATTCCACCAGCTGTTACTCAAGATGTGGATTTTTCCTTTAGTAACAGTAAAAGATAAATAAAACCATAATAAAACAATAATGAAGCATAATCTTATATGGGCAAAACCTACACATAGAGCAGCTTGCTTCTACTCAAATTCACATGTTTTATTTTAGAGATATTCTTGGAAACAAGAGGGTCTCTGAGCAGGTTTTAAAGGAGCTGTTATTGTGTTTCTGCTTGCAGAGTAATTTGGATTCCCCATGTTGGCTTGACCGTGTTTCCTTTCTGAACATGGACCTTGTCTAACTGCTTCATGTATCTGTCTGTGACAGTCACTGT
Source organism: Upupa epops (assembly GCA_013397515.1). Lineage (NCBI taxonomy): Eukaryota > Metazoa > Chordata > Aves > Bucerotiformes > Upupidae > Upupa > Upupa epops. The sequence continues at coordinate 47,323 of VZRI01010267.1, forward strand.
TGTAAATATTCTGTGTTCAATTGCTGGAGAAAATGTCTGCTTTCAAAAAACCTGGAGGGACAGTAAGATCTGATCAGCATGAGTAGTGCTAGTATTGAACTTTCAAAGTCTGGTCTGTCCTTTTCAGGAGCCCATTGGAAACAGAGCTTCTCTTCACAAAGGGGAACACTCTATCCTACTAGATGCTCTCCTTAATACCCCAGAATAAATCTTCTTTTTTAAATGGCAACAAGGGACTACTCTACATCGGGTTTAAATACTTTCATTTTTAATCTCTCTACATCCTCTTCAAGTTTTCTAGATAGTCATGAATGACAGGCAGGGAAGCAAATAGGAGAGGTCAAACCAATGTGGCTCTGCCAGCTGAATGTGCTGGGGCTTTGTTCAAAAACCCCTCCTTTGTCTTGTGTTAGTAAATTGAATTATTGCAGCTGAATGCTAGGCAGAGATTTGGCAGATTCTTACAGTTTAGGAATGTGGAGTGAATCACATTGATCTTGCATGTGTGTGTGATCATGCATGTGCTGTGTGTGCATACAGGTACCTTTGAGTTTTGGTGATGCAAAATCCATCCTTTGGCTTATAAAGACCTGACAAGTTGGTGGCTCTTCTTCATCTTTCTGAAATTGCTTTTGTATGTCAAGTTGTAAGATGTCATATGAAAGACATGAAAAAGTACCTGACATACAGCCCTAGAGTAATAAATGAATGAATTATAAACAGCCAAATAATCACATTCTTGGCATCTGGAACTGGGAGCCTGGCTCTATGCTCTCAGACACACCAGCCTGCAGGTCTTGAGCTACTGGCAAATCTCTGACATGCTGCAGCAGCAGGTCTGCTCTCCTTACTTATCAGTCACATCACACTTGAGGGCAACATTACTTTAGAAGTCAGGGTCTCTCAGAAGGTTTCAAAGGCAGTATAAACCCTGCTGTCCGGATGCATGAAGTGCAATGCGAGGGCAGTCACTGAGCTAAAATGTGGCTTGGTAGACCAGAGACTGTTACAGATTTCTCAGGTCTCCTCTGCTCCAGCTGTCTATTGTGAGAAAGGGTGAGAGTTTCTACCCCTCTGGGGTCTTGTGAGTGTTATACGCTATGAGGAGCTCCTGACACAAGGCAGTAGAGGAACAATCAGATTTACTGACGGTGTACCTCTAGATATTGTCAAGAAAGGTGAGACAGCCCCAGGGAGTGGCATGCAATCCAGTGCTTGTGCTGACCTCTAGAATGACTTGGACTTTATCCTATTACAGCAGTCACATTGAACAAGCTACATCCCTAATGTGATGCCTTAGGACCCCTTTCTGTGCTTGAGCAGGTCATTTGATCCCATACAGCCTCTCACACTTTGTTGCTGTGTGCTTTCGGCTGGGGACATTAGCTCATGTTCAGTCACGGGTCTGGATAGGGAAGGTGCTCTAATTCTGATTGCTTCTGATCCATTAAGCTGTTTTAAAATGGCACTTGTGTTTTATCTCATGTCCCTGGAGTTGTCAGGGAAGAGAGAAGTGCATTCACTTCCTTTGTAGGGATGTGCAAAGGCAGCAGTAAAATTTTCAGTCTTTCTAAATAAAAATTAGTCAGTGGCTGAGGCTTGGACGTCTTCTGACAAATATGCAACCAAGGCATTTGCAAAAGCAATAGGGCAAGCAGATTCAAAGAGACAGCACAGGTTTTATCCCAGGCAGGTAGGGCCACTGAACTTTTATATAATCTCAGCCTTGCCTGAAAACAGAATTATAATCTCACAGAAGAGAGCAAACAGCTCTCTCTGCCCTATTTGTCTTGTTCAAGAACTTAGGCTGAGCAAGCTTTTTGCTCTCTCAGTGTAGTAAGCCTCTGTACTGGGAGCCTCAGTCTGGCCTGATGGGAATTTTCCTTCTGGATCTCCCTCAGATTAGAAGGATGCTACTTTAATTGAGAGGATCAAAAGCAAAGCTTAGGCTGGCAGCCAGCCAGCCATTGTATTCCTTTCCCTTCAGTTACCTCCCTGTTCCTGGCAGTGTTGATGATCAGGTTCAAGAAGAATAAACGTTTCTCTTTATTTAACACCTTCCAGTAGGGCTCCCTCAAAGCTGCTGATCTGATTCAGAAAGAGCAATGCAGCTCCTTGGAAAATTATAATGCACGGCACAGACTGGTGGGGTGGGAAGGGTTGTTTCTGAGCCCGTGAGTGCAAAACCTTGGATGTTTAAACCCTCCCACTGCCATCTGCAACAAAGTCGCCCTGTGATTTCCTTTTCCCCATTTTACTGGGGCATTGTTGTCAGGAGACTCTGCAAATGTCAAAACCATTATCAGTCACAGGCAAGCGGGCTCCTAATTGAACTTTTATTCTCCAGTCTAACTTGCTGCACTCCAAAGAAAAGGCTACATTGCTGGCATGGAAATGGCCTTTTGGAAGGCACCGGCTGCTAAATTGGCCAAAATTGCAATACATCTGTATGTATATTTTTCTCATTCAGACCTTAGAATTCTGTATACACCTGTACAAATCAGCACGTATATTTTTATGTAACCATAGTACCTGTGTGTGTTTACTTGCACTTGTCTTTGGTTTGTGTATAGGTGAATGTTTGCACCTTCATTTAGGCAAATCGCAGCTGTTGCATCTCCCAGCTCATTCTGTTGCTTTGTGACAGGAGCCCACGGGAAATAAAGAAAGAAATAGGAGGGGAAAAAACCCCGTGAAATAAGTCTTGTTTGGTGCCTTGTGCTGTCTCCATCCTTCTTTTTTATCTTTTGTTCACATTGTTTCCCTTCTCAATTTATTTTGATCGAGTCATGACAGCCAGACCTGATATTCAGCTGCCTTAGTCCATAAATGTCTCTTTGGATGATGCTATGCTCCAAACAAAATTCAGGGCAATTGGAACAAATATGCTGAGTCCATTATTAGTCCTCCTGCTGTATTAGGACATTTCCCCCCCTTTATGTCTTCCAAAGTGGTCAGCTCAGGTCTTATCAGATGTGCTTTGGCTTTAGGAGTCTACTGGGTTCTAGTGGATGGCAAATGCTGTTTTTGCCATTAATCACCCAAAGGACCCTGAGCCATTACAGCTTCCTCCAATATATTTCTGCCACAGAGTCTGAGTGAGTGTCCAGGCTCTGTGCTTTTGTGTTGTGGCTTTAATTCCACAGGAATTTAAAATGCCTTACAGAGAAATAACCTAATCCTGACCATTTAGGAACTGAACCCAGTGTTTTTGTGCTTGTGTAAATAGCTTCCTTTTCCCTTCCATACAATGCAACCTGTGCTGGACTCGTTTAAAACAGTACACAACATCTTCACAGCAAAGAAGAATATGTTCATGAAGTGCATCTTGTTTCAGTCCTGTTCAAGCTTGAAGTAGCATCTGTAAAAAGGCTGGCTTGGGGTACTAAGCTACAAGCAGGCTTTGTTTTGTATTGTATTTGTATTGAGCAGAGATACTTGACGTTTCCAGAAATAGGACAGTGAGCCTGTGCTTTGGATGGTGGGTGTGCAACAGAGTGTAGCAAAGCTCTCCTGCAGATGGGTGCAGGAGGTATGGCTGACCTTACTGTTTTTAATCCCAATCAGAGGTGCCAGACATGAGCTGTAGATGTTACAGAGAACAGATCTGTTAAACTAATCACAAGTAACTGTTTGGTCCCTATTAATTCTCCCATAGCTTCTGTGAGATCAGTGTTGTCACCTTCAGTTTAACTCTTCAGAGTCTTTTGCATCAGACCACAGTATTTCCAGGTTACATCCTACAGCTTTGCAATAGCAGGAATTGCAGCAAAACACAGGCTGAAGATGTGCTGTTCATTTGCTTTAAGAGAACAGACTTTTCTAAGACAAAGATGATTTGGGTACTCTCTATGCAAAACATTTTTTCCATATGTGTGTTGTGAGCTGGTGTGTCAGAAGATAACCAGTTTCCTTCCCTGTCACTGGCAGATGCCAGAACCATTGTGGAGATGGGAGAGACCATGTCAGGTCCAGTTGTTTTGGTGACCCAAAGAGTGGGCCAGACAGTGCAGTGCAAACAGGGGGACCATAGCGGAGAGAGCATCTTTGTGTGAAAGGGCCTAGAGAGCTGGCTTTCCTCAGCAGTGTCTCTTTCAAGAGAAAACCCCATATTCTGCAGACCAAGCTCAAAAATCCTCCCAAATGAGATTCCTTAGTTTTATCACTATGACCTACATTTCTTAAGGGAGCTGCTCTAGCCATAACCTATGAGGGACAAAGTCATGGAATCATAGAACAGTTTGGGTTGGAAAGCACCTTGAAGGTCCAACCTCCCTTCAGCGAGCAGAGACATCTCCATCTGAAGCAGGTTGCCCTAAGGCCTGTCCAGCCTGACCTGGAATATATCCATGTATGGAAACAGCACTCTGCCCTCTTCTCCATCATCTTGTACCATCACTCTGGGCAACTTAAGCCACTGTTTCATCACACTTATTTTAAAACATGTCTTCCTCATATGTAGACTGAGTCTACCTTTTTTTTTAGTTTAAAACTCTCAGTCTTTGTCCGGTCATCACAGCCCTTACTTAAGCCCCTGGTAATACTGAAAGTATGCATTGGAGTGTTCTTCAGCCTTCCTACTGTGCTCTGCTGAAACAGCCCATGTTTTACAGTAGGGAATCACCAGGAAGAGCCAAAGGAAGGGAAATGGCAGACAAAAGCTTCCTGAGCTGTAACAGCTCTTCTGGTATCCACAAGGAGCTGCTTCTATTGCTCCCCACATGTTATGTGAGAGTTCACGCACATGGATTTTCTTTGTCTCTGATCTCACAAGCAATAATTAAATCTCAACGTGTACTCTAATTAGGTTCCTTACCTTTTCTGGGGTTGCAGTTGATGGAGGGATTTTTGGTTTCTCATGGGTAACCATAGATACCATGCATGGGGAAGAGGCAGGGAGGAATATTAAATATTCCTCAGTTCTGTGTAAAAGCTCTGTAGCTCCTGTAACTTACAGAGACTTTTTTGTTTTTTTATAACTTCACTAAAAAAATCTTTCTATCACTTGATGGCAGTAGAGCTACTATATAAATTTATAGATATTGATGCTGCATGGATGCATTGAAGGGAAAAAAACCTCTCATATTTATCTTTGTTCATATATTTTTCTATGGGTTCTGTTTCATATTGTAAGTTTTAAAAAGACATAAGACATAGGAAAGCCTTGTATTTTCAGAAGGGATTCATGCAGAGGATATTTCATTCATTCACAGCTAGCATAAATAAGAGTCAGTACAACCACACATCCCTTAAATTTCCTCAGTAGAAAGTAAAATCAACTTTCTTGCTGTGTTTTCAACTTCTGTGCACATCATTTGTGTTCTAAGTGCTTCGGAGAAGACGGCAGCTTCTGTAGCCATGAGCCCATGAGCTTTTATGCTACTGACAATGCAACTGCTTGGTCTTTTACAGTCAAAAATCATATAGGAAATGAAGCTACACCCTGCTTTCATTTCCTGAAACTCAGACAAGTCCATGGCAGTAAGATTTTGCTGGATAACCGATAAATGCCAGTGCTGCTTTGTAGTACTGCTTCCACAATCCAGATGAAAAACATCCTGGGATAATTCAAGACCATCCACTACATGCCAGTTCTACTTTCAGAGGAAAGTACAGCAGGGTTTACCTTGTGGCACAACACAAACCTGGCTCTGTCCCCTAGAGGGAAACCTACAATTCGGCTCGTGTTTATAGCACTGCACAGGAGATGCAGCGAAGTGAACTAACTGCCAGATAGCTACGAGCTAAAATATGAGCTCATTGCCTCGCTTGTCTTTTCACCCAAGTGACTGACACGTGTTTGTGATTCCATCACCTGTGGCTCTAAACCCAGGGTTCTTGCCAGAACCAAGCCTTTGTTTTGCTGCCTAGATGCTTTGCAACCTCCAGCCTGGAGTTAGTAGCAAAAAATTTCACGAGTGGTCCACATCCCTTCCACAAAAGTGTCTCTGTCTTCTAGAAAAATACTTCCCTGCCTCAGTGCGGATCACTCTGGGACTTACATGTTTGTACCATGCACACCTCCCCGCAGGAGCAGGGATGGAGACCCCAGTCTGCTCCTGCAAGGGAGATATCGCCAGTCCCTGCAAGCCCTCCCTTGTCCCTCCCCAGGCTGCAGCTGCTCCAGATAGCACTGTTTCTTCTTTCTCTCTCTCACACAGGTCTCTCTGGTTCAATTAATATTTAATTCTTACACTCGCTGGGACAAGCTGAACTGGGGAGATGAAGAAAATCTTGTTCCAAGCTGCGTTGGCAGGCTGCTGAACAGCTGCCTGGGGAGGTGGAAGACACAGACTCATTTCTTCTTTCTAAATCTGGCAGAGATGGACTTGAAAATATCTCCTATAGCAGATTTTGTTTTCTTTTCTCCACCTCCACAATTCAGAGAGAAAGGATATGGGTGAGTTCCACTGTCCGAGCCGGTAGATGCTCAGCTGCACCCACTGCCTTCTTTAGAGCTGAAAAATGCTTTATCTGGGCTGTTTACAGATTTAAGTCTGAGATGTTTACCTTGAGAACCTGAGTTCATTCAGGGGACAGAGTCTGAACATGTACACCGCAGCTTGCAGAGCTTCTCTCAGAGCCCTTGTCCTTGCTCCAAGCTGCTTGTTCTGCTTCTGGACTGTAAGCAATCCCCACTTAGCAGAGCCTATCCTTTATTATTCCCCATTACTTTGTTCAATCCTCTGTTAAGTGAGGCAAGCAAGGCAAAACAACCCCTCTTGATATCAGCTAAACTGCTGTTATTTTACTCCAAGGTATTTTGACATTAATAACGTTGGGAACACTCCAATAACAGTGCCAAGGGAATGGAGCAATATTTAACTTTCATTTTACCTTGATCTCATTACGTGTTAGGGAGCCTATTACAGAACAACTGCCTTCTTGTTTATGAAGGAAAAAGAGGAAAAATAATCATAATTTTAAAACCTGAGATGGCTGAAGACAACACTGCGATTATTTACCCCCTAACAACAATCTCAACTTTAGCTACAGTTACTTTATAGGAGCTGCTGCAGCGTTTCCGTTATCTGCATTTTATGGCTGGTGAGGACTTTTACCATAAATTCAGACATTTGCAGTTCATTTATCTGTCATAAGGAAGTGGTCTGTAAATGAGTGAAGTGCTCCAGTTCCCAGGGTTGTTATGACCCACCATCTGCTGAAGTCCATGGAAAAATTCCCCATTGACTTCTGACAGTTCTGGATCAGGCACTTTTGAAAAAGATGGAAAAGGCAGAGTATTTTTGCCTTTCTATTGTTTAGTGTTAAGAGAGCTGTTAGTCTGAAGCCCCTGTCCTGTGCCAATGTTAATTCCACTGGACTTAAGTCTTTACTGAAATGGAGTTAGACCAAGAAATATCAGGGCTAGATACCTGCATAAGGAATTATGTTTGTCCTCAGGAAATTAACTTCTGTGGTGCACTTCAACCCCTGAAGTCTGTGAGAGCAATTCTCTTCAAAACATTGCTTTGTAGATGACTCTGCTGGTTCCAGTCCCTTCAGAAGCACTGACCTGCCTGCACCAAACCCAGATCCTTGTAAAATATGCTTAAAAAAATAAATTACTGAGGTTTGTCTGATATTTTTTCCCCTTTTATAATAAACCATTCTTTGTTTAGGTGTTCCAAGAAGCCCATGCTTCTCAAAAGAGAGACCCCTGCTGCCATTTGCCATCAGCTCTATTTCTGGGGCACCACTGCTGAGCCGCAGGAAGAGTCAACCTCAGGACTCATCTCTTCCTTGTGGCACTGTAAATATTCTCAGTGTCTGCATAAAACAAATCTGACAGGAATCCACCAGCTGTCTCTGCTGAAGATAATATTTTTAAACAAATTTATTCTGAGATCTTCCATGGAGAAAAAATTTAACTGTTCCTTCCATGCTCTTTCCTTCTAAAAGAGAGGGCACATGCTCCAGGCTGGTGTCTGCCACCCTTCTCCATCAGTTCTGCTCTTTCATTTTCGTCACTGAAGCTGGTGGTTAAGGTGAATAGTTCATTTAAAAAGTAATTTTCACCTCTCCCTGCCCCTCCATCTTTATTGTAGCACCTTCCTCTTCAGCTCATTTACAGTGGTGGCCTCTGCTAGGATGGATCTAGTTCACTGCACTCAGTGTCTGGCCTTGACTAGACCCAGTCTGAATTTCTTCAAGCTGTCCTATGATAACCCCAAGTTATTAAGAAATACCTTATGCCACTTCAGCCTTGAGCACGTGTCCTTATGAGTCTCTTTTTAAAGTCAGGCACCTCTAAACCAATCTGAAGTTACAAATCCTGGTGTTAATAGTGCCTGTTTCAGGGTCCAGGGATCTTTCGTGATTTCCAGTACTGTCTTCCACTAACTTCCCCCTAAAAGTTATCACAGAAGTGTCCATTTTTCCAGGAAAATAGCTAAAAAATAGCTAAACAGTTTTCTTATTTTCAACTTTTTCTTTTTTTTTTTTAAAATCCTTCCTAGAAAATAAAACCGTTTTGGCTACGAGGAATGAAAGGACTTCACACATCTCAGGGGGCCTGAAGATGCTAGAACAAGATCTCAGGATAAGGCTTAAAGTGCCTTTCAATAAGAAAAGGATTTAGGGGCCAAGAGGAGGAAGTACAACGAGATAGAACAAGGGAATGAAAATTCCTCAACTATGTGTTTAGCATGTGCTCTGGTCCCTGTGATCCTGTACTGGGTAAGGCCTGACGGGTGAGATATGTGAGTCTGGATTTGGATTAATTTTTGGAAATTGAAGCCTGGGTATTCACCAAGAGTTCACAGATAGCAGAACAACCATAATAAGCATCTGGACAGAGTGTTACCTGCTAAAAATGCACACTACAAACTGTTGCAGCTACAGAGCTCAGTTATATAGCCTTACTATTTTCGTCTGCCCTTTCTCCCTCTACTCTCCTCACTCTTAATGCAGATCACTAAAGTATTTGGCAAATATAATCCCCAAAATTATCTATCTGCCTGCTAGACCAGTTGCTGGTTAAATCCCCCTTGTTGGCATCCATATGACTCTCACTCTGACAGGGAGCTGCTTCTTTGGACTTTGCACATGTCTCAGATCTCTTAGGAGCCCTCTTTACTGACAGTGAAGTTCCCAGCTTCTACTCGTTCACACAAGACTCTTAAAACACTTTTGGATTCTTTGCTGGCTTCACAAGGCTGACATGCATTTACTTTGGAGAGAAAAGCTGAGACCCTTCACAGCAATGTCACTACTGTTCTGGGAACCTCTTCTATATCTTCATGCACTTAGCAGGCAGAAGGCCTTCTGGCAGGCTGAGCTTTGCCTCTGGTTCAGTGTGAGCAAAAACGAGGAGAAAAAGGTTCACATACATATATTACTTTTTATAAATCAACTTATTTCTGGCTGGTTTTCTAACACACTAATAAAAGCTACCCTTTCACACCAACTTTTCCATAGATCTGAACAGAAAAACTTTATATTCCCAGCCCTCCATCACCCCCAACTGGAGCAATTCTGAGTGTAATTTTGTGTTGAGGGAGAAGATCTGTAGTTCTAGCTCATCCAAAACCCAGAATTATGAAACAAAAGCTGGGTTAGCTTTCTGAGTTACCTTCAATCTGAGGCAGTGGCCTTGCATAGCTCTGATGTCATTATGCTTCTGTGCCCTGGAAATCTTGTCCTTCATGTGTGGGATCCATTTCACCTCCTTATCAACATTGAAGATTTAACTGTTCAAGCTGAATCAATCAACATTGAAGATTTAATTGTTCAAGCCTGTGTGGGCTTTCTCCGTAGTCATTGAAGAGAGAATGTTTCCATGGGGGGATTTTTCTCTTCTGCTCTAGGATACTGTTTTACAGTCTCCTTAATGCATCATTTTCAGCTGCTACAGAAATTAAGTGATCCTATTTCCTCTTCCCTCTGGCTCTACAATCCTGCCCGCTTCCTTGTGCTCATTTTCATGAGGAACCTGGACAGGAAATTGAGCTGGCAATTACCCTTCATGGTTTTTTGAAGGTTTCTTGGTTTCTTTTAGGGGATTTTGGTTAATATTTATTCAGTTTGGTTTGATCCCCCTTATTTTCTTGGAAACTGAAAAATGAAAAGGAATCTAGCAATGGCAAAAATAAAGGAATAACTGGCTGAGGCAGAGGGCTGCAGAATTACATCCTTAAAGAAAAGGAGTCCTCTTAGGGGCCCTGTCTTACATCAAATGAGCTTAACAGATCTTCATTGAGAATCAATCATAGAATCATTAGGGATCGGAAGGGACCTCGAAAGATCATCTAGTCCAATCCTCCTGCCACAGCAGGATCACCTAGACCAAGGCACACAGGAACAGATTCAGGTGGGATTTGAACATCTCCAGAGAAGGAGACTCCACAACCCTCCCTGGGAAGAAGTTCCTTCTGATATTTATATGGAACCTCCTATGTTAGAGCTTGCATGCATTGCCCTTTGTCCTATCACCAGATGACCTTGAGAAGAACCTGGCTCCATCCTCCTGACACCCACCCCTCACATATTTGTAGACATTAATGAGGCCACCCCTCAGCCTCCAGACCCAGTTCCCTCAGCCTTTCCTTATGAGGGAGGTGTTCTACTTCCTTCATCATCTTTGTTGCTCTACACTGGACACCCTCCAGCAGCTGTGTGTCCTTCTTGAACTGAAGGGTCCAGAACTGAACACAATGAGATGTGGTCTCACTAGTGCAGAGTAGAGGGGGAGAAGAACCTCCCTTGATCTGCTGACCAGCCCCCTTCTGATTCCCCTCAGGATGCTGTTGGCCCTCTTGGCCACAAGAGCACACTGGCTGGCTCAGAGTCATCCTGCTGTCTGCTAGGACTCCCAGGCCCCGTTTTCCTACACTGCTGTCCAACAGGTCAGTCCCCAACCTATACTGGTCCCTGGGGTTGTTCTTGCCCAGATGCAAGACTCTACACTTGTTGTACCTCATTAAATTTCTCTCTGCCCAGCTCTCCAGCCTGTCCAGGTCTTGCCTGTCGAGGTCAGTGACACCACCCAGCTTTGTGTCATCAGCAAACTTGCTGACAGTGCACCCTAATTCTCATCCAAGTATTTGATGAATAGATTAAAGAGGACTGGTCCCAGGACTGATCCTTGGGGGACCCAAGATACAGGCCTCCAACTAGACTCTGTCCAACTGACCACCACTCTCTGGCTTCTATCCTGCAGCCAGTTCACAATCCACCTCGCTACCCAATCATCCAGTCCACACTGCCTCAGTTTGGCTGTGAGGATGCTACGTGAGACTGTGTCAAATGCCTTACTGAAGTCAAGATAGACCACATCTCCACTCTGCCATCATCTGTCCATCTGATTATGCCCTCATAAAAGGCTATCAGGTTGATCAAGCATGACTTCCCCTTGGTGAAGCCATGCTAACCATCCCTAATGACCCTCTTGTCCCTGATGTGCCTAGAGACAGCATCCAGGACAAATTGTTCCATCATCTTTCCTGGGATGGAGGGAGGCTGATTTCCCCTTAGACCAAAGCCCAACCTGACAAGACAGGTTAGATGCACCTGTTGTTCCGAAGGATTAACAATAACTGCTGTGGAGCTAAGTGTTGGGGCTGTATCCATCTGGTCTGTCGTGGCATTTTCGCTGTCTTCCCTTTGCTATTTGTCCTTCATGGCTTTGCTGCAGCTTTCCAATTTGCTTCTGGAGACAGCAGGCACAAGGCACTGCTGACATTGCGGTTGAGTAATATGTGGGGGACAGGCAGATGCAGTGCCCTCTTCACAAAGCATTTTCTTTAAAATTTATATCTTGGGCCTTTGCACATCGATTTCTTCCCTCTGAAGTCAGCATTTGAGAAGATCAGAGCTGCTTCTTTATGGGATAAGGAACAAGTCCATTAAAACTGATAAGACTTTCCAGTAGGATAACAGGCTTTGGGCTGGGCTCAACATTATTTGTGAAGGATGTTTGATTTGTGTGATTCCCAGCACCATATGGGCACAAGAACAGGAAGGGAAGATAACTAGGCAGAATTTAGGCCCTTACTCTCCCATCAGCTTTGGGAGAGAAGGTTGCAGATGACATAGGAATGCAGATGTGATGAAGGATTTCTATGGCAGCTCAAGTTCATGGGGAAAAGTTCACCAGACAGTAATTCCTGTACAGAATTTGGTACAGGGAACTGCAACAAATAGGGATTGCAATCAAGAACCAATAACAAGGAAGCACAAATTTCATCTTTTTGTGGAAGTATTTCCTGATTTATGTCTAGTCAACGTCTCTCCGAGTAAGTACATTAGAGCTTGGACTACATAGCAAAGATATAATGAAACTGGCTTAAAATACAGGCATCCTTGAGCACCAAATGGTGCTGGTTGCTGAAAGATACTTAGACAAGCTAATAGCCTTGAAGCACAAGATGAACAGATGAACTAAATTGGTTTGATGTGCTGCCACAGGTATTTTGGCTCTTAGTAATATACATCTGCTAATTCTATTGTTAGAGTACTGAGTATAAATAATCACAGGACCATATGGTTTTCTCTCTCCTCTATCTCCCAACTACAGTATATTAACTGAAAATTTATTTGAGAATGAGCATAACGTCCCGACACTACCACACATGTAGATATGCGTCACGTCAGCATGCCTCCTGCCCTAGACACTTCTCCACCACTGTCACAACACTGTTCCTTCTCAGTAAACAAGTTCTTGATGTGTCCTGGAACAGGAACATGCGACCTTGACCAAAGTCAGGAAGACAGGGTGAGAGGGGTTGTTCAGCCTGAAGATGTGAAGACTTGACGGAAGCTTATGGTGACCTTCCAATACCTGAAAGGGGTCTGTAAGATGTCTGGGGAAGAACTGTTCACAAGGGTATGGAGCAATAAGAAAAAGGGAATAGTTTTAAGCTAGAAAAGGGTAGATTTAGGCTGGACATTAGGACAAAGTTCTTTAATCTGAGGGTGGTGGATCACTGGAATAGGTTGCATAAAGAAGTAGTGGAGGCCTGAACCCTGGAGGTATTCAAAGTCAAGTTTGATGGGCCTCTCAGCAATCTATTCTAGTTAGAGTTGTTCCTGCTTGTTGTAGAGTAGTTGGATTAGATGACTTTTGGATATCCCTTCCAAACCAATACATTCTGTGATTCTATGATTCATGCTATGCAAACCCTGCTCTGAGCCCAGCCATCTGCTTATTTTTGGGACTTTGCAATGTAAGTTGAATAGTAATTATGGATTGGCACTATAGGAATATCATGTAGAGGTCAGAAGAGATCCTAGACATAACCAGTCTACTGTGGATTGGTGCTACTGTCAGCACTGTGGACATGAACCGGTTAACAGCAGCTGTATCAGGAGCTGGGGTCCATGCTCTCTCTGTGATTCAAAGGCAATAAGGGTGTATCCACTTAGGCTATCAGCTTTAGTCCCAGCATTATGGTGAGATGAAGGAGTTTAGTAGGCTTGGAACCTTTCTTTAGCATGTCTAGTTATCTCACCATCATATGGCTGCGTCTCTTGTGTGTTGGGAAGGGCTTTTGATAACCTAGACATTTTTCCTAGAATGGGCTGGAAACTAAGGACCACAGTGCTCCTATATATAGAATTATCACATGTATATGAAAAATGAGGGAATTATTTTGCTGGTGGACCATGGTAAGTTCAGTTGGCAAAGATTAGCATTCCGAGTAACTTGGTAACTTGCCCCTGTTCAAGAGCTGTTGCATGTGGAGTTGAGTGTGGCGGTAAACAGAAGATGCCTGGGAAGGGGTTGTAAGGGCTGGGTTGATAGAAGCTGCATTTTAGGAATAATCTTCAACTAACACAAAGCAAGAGCACAATGAATGAAGCACCAGAATCGATAATTCCACTTTAGACTGAGGCAAGTTTTTTTTTCTGTGCTTCTACCCAAAAGAAAGAGAGACAGGATGGGGCAGGGGAGGCAGGGAGGAATGAATAATGTGGCATTCTTTTTTTTTGCTAAGTGACCTTTTAAAATCAAGGGACTGAAATCCAAATACCAGGGAGGAGCCTGAGGGAGAAATTACTGACAGCATCACTGCTCTCTGCAGCTGGTTACATACTCCATTCCTCTATGGAGAAGGAAGTGCAGGAGGGTGAGTTATAGCATAAAGAATCGGGTCACCATAGTCACTCCTTTTCCATTTAAACAACCAGTGCAATAATTTCACACTTGGCAGATCACTATTAGAAACCTACTGATAAATCCTGAATCTATTGCTTTGGAACATAAAATTACAGATTTAGACCGCTGCAGAGCACCAGGAGATACTGCCATTAACAGTATTTGGTATTTACATTAAATATGACATAGCAGACAAAGGGGTTCTCCTTGGTTTTCTCTGAATGTGGGCAACATATAGAAGCCAGTGTGTTGGATTATGCTCCTTTTTCTACATTCTGAAGTAATGGTTAAAGTCAGACAGTGTTTTGCAAAGTGCTTAAACCCCAGGAAATGATTTTTAGATCATAGCATGAATCCATTGATCTGGCTGAACTCTTATTGTACCTCACTACAAGAGGTTTTAGAAAATACCCCAGTGGGCAATTTGCTCTGTGTGGTCCTGCTGGAACATGCGTGTTGGACATGATGATCTCCAGAAGTCTGTTCCACCCTCAACAATTAGGTGATTCGGTGATTATAAGAATGGAAAAGTTAGATGTTAACAGTGCTTAAACTGCTAGAAGAGATCAGAATACAAAGTCCATTTTATTCTTTCCTTTGTTGTCCACACTAACACACATCCACTCTTCAAGCTTTGACACTGACCCCTCCTGAGAGAGCATATTCTACTGTTTGTGGTAGTTTGTTTCATAATTTTCCATTATAACACTAAGAAAATGTATTTCCTGTAGAAGTTTAACCTTAGAACCATGTCCTATGTTTGCCAGTTGACATAAATGTTGATTCTGTTAATAAGTTAAAAGACAATAAAGGGAGTGCGGGGCTTTAAAGAACACTGGATCCATCCCTAATAAACATAGCAAACACTTTAAGGACCAAAAAGTATTATAACCAGGTCTCCCATTATAAACTACTAAACATTTTCCAGACCTTTGCAGTAAACTTTAGATGTCTGGCTTGAAGTTTAATGTACCTAACCAAGCAGATGGGGAGAGAGGCACCTAATTCATGCAAGGTAACTAACTGAATAAATATTACAGAAAGCAAAATGAAGACCCACATGGGTGGTCAGGTCAACATGGGGAAAACCCATTACAGTCTCTGAACTACTGTTTAACCCAGATTTGGGCAGAGAAACAAGTAACAGGTAAGTGACAGATCTCAGCTGTAGAAAACTCCCAGTATGTTTGGCTCATCCTCTGTTTCCAGCTGTGGTTGATCTCTGGTGAGCAGGCAAAGGCTAAAAATAGCAGAAAAAGAAATTAAGTCTCTCATGCCCAAACTGTAATTGTTGCAGAAATTTGCTCTAGAATTCATAGCTAAATGTGGTAGTTCAGCCCTATTTTTAACAGCATACACAAAGTTAGTTGCTTTGTACCAATTCCTGTTGCAAATCAGCCAGACATGCATAGGAATTAATGAGCCAGACTGTGGGCACAGTTATTTGTAACGCTGCAGGAAGGGAACAGCAAAGATAAATGAAATGGATAGTCAGCAGAATAACAGTTGTGGGGAAAATGAGGGAAATAACAAGCTCTTTAGCCAAGAGTCTGGTTCTCTTTAGCTGAGATTTGAGTTTGGGTGGGGAAACTGTTCCTCATTCCACTTGATTCAGAATCAGGAAATCATCCTATGCTGGCAGTGTCTGGAGCACAGAAGTGACGGGGAAAACCATTGGGATAAGTCAGTCTGCCCTTCACTGATGCTTGACCTGAGCCTCATGATCAGACTTAGCAAGTGATCCTTCATCTGGCCTGAAAATGTCCCTTTATAAGTCATTCATGTATCATGAAGTGCCAGAAATGACCCTGCGAGTTGGTGTTGCAACTTAGATCAAGTGCCTGTATGAAGCCTGTGGAATGGCGATGATGGTATGACCCGAACAGCTGCTGATGGTCACAGTGTTACTGGTGGGTCTGGACTGACACTGAAGAGAAGCAAGTTTCTGAAGCATGTCTCAGGCTTCGTACACAGGGTGGACTCTGCAAAGATTTACGAGTTCCACAGGGCTTTCAAGGGATCTGGTAGTTTCTTTCTGTCTTCTTAAAAGGAGTGGCCATTGTCAGCAGGTCACAACTGGCTGTCTCTGAAGGCTTTGAGCAGAGGCAATCACAGTTGAAGCTACCCTGAGTAAACAATGACGGAATGTGCATCAAAGTTTGCTGGAGACCTGGTGACCGGTAATGAAAAATTTTAAGCGTCCATAGCTCCTGGCCTACTTTGAACCTCCTGCTAAGTAGCAGAGGTCTGCAAAGACACAGTCCTAAAGCTATAAAACATCTGCTAGCTCTTAGAAGATGTAAACAGTTTATAGTCACACTGTGAAGCTGTTCCAGTTTCCTTGTTTAGATTGTACTGGACAATTGTGTTTAGGAGCATGTGTGGGAAGGGAATTGGGTAAACAGGGGGAAGATGCTTCAAATTATTCCCTTCACTTGTCAGGCTCTGAAAATACATTTTCTCTCCAGATAGTACAGGGCAGGTAGGAATTAGTCTGTTTTCCCAAGCAGCAAATGATAGGACTAAAGGAAATAGCTTCAAGTTGCACTAGAGAGATTTAGACTGGATATTAGGAGGAATTTCTTCACTAAAAGGTTTAGCAGGTGTTGGAACAGGCTGCCCAGGGAGGTTGTGGACTCACAGTCCCTGGAGGTATTCAAAAGACATATAGATGTGTTGTTGACTTAGTGGTGACATGGCAGTGGTGGGTTAATGGTTGGACTTGGTGATTTTAAAGGTCTTTTCCAACCCAAATGCATCTGTGATTCTGTGCCTATTGAGACAATAGGGAGTCAGGCAACATTTGGCACCATTCTGATAATCAAGAGATGCAGTGGATTATTGCAAATCAGCCGTATTCAACAGACTGCTGTTGCCCATGACTGCTGCAAGGATTAAACCTCTGATACCAGCAAGTGGGGCAGTGGGGCACGGAAATGAGAGTACAGGCAGACATGCTCTGATAAATCAGCTTCTCCTGTAGCAGATCCAAACCTGTCACTCTCTGTTCACATGAGAAAGGTCAGGTAATCAGCATTCATGCAGAAGGAGAGAGAAAAGAATGAGACTCAAATTCATCATTGTTAAAGCAAATAGTCTAAATTTTCTATGGCAACTCATTTATCTGTGAATTTCCATTCATGAGATGGTGGAGGTTAGTTTGGGAAGGAAAAAAAATAGAACTAAACTTGTGGTTTGGTCTAGTCTCCAGAAACTGCCCTCTGCTTTGTTGTACCAAAGTAACAAATATCTTTGTACTCTAAAACAGTCCAAATGTTTCTTAGGGCAAATCTAATAAGCCAAGAGCTATACCAATTATTTTTCTGTAATACCATAATCTTTTGACGAGTGCTTCCTTCTGATGCATAATCTCCACGATATAGTTCTGAAGAATAGCCAGTTTTGGTTGATCCTGAAAAAGAACATAAACTTTTCACACCTGTGGTTTCAGAACAGCATTTCCCTTTCCTTTTCCCTTTCTTTATTTTTATCCTTCTCCTCTCCTGCAATAGGCACAGCTCCAGATCTATCAAGCCCTCTACCAGGACACATAGAATTATAGAATCATTAGGGATTGGAAGGGACCTCGAAAGATCATCTCGTCCAATCTCCCTGCCACAACAGGATCACCTAGACCAAGACACACAGGAACACATCCAGGCGGGTCTGGAACATCTCCAGAGAAGGAGACTCCACAACCCCCCTGGGCAGCCTGTGCCAATGCTCCGTTACCCTCACTGTGAAGAAATTCCTTCTGATATTTATATGGAACCTTCTCTGTTCCAGTTTGCACCTGTTGTCCCTTGTTCTATCACCAGATGACCTTGAGAAGAGCCTGACTCCATCCTCCTGACACCCACCCCTCACATGTTTATAGACATTAATGATGATCTGTAAATCTTTGTAGGTTTTTCTACTTCCATGTCTACAAATAGTCTCCATCTTTCAAGTGTGGTGCTCAGATTTAGAGAATTGAGGCAATTAAGAAAGGCCAAAGGATTTGTGTCTCATCTCATATGGTCCAATATGATGTTTGGCTCTTTTGCAGCACCGAGATATTTAAGTTCTGTTCAGGCTGGATCTGCCAATGTCTCCAGTGTTAAGAGCACTGGTTTAAGCAGTTGGATCCCATCTTCTATATGTCTATCTTGATTTTTGCTGAGGGTCATTATCTTGCACTTGTCCACAATGATTTTCTTATACTTGTCCATCTTACAAAATGGTTTTTCCACTCTTACAAAGTTACAAAGAGGGACAGATAATCACTGATGAAGACTGAAGACTGCATGGCCTACTGCAAGAAACTGTGGAAACCTGTTTAATACATCACTTTAAAAGCAAACCTTCAGCAACTTGTTCCTGTGTCTGATTATTCAGCTACTTCTGTACCAATTCTGTAATAATTTCCTGCTGAATCTGCTTCCATCACTTGTTTATGAAGGTGTCTCATGAGGTATTTATTGTCAAAAGTCTTAAGTAAAACAGGCATCAATTGTTAACTCTCCTCTTCACAGGCCTTTATCCCGACATAAAGGGAGACTATATTTGCTTTATGTGATTTCTTCTTAACAGATCTATGTTGGCTGACACCCATTTCTTTGTTATTTGCTGGGAAGATGGTTTGATTTTTTACTTACAATCTGTTTATTTATTTAAGGAGGGAGGTGTTTATGTATTGACTCTTTTGTAATAGAGGTGAAGTTACTGCAGTTTCCTTTACTTTCACCTTTTCTTACCCTATGAAAATGGATGTGTATCCACTCTGCCACAACCTTTCCATTAGCCATCAAGCTCTACGTTAAAAGCAGATGGGGTTTCCTCCCTGCTTTTCATATAGAATCATAGAATCATTAGGGATCAGAAGGGATCTCGAAAGATCATCTCGTCCAATCCCCCTGGCACAGCAGGATCACCTAGTCCAAGTGCTGCTTCTGCACCTCACTGCTCTGCTTTTCCCTCTGATTTTCAAACTAGATTTGTTTCTGGGCAGTTTATACCTACTTCCTCTTTGCTAGGTTTGCCCTACCTACTTAAGTAGTAAGTACTCCTTATTGCCTAAGTAGTTCTTTCTGTCCTGCTGCTGTTTATCCTCAAGGAGATATTTGCAATTTCTTCCCACTTAGACTTCATTCAGCTAGGCTTAGCAGAACAAGTAGTCACCCATTTTTTTTAAATGTATATAATTTAATTTTCAAATTATATGTAATCTAATTTTTAGTATTTTTAATGTAACATAATTATTTCATTTTATTTTATTCTTTTCCTGCATGAAATAGAATATTCTATAAATCCCCAGAATATATTCTCTGTATCTTTGCCTGATGGATTTCATTTTCCTTTAACACACGTAACCTCTATCATCCCAAGCACATGTCCCAAGGTGTTGGCTTAGTGGTCACCGATGGTGATGTAGCTGCACTCTTCCTTCCGTCATGGCTGTGTCTGGCTGCTGTCTCGGTCTGGGAGTGATGCACACCTTTCCAAAGCACCATAGAATAGAAACTCCCATTTTTCATCCTAAGATGCAGGATGCATATGGAGCATAATCCTTTTTTATTGTTTGACAGGCTGCAAAGGTATGTGCTTATTCCTGGCTGATTTTCCCAGGTTCCTTTCACCACCAGACTCCATGACTTCAGTCCAACATTCTGTGCAAGATTTTCCCACAGAATGTTTTACTGAGATCACTCTCCAGAGAAGTTTTGGAAGGATCTTATCTATTTCCATTTCACACCACAAGTACCTTTTGTTCCTTCCCCACCTTGCTGCACTGGAATCTTCCAACTGTGTCTGACTCATCTGGAAACTTGTACCGTATCAAAAGCTGAAGTGGTGAAAGAGGATGAGACATTTGCATCACTTATTACATCTGCTGCATCAATTCTCAAATGAAAGCCAGCAGGCACCCTTGGTAACACGTCTCTGGTGTATTAATGCCATCTTAAGCACAGGATTGTGTCCCACAGCAGCTTCCTATTTCATAGAATCATATAATCATTGGGGATTGGAAGGGACCTCGAGAGATCATCCAGTCCAATCCCCCTGCCACAAGCAGGATTACATAGGAACACATCCAGGCGGATCTTGAACGTCTCCAGAGAAGGAGACTCCACAATGCCCCTGGACAGCCTGTTCCAATGCTCCATTACCCTCACCGTGAAGAAGTTCCTTCTGATATTTATATGGAACCTCCTCTGTTCCAGCTTGCACCCATTGCCCCTTGTCATATCACTAGATGACCTAGTCTCTCTCCTGAACAGAGAGCACTGATTGCTTTCATTTAGTGAAACAGAGTCATCATGATCTGGTCCTCATGCCAATGCACACTTAGTGCAAGCTCATCAGCAGTATTTCTCAAGTTGTGGGGTGCTTTCTTTTTTGGTGGTTTTTAGTTTGCTTTTTCTTCAGCAGCTCTGCATTATGATGATTTCTGAGTAGTGACTAATCAAGCTAATATGTTAGAATCACCAATTAAAAGTTAGGTATCTTTGCAACAGCCATATGCCTTGGAGAAATAAATTATCCTGGGTACTTTACAAGTAGGGAACTGAAGCGCAAAGGCAAAGGGTCAAAACTACCACTGCAGATCTATACCAGTGCAATCCAAGGAAGCAGACAGCTGTATAAAACTGCACATACACAGTGATTAATCAAGCTATTCACTTTGTATTAAATGGGTTTGTACAGTATTCTAGTTTTCCTATATTTACTAAATCAGTGGTGGAGCAGCTTAGGGTCAGGATGCTAAATCAGCATAATGATATTTAAATACCAGACACTGGTGTTGTAGAGAAATGAGGAGATTTTTACACATGTAACTTGCTAAAATGAAATACGTTATTCAGTAGCAGCAGCAGCAGCAGCAGCAGCAGGGGTTTTGTGCACACAGGGTGGTGGGTGACACAGCCCTCCTGCAGCTTGCTCTCCAGCACTAAAACCCCCTGCCTGCCTTGGTGCAAAGTGGGAGCGGATTAGCCGAGGACACTCTTTCAAGTGCCATTACTTTTAAAGGAAATTAGGCTGTCTGAAGTGTGATTTATATCTTAGAAAATATGATAATTGACTCAGGGCTGGGTGCTTTGACCCATGTGACTTTGATGTTCATATGCTTTCCCTGGTGCCAGATTGCAGTCACTGGTGACAGCATTCTCCACCTTTCATCCTTGCTTTGAGTTGATGGAAATCTGCCTTTTCTCACAAACTGGACAGCTGCTACCATCTCCCTGCCTGTTGCAGAGAAAGGATGAGCAGGTTTTCACCCTCAGGGGTTTGCTTGAGGGGAGGATCAGTAAAACGGCAGCTAGAAAGTTGTAAACTGCAAGTTTGAAAATAATAACAAAAATGAAAAAATCCTTCTGGCTGGCCCATGAGTAGTCCTGAAAGGATCGTCTCCTTGGTTTACCCCTTGTTTACTAGGGGTGTTTGTGCAAGGTGCAGCAGACACCATCTCTGGAAGATTTCTTGACTCACTGAACAAGCTGATTTACAGCCAGCGGAAGCTGAAATGTGAAAGTCTCCTGTATGAGTATTCTGGTTTTAGTGTCTGATGAGGGTTAAAGCCATAGGCCATAAATAACATCATATGTTCCAAATTAAATCAGACAGCGGCAAGGGGTCGGGCAGCTCTTTACAGGATAGATGCTGGAGCATGGTAAAGTTGGCTGATTTGTGTTGATTCATTTAGTCCCACTTGAAACCTAATAATATTTATGAGCTGTGCTGGGAGAAGGTGATGCAGTTCCTGTCCCTTGCAACACATTTAAATTGGCGCAGTGTGAAGCTACATAACCCTGACTTGATGTCTCACCTTGTAGCAGGGCGTGCGGATAACTCACCCACAGATCTTGGAAGGGGATAATGGGCAGGTGCTGGGGTCACCCAGGGCCACTCTTTCTAATTAGATGCAGCCACATTCCTGCCACCAACTTGTAATCATTGAAAAATGCTTTGGAAAAGACAATTTGTTGGTAACAGCATTGATTTTGCCATTTATGGCACAAGGAAGCCTTGGTTTTGAACGTTTAAACAGACCCTGAGTCTGATGGTGGTGTAGAGGTTAGGGGGAGCTGGTTGGTTCAGGAAGGCACTGCTAAAAGCCGGTGCTCAGAAATCACTGCTTTGTGCCCTTGTAGTGACCTCTGCTTTTGGTTATTCTCCTGCAAAGAGAGTTTGTGTGTTTGTTTATTTACTTTCTCCTCTTTTCATCCCATATTTTTCCCCAGGTACTAGGGCCAGCATGGAGATCTCAACATCATGAAGCCAACAAGGTCCCAGCAGGGATGAGAATCAAAGAGTAAAACCAAAGCTTGTAAACTCAAAGCACATCCTAGGGCAGCCAGTTCTGACTGTCAGGGCTCATTTTCCATCAGTCGCAACAAAAATGGTTGGGGATGATGACAAACCTTTGGCCACGGCTCCACAGGAATTGGATCCCTCCTGGTGCCACAGGTGTTGGCTGTTTCACCCATGTCATTATCTAGCTGGAAAATGTGCAGGGATGCTAATTTAAATGTCAGCTTTGCTTAGTATTTTATCATCAAAAGGACATTGTGCAGCTAGTTTGTGACCTGCACAGTTTATCTCAGGGGATGCCTCGGCTGGTGACCCAAGGTTGGTCGTGGCTCAGCACAGACCGAATGTAAAATGGCAATTTTTCTAGACCACTGTTTAAGGACAAATCCAGCTGAAAACCACCTCCAGAGCTGCCTAGCCCCCCTTCTGACTGTTTAAAACAAGTGTCAATGAATCAGACAAATGCTGGTGCTGGGACACAGCAGGCACTAATTTAACCCATATGCTCTGGGAGTGCTCCTACATCTGTTTGTTCTGGGCAGAACTAAAGAGCAGAATTAAATTTTTGTCTCCCCACTATCAAGTGCAATTGTATTGCAAGCTAGCCATGCAGTTTGAAGCCCTTTGAAAGGTAAATAAAGAGGACAATTTCTGGCTCAGGAGAGCGCCAGGAGAAGCTCACTAATTGGTGTTAGTGTAGTGGGAACAGAACAACTACCGAGCAGCTCAGGGCTGGTATCGGATCTGCATGGTGAAGTTTTGGTAGCAAGAAGAGGTACAGGGGTGGCTTCTGTGAGAAGTTACTAAAAGCTTCCCCTATGTTAGATAGAGCTAATGCCAACCAGTCCAAGACAGACCCACCATTGGCAAAGGTGACAGAGGTCAAAGGACAAGGAAAAAAAGTTGTGCCACTGCAGCCAGAGAGGGGTGAAAGAATATCTGAGGGAAACAGCTCTGTAGACAACAAGGTCAATGAGAAAGGAGGGGGAGGTGTTCCAGGTGCCAGAGCAGAGATTTCCCCTCAGCCCACGGTGAAGACCATGGTGATGAAGCCTGTGCTTCTGTAGACCCCAGAGGTTAATGGTGAAACTAATGCACCTGTAGCCCATGGTAGACTCCACACTGGAGCAGGTTGATGTGCTTGACAGACGCTTTGAGCCCATACTGAATCAGGCTTCTGGCAGGACCTCATGAAGCTCATGCTGGAGCAGATTTGCTGGCAAAACTTGTGACCATGTGGGAACCCATGCTGGACCACTCTGCTCCTGAAGGACTAAACCCCATGGAAGGGGCTCACACTGGAGGAGTTTATGAAAAACTGCAGCCTGTGCAAAGACTCCTACTGGATAAGTTTGTGGAGAACTGTCTCCTGTGGGAGTGACCCTTCTAGTTGGAGCTGGGGAAGAGCATAAAGAGTCCTCCTTCTGTAGAGGGAAGCAAAAACATGTGATGAATGGACCAAACCCATCACTCTACATCTCCCTGTGTGATGAGGAGGAGGTACAGAAAATCAGGAGTCAAGTTAAGGCTGGGAGTTATCAATATTTGTCTTTAATTCTCATTATTCTACTCTGTTTTGGTTGGTAATACATGAAATTAATTTCCTTGAGGCAAGTCTATTTTGCTCATGATGGTAATTGGTGAGTGATCTCTCCCTGTCCTTATCTTGACCTGTGAGCTTTTAATGAGTAGTTATGCATCCTAGAACCTGTCCTTTCTCTGGCCCTTTCATCAAGCCTTTTTACTCCTTGACATCTTAGTCCTTCACTAATTCACTGTACTTCCAGTTATTTAGTTCTCTTGCATATGAGATTACCTTATTGTTTAGTAACTTCATGACTAAGAAGGAGATAGAGTCAAAAGCTGATTCCTAATTTTTTAAAGCTAGTATATAAAAAAGAAATCAATGTAATACCTGTAACTTATAGGAATATATAGCTCACAGAAATAGAAATGCCTTAAATGTAGCCCTCTTCAAGTTTCCCAATGCTCAGTGTTTCAAGTTTGTATTATCTACGCTATTGTTATGTGCCATTACATCTTTAAAGGTAAGTCATAAAAAATGAACATAGAATATCCATCTGAAGTGAAATCTCACAATTCTATAGTGAAATTGGTATGGAAACAATCTCAAAAGTCTTTGTAAGAAGAAATTTCAGAGTTTCTTGTTGAGTACGCAAAAATGGCCTTAATGGCATATTTTCTTCCAAGAATTTCAGGCTGTGTCACTTCAGTAATTCAGAAGGTGCATATAAATAGTAAAATGATAGTTTTATCACATAAATGCATTTTGTTTTAAATAATAGTATTTTGATTATATTTGTGGGGATTTTTCGTATTGTTTGCGATTGTAAAGGGCATCCAAATACACTAATGCTTACTAAGGCAGGGAAGATTGTAATGAGCATTTAATAGAGCTTTCTGAAAAATAATGGATATGGGTTTTCATCATTAATTCACCTTTTCACCTAATGATTTCAAGCTGAATGGAAAGACACTTCATTTTGATTTAACTACTCCCCCCAAAAAGTATTTACCATGAGCCTCAGTAATTTGTTCCAATGGTTAATTATCATGCCTTAAATATGTACATATTTTCAGCTTGCATGAGGTTTACTCATATATTAATTGTGTATTTGATTGTAATTCATCCTATCTTAGCTGGTTAAATGCATTGCACTTTTTTTTTTAATTCCTTGATTGGATGACATCTTTAAATAACTAACTTAGCATGAGTTATGAACTTTTACAATCAATTATACAAATGCAAAATTCGAGAATTGAACTTCAGCTGAACCATGCACACAGTAGATGGTTTTGCAGTAGCTCTCCAGATTTTGAGTGCGTGCAGAAAGGAAATATTGAAGAAACCCTAGCACAACATGATGTTACGCAAGCACACTGATTGCTTACTGCATCTTTTCCTGCAATTTCATTTAAAAAAAACCATAAATGCCCTCAGTGTGTAGGGACTAGACCTTGTGAGTACTGAGTTGTGCTTGTCTGCTTATGGTGGAGTCTACTGCTGGCAAATATCCCGTAAATGATTTGTTTTATTGCTGCCTAAAAGTACCTTAAATCTTTTGGGAAGAGGTCAGTGGGTTTCGAGGTATGATGGATTTTCTTGCAGATACTGTACTATATGGATGGTAAGGTATTAGGGAAACCTACATTTTTAGATGAATTGATTAAAAAGATGGATTGCTTAGCACAAATCATGAATTAATTTTTCTCTTACATGAGAATGGTTCTTCCATCAAGTGAAAGTTATCTTTGAAATGCTGTGATAACAGCAGTTTCCAGACACTGATAAATCTTAAGCCTAATGGTGACACTCCAAATATTTTGATTATCCTTACTTTACACGTCTTGATTGGGAAGGCAGAGAGTGAAATATTTGGGCATATGTATAGGTTCCTACAGCTGATGTCAATACAACTTCAGTTTATTTGAAGTGTGTTCCTGAATAAGCATGAAAGTATCCATGCTTGTGAATTGAACTGTGATATGGGATTTGGGGAAAAGGCTTTCAAACAGCAAGTAAAGAAAATACAGATGTCTGAGATTAAAATGATTTTCCTTCTCCTGGCCTCTCTTCATTACCTAAAAAGGGAATCTAAGGTGAGAAACTCATGTGTAAATGAATTAAGATGAATTCTTATCCATGTTCCACATGAATGCTTTGATTTGTACAGAAGAATCAGAGAAACAAACAAACAAAACAAATGAATGTAGACAAAGCTTGTAAAATGACTAACATTGTCGTTGAAATGTTAGCCTTCATTGTACATAATTCCATCAGGACTCCCCTGATTCATCCTGCTTTTCCACCAAATGGTTTAGCAAGTAAATGATTCACCAGTAAATTTAATTCCTGATGGTGTGATGGGATTTGGGGAGAGCTGGAAAACAAGCATGCTGTAGGGGCCAAGGTGGCACTATAAGTGGGACAATGTATTGTAGTGCAGGTGGCAGGATCACAAAGCAGAGAATAAGAGGACAGAGATTAATTAGAGGAAGCTGATGTAAAAAAATTGCAGAAAGGTAGGGAAAGAGTACCAGCCTGCTCCAGTTTGAATACCTAAACAGTGGATGTTTTGGTTAGAGGCAACCACCCTCATCGGTTTTGCTGTCAAAGGGAGTAACTATGTGATGTCATGGAACAATGCTTCCAGCCTTTCACGTGAATTGCTTTGTGTGAATTGTTCATTGCTTTATGTGTCTGTCTCTGCACTGACTCCTCAAGAGCCTAGTGTATACACTAGAGTGGTAGATGAATGCCCTGTCCCTACTACAGGCCATATACTATCACAAAAGGTGAAGTGGAAGAAACAGTTGAGTTNACTGCTTTCCAGTAGATCACCTCCCAGCCTGTACTGGTGGAGTTTGTTATTCCTCCCCATATGCAGGACTCTGCACTTGTCCCTGTTGAACCTCATCTGGTTTCTCTGTGCCCAGCTCTCCAGTCTGTCCAGGTCTCTAATCTGTTCTTAATGAACTACCGAGAAGCTGAGTCTGTAACAGCAGATATTTGCAGCTATCTGCAGAAGGTTGCTCCTGTTATTTAGATTAAATCTTTGCTGTTGGCCATTGGTTGGATTGCATGTTTCTCCCCAAAGCTTTGTTTAGGGCATTTCCTGCTGCAATTTCCTTATTCTTGTCACAGGACAAGTATGCTTGATAATTTCCAAGCTTTTGCAGCTTGAAAGTCTAAATAACTCACACTTGGAACACCCTTAAGTGATTCTTCTGTGAGGAAGAGATTTCAATGATGCCCAGGGGTTCTTCTCATGTTCTTAGTTTACTTCATGTGTTTATACTGTCATCTTTACTTGGATGTTCAAACTGCAGCTAAACATAATCTGTCTCAGGACCATGCAGTTCCAACAAGTGTCCTTTAGCATTGGATTATTGTGTGATTTGCACTTCTCAGTATCAGCTTCTCACTATGTTCAACAAACTTTTCTACTGCAATGATCTTCCAGAGTCCTGGTTTGTCCAATTGCTCTGACCCTGTTTTCAGAATCAGGAAAAGGAGAAGTGTGTGTGTGGGGTCTAACTCAGTATAAATCATTTATCAAGATGCTTTTT
This sequence comes from Upupa epops, assembly GCA_013397515.1. NCBI lineage: Eukaryota > Metazoa > Chordata > Aves > Bucerotiformes > Upupidae > Upupa > Upupa epops. The sequence continues at coordinate 74,804 of VZRI01010267.1, forward strand.
CCTAGATTCTGCTTTCTCAAGTCCCTGTGATAACAGTGTAATGGAGTCCACATAAATGAAATTGAATCTTTCCTTTTGCTTCAGGTCACCTTGTAGCCTTTCATTTGGTCAAGATGCAAGATTTTCTGAAAAGAGAGAATTGAAAACATACAGAAGGATAAGGCGAAGGGTTAAGGTGAATTCTGTTTACCATATGTGGTAACTGATACAGACTCAAGTAGATTTTGTCCTCTGTTTTGATGCTCAGAAATTAGTTATGAGAACATGACCTTCAGGTTCAAGAAGCATCCAATTATTTTCTTTCCTATAAATTTACGTTTCACTGCTTTTTTTTCCGCCCTTGAGTTTAGGTAACTGTTGATTGCTGTTTGACACACACCACATCTGTGCATTTCATAGTGAATTCCTCACTTGTCTAAGTATTTGCTCACATCAGCGTGCTCCTTGTTCTGTTTTAGTTGGATGCCTGGCAAAGTGAGTGCTCTTGAGTCATAAGTAGATATTCATCAGTAAGGCTAAAAAGACTAGATGCCCCTGGATAATTTCTTTCTCTATTACAATGAATGTGATTTAGATGCATGTAAATACCGAAGACCCAGAGAACAGATAGTTACAAGCTAACACAGAAAGGGTAACTGCAGTCTGGAGCCGACAGCATCTTCTCTGTATGGTTCTTGTTCTTCTAATGAGAAACTGGACATTGAATAGCGAGAACAGTGTTGACCCTTGAGCTTCGCTTGTGTGGCTTTCAGTATTTTCTACCTGGATCAGGTCATCACATTTGGAACAATCTAAGGCCCACATGCTTGCATAAACTTGTTTTGTCTTTATTTTCCTGGGAGTGCAGAAATGGGAGCACAAGATGCTCTTCTTGGAACTGCATCTGAGCCGTGGTGATTTATGAATTGTCTGTAGAGAGGATGGAGAGACTTGCCTGTGTACTTCCACCAGCTGCAGAGCACAGTGCTTGTCTTACATAATCAATTGGATTAACAAAATGTGAACTCACGGGGTCACTTTCTCAATGTGATGGAAAGAAAATAGAAATACTGCTGGAAATTAACAACAACAACAAAAAAAAAAGAAGAAACCATGGCTGCTTCAGTTCATATGGCCAAGGTAAATCCACTCTCTGTTTTTTCTTTTGAAACTGTGACGCTATTTTAAATGTCTGTATTCTGTCTTTTCAGCTGACTCTGCTCTGCTCTCCTAGGGTCTGTCAGTGGGTGTATAACCTGGCAGCAACTTCAGTGTGAACAACAAGAGAAATAAAACTGCAGGGTGAAAGCCTGAGAAACTTATTACTGAGGTGCTTGCACAGCCCCTCCCACCACTACCAAGGCTGTTTGCAGTAGGGTTGAGCCTGTTTAAGTTAAAATTACACTCTAGAGCAGGAATTTGGTGCTTACTAAACCTATGGAAATTAGACTTTTCCTTCCACAAAGATCAAAAAAAGCTTTTAATTATGGCAGTTTATAGCATACTTGGCAAGGTGGGACAAATACTTAACTATCCCACTCACATTTACTTCCATTTGTAAAGGAAATTAATTTGCCTGTTCCAAGTCTTTTGTTTGCTTCCTATGAATACTCTAGTGAACCAGCTTTAGCTCGAAGTGCTCATTTTTAATTTGAAGGCAATTTCCAGTTGCAATTTAACAACACTGCACTGATGTTGTCCTGGGGAGGGCTCAGTGTGCAGGAATGTCACTGCAAGATGTGCTGAGCACTAAGATGCCGTTAAAGACTAAAGCACAGAGGCCCCAGCAGCCTTCATGCCTCTAAATGTAGCATGGTGTAATGCAATTTTACTGATTGATTAATGTATAACTCAATGCTTGCAGAGAAATAATGTGGGACCAGCAATAGAAATGTGTGTTGAGAATGCACTCAGTGAAGAATTAAAAGACCATAATATCATGTATTAATTGATAAATAAACCTCTGAGCCATTCTGAATAATGGATGGTTTTCAGAATATGATATGCTGAAATTGAGAACAAGGCAAAATATTATGCTTCTCTACTGGATGGAATAACGTGAATGTTCAGTTGCACAGGCAAGAAAAATTGGACGTGCTCCAGGGAGCTCATGATCCATGTATTTCATGAGATGAAACAGATGGATGAAGCAGACGCATGGAGTGGGTAGGAGGAGGTGGGAGGATGTGTTAAAGGAAATGGCTTTGTGGAATTAACAGCACTTCATTTTGTAGAACAGATCTCCCTATGACATCAGTCACTTAAGATCAGGGTTGGCTTTTCTAAAAAAATAATGTCTGGACAGATGTTTGGGGGAATTTAAAAAAGTGAAGAATTTGGGAACTCTAGTGTCAATCAAGAGGATTTGGAGACTTTTGTTCTTCTGACATTGCACTTAGCAATTCTACTCTCCTCCTTCTCTGATCCTGATGTCCGAAAGCTAATGACAAGATTCACTGACTGAAATGGGTTTTTGCAATTAGGCCCTACACTCTTGGTGTTAATGAGTTAATGGAAATAAATCATTGCTTCTGATAGAGCCTCTGAAAATCTGTGAGCAAAAAGACCTAAGTTATGAGAGATTAAGGAAACACAGAACCTCAGCTTGAATGTTGTAGTAGCTAACCAATAGCCATATACCAATGAATAAGCTTCTTTCACAAAACTAAGCATTAACTACTCTGTCTTCCTTTGAAACTTCAGAGAGGAAGTTCTGCTGAAACGTCTACAGAAAAATCCCTAAGATGCCATGGATAGAGTCAGGAGGGAAGGGAACAGCAAATCATGTTTTCCTAGTTCCATTAAAATACGGTTCTATGATTCACAAGAATGCACTTGTGCCTACATGTGATTGAAGTAAGTTTGCAAACTGAATTTGCTCTAGCTGTTGCTCTGCCTCTTCCTTTCATCTTACTGTTTGTCATATATTCACTTTCTGCATCTTGTCTTTTTTGACGTTGTAGCTATCTCAGGAGGGCAACACTGGCACTTTCACACTTCACCATAATAGAAATAAAATCTTGAAAGATCAAGATCTGAGACCTGCCTATTCCTGGGGCATTGCAATGCAGCATCATGAAAGATGTAGCTTGGCTGGATCCTCAAGAGATCACAAGAAACCTGGAACCATAGCTCCAGAGAATAACTGAGATGTAGGCAGGCAAACATCTTTGTGCTTTTTTTGTTTTTTCTGGTGCAAAATCCTGTCAGAAACTGACATTTTTCCTTTGTGTGTGGTTAAGATGAATTTTGTTTTCCAGTGGAGAAGTAATGTTTTATTTAAGTTTTTTTGATGAATAGCTCAGACCTCTCTACATTGACACATTCTTCGCACAATGTGAGAAGAAACTCTCTAATGATTCTTTCCCAATTCCTAATGAGTTTTGGCTCAGTTTGAATTAAGCCCTATATATTTGGGTCTCCATCTGTGCAGGCTGATCTGGCTCTCATACAGTCAAAACATATCAGTTTGCATTAGCATAAAATTTGACCCAAAATTGCAGACAGGAGTACAATTCCTATAATCAGTGCTACTGAATCAATGGTTCAGAGATCACCAGTTACCTGTGCAATTTAAATCTGCTACAGGTAGCAGACGAGTTCCTGAGCTGGGCTGCTCTCTGTGTCTTTGTGCCAGAGTAAAACCAGCAGAATGATCCAAGAGCAGTATCTTTCTTCCTGCAAAACCCGTCTGGGGGAACTGAAGCATTTCCCAAACCCTTTATAATCAGCAAGCAGAGTACATTGAAACTAATCCAACGTATCCAATCATTTTGGAAAGGTTTGCATGAATATTTGGCTATTAATTTTCAAGTATTTTGAACAGATTAAAAAAAGGAGACACTATTTAAAATGTTCTGAGATGTCCTGATTCCTGATAGGTTGTGTGTACAGCAAACACCATCATCAGCTAGAGGAGCTTCAGCAGCTGTATAGCCCAGTGAAGCTCCTGTGAATGCATCACCAGTCTTTGTCCTTAGAGGCAGCTGCCTTCCTCAGGACACTCAAGTACATGGGTCTGGCAGGCTGGGTGATGTTGTGTGAGATATGAAGGATGCTCACAACTGCAGAGTCCTGCAGCTCAGTCCCCCCCACCAGCTACAGGGATAACATGTTGGTTGTATCAGCTTAGGGTTTTGGAAAATACCTAAAAATACAACATGCACACTCTCAGTTGACAGAAGGGGTTCAGCCTCTCAGGCTCTCTTAAAAAAATCCCACCGGTATGGCAGTGGATCTGCAACAGGCACCAGTGCCAAGGCAGGCAGCAATCTTTCTTAATTCAGGAGTTGACAATCTGATGCTAGGGCTGCAAGAACAAGGAAGTCTGAACATACTGAACCAGAGACATTCCTACTGAGCTGTGGAAAAATAATAGCTTGACATTTTTAAGTGTCAATAGCCATAGCAGAGAGAGGGCTGAAGGGGACAGCAGTAGAACACCTGGCTGATTGCTCTGCTTCACATGTGCACAGTAAGCTGTTTCTAATTCTAGCTGCATATACAGTTTCTTCTGATCATAAGGTATTGAAAATGACTTGAAAGAACACACCCACAAATCTCTCCCATCCCTCCTTGATTTGGTTAATGAGGTTATTAGAAAGATGCATGAAAGACTTACAAACAAGCACTGAATTTTTATGCTGCTGTGGCAATGTCAGAATGGCCTGAGCACAGGAAGAGGCTCTTAGGGAATCCAGTGTGCTTATTATGTCTTTGAAAGCAACTCTTACCCCCTCAGCTACTGTGTTGAAGAAACTTGAAAGTAACGTGTGTGTAAAGCAGCAGAAACGGTCAAGTGTAATGTAGCCTAAGAAATCCTTCCTGTCACCGGACAATGTTATCTGTATTTCTGCTGAGATTATCTCCTCTGTTCTACAGCAGGGAGTACCTTCCCAAGAGAACGAGATGATGCCTCCAGCCCTTCTCAGAGAATGGTCCTCTGGGGAAGCCCTAGCAACTGGTGCAGCCCACAGCATTGTGGCCTGCAACCTCTACCCCATCAGTTATCTACCCACTCCAGTCAGGGAATAAGTAAAAAAATCTAGAAGAAATCTGTTGTGGGAAGGTGGAGTCTGAACTCTGGATCTTGAGGTTAAAACGTTTTAAAAAGTTTCTGTTTTTATGTGCCCCAGCTCAGACACTTGTAGAAGGATTAGTTTTTCCTTTTAATTCTTTTCCCCCAGTCCAGAATTTTCCAAGTATTTGCTAATTGGGAATAACTTCAGGCTTTTTTCTCTTGTTTCTTACCTGTCCTGAAGCATGGAAATGGGAAGATTACAGCAATAGGGATGTAAGTGCAAAAATGGTACTTTCTGCAGATTAAATGGTCTGCAATGCCCCATTTTGGGTCTACTTGAGAATGGGCTTCAGCATTAAGAAAAATTTGATCTTGTGGGTAGATGCAATACAAACTGTCGGCACATGCTGCAGTTTTTCTCACGTCTGGTAAGATTATTTTGTTTTACACTTCCTTTCTCAGCTATCATAGGATAAAAGGATAAATACACCTGCAGAAGCTGCCTCTTAAATCTCTGACACTTGGACCCCCTTTCTCTGTCATCTCCAGCTTGCAGCACTATCTTATCACAAAAGTCTCCACTCTAGCAGATAGTGACACAGAAATAACCCTCCCTGCATGCATGGAGGTGAAGCACATAGGCATTTGAACCACCTCTGCTCTTATTTGGCGAATTAAAATTTGCTTTAATTTTCCATTGAGAAATAAATATCTGTCATCCTGCCCTGAGGCCACATTAAGTGCACAGTAGCTCTGACATTGCTGTTGTGCACTCAGCTGCCACATGAGTCACTGCCATCTCTTGACTCAGGAAAGTTTTCCTCATTAAAAGTTTAAAAACAATCTCAAGGGGAGAGAATTAAGAGAGGGAGAGATGAACTTTCTAGGTTTCTCTCAGAACTGAAATTAAAACTGTGCATTTCTGAAAGGCCAGTGTTCCCTCCATCCACAGTTCCATTCTAGTGATCAATGTTTTCAGTAGCTCAAAGGATGTTCTCCCTCTCTCCTCCACTTCAGAAAAGGAAAAATTAATCAGCTCAAGATATGACAAAACCCATGCCATTATGGACTATGCCTGATTGATAAATTTTCACAAATACTTTGTATTGTTTGCTCAGTTGGCTGAATAGTTCCTCCAAATCACTGTGTCGGAGTGGTGACCATAAAGTTTGTATCAAGATCTTGAGCCAGCTTTTATAGTACATCAGATTGTAAGAACTGACTAAGTGTCAGACCTTTCTGTCTCCAGAGTTGGCATGGTTTTCTAAGCAAAAGCTGAACAATATACAATTGGGTTTTTATTTTCAGGTCATGGAAAACATATAAAGGTTTGAAGAACTAAACACTTGTTCCTTTTGCTGCCAAATCTACTTTGAATAATCTGGATGGCAAATATGGGAGAATCAGAGATCTGATCCCTGTCTCCAAGACAGTCCTTATGGTTGTGGTGAATAAAGGAAATGGAAAGGGAAGGGAAATGTGATAAATGAAGGAAAGAATTTTTATTGTCTGAATGGAAAGGCAAAGACACACTGATGCCCTGGACTGGTTGAACTCAAATTTATTCCTCTCAAGGCACAAGGGCATTGCCCAACCTGACACCATTTTAGACTGAGTGCTTGGACACAGACAGAGGAAGTGCTGTCTGTTTTCATTCTTGTGAATATATACTGTCAATTATGGATATTTAGGAGGAGCTTTGCCTTTACTAGAAAAGAAACAAGCAAAATGAGACACTTCAGTGTTGAGTAATGGTCAGAACAAGCTGGTGCCTGCATTTTGCAAACTCATTCAGAGGATGGATAAGATGTATTGTGTTTATACCAAGACATCCCTTGATTTTTAATTTTTTCTGTTTTTTGTTTTTTTCATTTAGTGTTCAAAACATGACCATTTACTTCAGTTTCTATTTTGAGTGCTTTTCCCAAGTTCAGCCTCGTGTCCTGGTTGAATAGTTGTTCAAGTTCTGATGGAAGTGAGGATTCATGAGTTTCTGAAGAAGTGTGTTTCCCAGCTTGGCTGTGTGATCCTTTGACCATTTAGGAAAATAAAGAAAAATCACAATCCATTCCAAATGGTGAAGGCACACATCCAACAGAGATAAAACAAGAAAGGGTTGGGGTAGGTTGTGCTGCTCACATGCGTATGTTCTTTGTCTCCAAAGAGTCGTCCCATGTCATCGTGATCTGACACAAAGTTGCTCTATTTTACAGGAATCATTGCTTTAAGACCATAGCAGTTGGGATGTTTTCCTGGTATGGTAGTACAAGAAGCTGAGTTGATAGTCACTGGGATATGACCTGTGATTTGCTCTGTCTAGCCAGATTTAATTTAATGGAACCATTTGGGCTCTTCTCTTTTCCATGCTCAACTCTCACGTACTGAAAGAGAACAGTGGCACTGAACACGGTGTAAGTTTGCATGTTCTGAATGGTAATGAGAGTTTGAACACTTACTTCACCTCTAGGTAACTTAAGAAAGATATCTGTTCTGAATCCTGACATCTATTATTTGCTTGTCATCTATTAAGATGTGTTTTAACCCATGATTTTGTACAGTGCTCACAGCAACAGAATCCTGATCTTAATTGAGATCCTCACCAGCAGCAGTCAGATCTGAATATCAGGTTATTATTTGAATATTGTCTCTCCTTCAATGAAACTGTTATAGCTTCAAAACTATCCTGGATAACTTACTGACTGGAAAAAGGTCATACTGCCTGTGATTAGCACCCTTTAATATAAGTGATAGATATATGATCAGGTGTAGGAATTCCATCTCTTGCTAATCACATTTCATTGGAAATGCATCAGTGTTTAGCATTTCTCTGACCTATTTTTTCTTGGAAAAGAAACAGGAAAAATTGCAACAGCCTTTTAGCCTTTGCTTCCTCTTATCAATAGGTATCCTCTGTACTTCCACACTTTAAAGCAACGTTCTTGTATAATTATGAATAGCCCTTTTTGGTCCAGAATAGATTCAAACCTTTTCACATCCCAGTGCTCGAAATTCCATAGTTTGGTTTATTGTTTTGTCACTGCATCAGCACTAGCACCGAGATCAAACTTGGTTTGCGTTTTGCTCTTGTACAGTTTCTCAATGCTTGGTTAGTGGACTTTGCACCTTTTTAAGGATCTATTAGTCTAGTGACATAAAAACTGAAAAGTTACTGTAAACTGTGACACAGTAAAGCTATTCCTTCCTTTTAAAATACAGCATTTCTAATTGTTGCTACTATTTTCTTTTCTATTTTCATTCACCTTTTGTTGCAATTCTACAGCTGCTTAGTAAAGTGAACTTTTCCAGTTTTTTTCTTGGCACACACACCAAAATGTCTCTGAAGTCCTAGAAGATGAACAAGGATTCATACTATTATATAATATGTATGAAAATGTCTTCCCTGTGCCAACAATTAAAAAGTATTCCAGGCAGTAATTAAACAAATGAAAATGAATTGAAACCCTTCTCAAACAAGGTACTGTCCTGCTGTTTTCAGATGGTTATTTGCAATCAAGTTCACTCACATGTCAGGAGGAAAACACATTAAAGTGATCTAATTATATGTAGCTTCTATTAATACTGGCAACCTTCTTCTGGGCATAAGATTGAGTATCTCTGAATATGTCAGTGTACACAGAATGGTCCCTGAACAATTCTTCATAGTGCTCGTTCTTAGCCAGGAGCTTGAAACCACTAGCAGGAACCAGCAGAAAACTGAATTTTGAGGATTTTATTTGAAATATTAAATAAAATATATAGCTAGTTTTTCAATCTAAAAATTAATGTAAAAAGCAATATACTTTCTAGCATACATTGACTGTGTATGGTTCAGATAGGAACAGTTTGCACTTTGCATACTGTGTTCTTGTTCTCCATGACTTTGACTTTAATGTTCTGCTTATAGAGATACAGTAGGGAAGATAAATGGTTTATTCTGTCCTTCAGCAGGCATCTCAAATGACACAGATGGCTTCATTGCTGATTTTACTTTATTCATTGACTGAGGTCAGGTGTGATGTGGCATATGTGTGACTGTGAAAGGATAAAGGTGGGAGAGGACAGACAGCACTTGTAAACAAGTCTTTCCATAACACATGAAACTCTATTTCAAAAAATGAGAGTAATTAGTAGACCTCACAAGATGTCTGGTCCTGCTGCAGGCATCATCTCAGCCTCCCTGCCAGCTGGATTTTCTTCTCTGCTGATTCCAGAATCTCCCCTTGTCTCCAATTGCATGATGCCAAAGGAACAACCTCTTAAACCTTACTGAAAGAGATGGAGTTCAAAATATTTAAGAAATGGCTGAGAGGGATAACGGACTGTAGGAATGCAGCTTTTCAGGGAGCTTTTTGCATTCTCCCAGGAAAAATGAAGTAAATGCCATTCATCCTTTGATCTGCCACATTGCTTTTACTCAACAATTCTTCCTTCCTCCCTTGCCCCAAGACCTGTGGTGACTCCACCAAGACACCTTTCTGCTAGTGTCTTTGCCTTCCTTGATTAATCCCTTTGTGTGAAGCAGAAAAATCAGGTTCCTGCCCTCCATTGCTTTAAGACATGAGATGGATTTTTTTCTCAATTAAAAATTAATGATAATAAAGAAAGGTCTACACATCTTAAATATCCTTATCTTTCAATTCATCATCAGGAATAAGCTAAAGGGGGAGCAATCTGAGAGGGAAGGCTACTACTTTAACAATGTTCTTATTCTACATCATGTTCGGAACCCAAGCTACACTGGAAATTGAACTCAGGCAGAGTGAGAAACAGCAGCCTGGCAATTATGCTGAAATTTGCACAGTTCTTTCAATGCTGTTATTTCAAATGCACCTATCCGAGGTCTTACAGTGCCCAGCACTGTCTGGTGCTTTTCTATCCAGCTGGAATTACTAATTTTTAATGAGTAATTTTAAACTGCATTTTGTTAAGAAGTACATGGGCAAAAAAAGAGGGGAAGAGCCTACGTTGTGTTGGTTTTGTGTCTGGTGGGGTTTGGTAATGGGGAATTGAAAATAAAGGCTTTCTTCATGTCTTTTTAAAAGATTTATACCTTCTAAAATTCTCACTTGTTTGAAACTCTCATTTGTATATTTAAACAGTAGTAGTTAAATGTTTTAGAAGATTTGTTGAAGACTGAGTACTGCTTCCTTTTCCTTTGACTGAAAAATAACAATTTGTGGGTGTGCATTAGAGACAGCTGCTCAGTGAGGAGATTCACCTACATGTAGCCTTTCAAGGAAAAAGATGATAGTGCAAAAGAAATAGAGAAACCAATCACAATTTCTACTGTTCCTCACTTGGTACACTTTTGTCTCTGTTTATTTTATTTCATTTTATTCTTTACTAAAGAGATGGTTAGAATTTTGTTATTGTTATTTCATTCGCAAGGACTGGGTGCCTCAATTTACCTGTTTAAACACTGGGTAAATTAAGGTAGTTGTTTTGCTCCATCTGTAGACAAGGACCTCAGCACTATTACATGCTAAGTGAGATTATTCCTATGTAAATGGTGATTTACCTGGACTGAAATGTCTTGTCTTCATGTATCCATGAAAATCTTTGGTAAGTTCCCCAAATGGCATGAAACTGGCCACCTTATATTTTTCCTTGACTTTTGGTTTTGACTCAAAACATGAAGGAAAAAGTTTCACATTTCAAGCAACACGTGAGATGAAGAAACTCATTCTTGTTCTCATCAGCAGAGGGTCTAAAAAGCTGTGTGTTATCTTGGTACATAAATCATTGACTCTAGTATGAAACAGTGTCATTAGAGCTGATATAAGCAAACAGTTCATGTAACTTTTATATTTCATAAGCATTAGACATTCGTGGTGTAGATGTGAGCTAATCATCTTACATCTTGGCTAATAAGCTGAGGATCTCTTCACAGTCGATGGGAAGAAAGAGACATTTTTAGGGCACAATTAATTTGACATATTCTGCAACGTGCTTTAGAGTGAGATGAAGTGCCTGCTGTCTCTGGTGGCTTTGTGGGAACCCATGGGGACTCATTCAAGTGTACAAATCTACATTGCAAAAGTCTGTCTGAAAAATCACCTCCTCAATGTCTACAACATAGAGAGTGCCCACTTCTAAAGAAAGCCTGCAACTACTTTAGTTTTATTTTATAAAAGAAGTTTCTCTTAATGAGTTCTCATTTCACATCTAATCCCCCAGATTCTTGTTTGGGAAGATTTCTTTAGATAGACTCCTGTAACATTAATGCTGTGGTCCAGGGCTTCTTTCTTATGAAGTCTCTAGCTATCATCAGTATAGATACTCTTCATCTATAATGCACTCACAGCACTTCCCTTGTGTCCTTCCTTCTGCACTGCTTTCTTATTTGTGTCAAGCCCTGAACATATAAGAGGGCTGCTTAGCAGGCAAGGCTCCACTGTCTGCTGTCAATGTGGATTTTACCTGGCTGGACCATTATTGAGCTTTGTCAAGTCTTCTCCTGTGGGTGCTTTGTACTGCAGCTAGAGAACTGGCAGTTTCTGTGCTCTGAGGGCTTATTTACACTGAAGAAAGCTGTATCCCCTCTTTTTTATTCAAGTAAGAAGTGAGTTTCAGCCTAAGTTTGAATAACATATACTGGGGTAGCACCCAAGGGCCGTGTGGACACTTGTTCACTCACACAGGCTTTGTGCTATATGATTTATAATTGAGTATACTCTCTGATCTAAAGTGCCACACTCTTTAATCCATGCAAAACTGAGTGTATAGACAGATGATCACATGGAGTGGGACTGACTTGCTTGTGAGGCTGATTCTCTTCCAGGCACCCCAAGTACTTGAAGTATCTGTTGGTGTTGGCAGGACCTGGTAATGTCTGAGGGGGTTGTTTCCTTGCCTTCTCCTTTAGAAATGGTGCAATAGACTAATATAACATTTCAAAGCCCTTTCTGTTGGCTAATGACAAAGCCAGTCACAGTTTATGAAATTTCATTCTCAACTTATTTGGAAGTGAATTGCCACAGGGCAGAAATCAAACCAGGGCACTGGAAGCTTGCAGGAACAGCCTGAACACCCCACAGTCTGAAACTCAGTCTGGTTAAGACAGGTTCTTGGAAGCACAACAGTGATTGGTCACCACAGTCCTCACTGCAACTGGTTTCACTGACTTACTTTAGCCCACTTGACATTAACTTTATTAGACCTAGTCCATGCTATCCAGCTTTATGGTAACATTGTGCATTCCTCAGAAATCTTTTCCAAATCATAGAATCATACAATCTCACAGGTTGGAAGGGACCTCCAAAGGTCATGTAGTCCAACTCCCTGCAGTGAGCAAGGACATCCTCAGCTAGATCAGGTTGCCCAGACCCTTGCTGAGCCTCACTTTGAATATCTCCAGGGATACCTCCCTGGGCAACCTGTTCCAGTGTTCAACCACCCTCAACACTGGAACATGTAGTCTACTGTTTGGTGGTAATGCAGCTGCAGCATTTACTGTGGTCAGACTATTTTAATTAGAGATGAAAAAATCTCTTTGAACAAACTTCTCTGGTTTAATAAGAGGGTGGCATGGGGCCTTGCATAATCAAAGAGTGAAAAGAGTCCCTGTATTATAAATATTTCTTTATATCTTGGTTTTTCTGCTAGTGGTTTGGGGATGAGTATCAACTAGAAAGGCAAATAATGTCCATGGCAGTGTTTGAATATTAAGTGCTTAAACTAGAAAATGAAAGCTAACTGTCCTCAGAAGTCACACTGCAGGCACAATGGGACATGTTCTGGCTCACCCTATCCACCTACAGATTAATGAGATAAAACCTGTTTCAATCTTGTTGTCTTTGAGGGGAATCCTGATAGACCTCAGGGCTTGGCTTTTGATTTGCTTTTTTTTTTCCAAGGAAGACATTTCCTCTAATGTTTGCTTTTGGGGGTCAGCTTTTTTGGTGGGAAGGGAAAGGAGAACATTTAGTTGGCCTTGGGAAGAAGGGCTCCCATAGCAGGAGACACCTGGAAAAGTCCCGTTTGACAAGAAGGTAGATTTATAAGCTGAGTAGAGCCGGGAGGCGCTTGGGGATGGGATGTTTTAAGATGATTGCTTGGTTGTAATCCAGGACCAAGGCAAGTAGAGGAGCTAAGGTGGAGGTAGCTTGCCATGGAACAGAACAGCAGGGTGTGAGAAAATGCCCTACCTTTGGTGGTAGAAGAAAGACACAGACATGAGACCAAGGATACATTAGATAGCATTAAGTAGAAATTATTTTGATCTTCTCATAGCTGGAGGATGAAGCCATTAGAAGCAGAATCAAAGGTCCTGCCTCTCTGCAGAAGCCTACATGAAGTTTACTCCACCTTTAGAAGGAAGAAACATCAGAAATCTGATTGACAAGCTGCAGCCCTGCTCCACCAAGATGAAGTGGTGTTTGAGGGGTGCAGACTTGCTCTAGGTCTTACTCTGAGATATTGGTCCTGCAGTTACCGTGCAGATGAATTTCGGGTTCCCTCCTTCAAACTTCCTGAAGAAATAATGGTAATAGGTGCTAATTATGCTATTGGAAAATCCAGTTTTTGGTAATGCTTTTAAATCTGATCACAGCTTTGCCTCACTTCATACCTTCACATGACCTCCAGCCAGCCCATCACCTATTCATAAATATCTGGTTATGGTGTAACTTTGGACTGGCTGTCCAAAGATGGAAATACTGATTGAAGATAGCAGAACAAAGGCTGAGGAGAGATACTTTTTACTGATTTAAGGAACCTTATATATTGCTCCCTAGGGAAGAAGCTGCCAATCCTATTTTATTTGTCATTTAATTCCTGCTGATCTGAATTTTCTATGACAAATAGATTCATTTAACTGTGTCACCTCTGGCTTGTGTGTGCTCAAAAAGAACTTTTTGTTTTAACAGTGGGTAACAAAAGAGTAAGAGTTTTGAGTGATAATGTCAGCAGAACTTGCAAAGACACTTAAACTATGGGAGGTCATGCTTTATATTAGTGTGAGGTTATACTTGATAGGAGCATAGGCTTGTAGTTTAGAGATAATTTCTTTTCGAAGAGCATTGTACTTTCAGCATGGAATTTAGCTGAGATATTCCAAGCCATTATGTAGTTTTCTGAACTTGAGAATATTTGGTCTCAATAAAAAGAGAAATAATAACTCAGGAGATTGATTGCCAGGTAATATGCACTGGCATGTAGTGATAGCATCTTTATCTAATGAAAACACAATCAAAATGGGCCTTCATAGATTAATTCAGCTAAAATAAACAACTAGGAAACCATCTGGATTCCAGATTAAGGATAAGAAAAGAATTTGAAATTGATGTATAGAAAGATTATCTCTGGCAAACTTATCTTTCTTGTTTCTCAGAAGATTACATTTTGACTTTTTTTCCAGGGGTAGACTGATTTTTGTTCCACTGTGTTTGTGATGGGGGTTAGAAATGCTGTCTGTGGTGTGAGCATCCATGCAGTTGCCATGTGCTGCATCTGCTGGAATAGTACTGCAGCAGCATAGATGGTAGTTCTTGTGTTTCCAGCTTTTCTCTGTGATGCGCTTACTTTGAAGCAGTCTTCTCGTGAAAGTCTGCTCTGAGTTGACATATCCATCTCCCTTCATAACCATGTTTCCCTCAGTACAGTGACGTTGGGGGTTCCTCCACACAGCCATCATTACAGTTGATGCCAGTAACAGATATGATGCTTTACATACCAATACCACCCTCTCTGCAGGAGTAGGATTCTAAGTCTGGATTCCAGTGGATGCAAAGATAATATTCTGGATTATCTATTTCAAGTACTTCTTGTGCAATCATAAGAAAAAATGAGTTCACATTTATGAGATCACATTTTGTATTTTAAATAATAAAAAAATGCAGGCTGCAAGATTAATATTGCGATTTCTCCTCACAATGCAGTGACCTTCCATCAGAAAATGCATGTCTGGGGATGTAGGCTGTAATTCAAACTATTAGAAAAAACTTTGCAAGGTATAATGTACAGTGCATGACTGATTGGTGACTGGCTGGGAATAAAGTAGATTATAGAGACACTACTGCAGAGATACTCTACTATACAGACAGGTTCAGGGGATGTAGCCAGTAAGCATGGATATAGGGTGAAGTTGTGGCAATTGGAACTACAGATCATAATAACTACTAAGAACACCTAGATCATAAATAAATGACTCTCCTTGAAAGTCAGAGCTTGCTAGACCAGAGGCTCAGGTAGGCTAATACAACAGCATGGGCCTAGAAAGATAAGCTAGCATTTGAGCGGAGCGCACTGTGCAATAGAGCACAGTACAGCATGTGTGGTGCCACCTCTACAATCCATTGGGTATTGTAAACCTGCTCGGTTTCTGTAGGTTTTGCAGCCCACACCACAACAGTTTACAAAGCAGTGTATGGTGCATGTTAATTGTCAAGACAATGTGTGCAATTTTCTGGTTTGGTATTCTGCCTGCAACGATTATTTCCAAATGCATTGGGAAAACATAATCAAGGCAGTAGTCAAAAAATGAGTGCAGAAATGCCTGTCATGTTTTAAAGAGGTTGCTTCCTCAATGACTGTCACTTCACTCCCCTCAGCTGGAAGTTATGTCTAGCACTGGTGGAATGAAGCTCATGATAGTTCCTTGTGATTCACAGCACAGCCAGCACAGCAGCCTAAAACTGTGCCCTTGAAAAGGGATACATGTGCAACATGCCCAGTTTTCAGTCCACATTCATTCAATTTTCTTAATTATTTGGAGAATTTATTTGTCCAAAAGACACACTTGCTTGAGGACCTGGCTGGATGCACTGACAAGACACCCTGAGTAAGGACACTTGGATGGGTTTAGATCAGGAAAGACTGAAATCCCCAAAACTCAGCACAGCCTGAGATTCACCAAGGACCAACAGAGGATTTTCGAAAAATCATGGCAAATATTAATGAATGCCTCCAGAGCTCAGGCCACCATCTCCAGAGCTACTTGCACCATCTTCCATCTTATTTTCTGAGTTTCTGTCACGAGATCAGTCTTCAAGTCATGCATTAGCCTGGAGTGACAGTGTTCCTGGCTTTGCTGGGATTGCTTCTGCTTCTGTGTTTTGTTCCAGACTCTCAGGAGCAATATATTTATTTTATTGCTAATAAAACAAAAGTATTGCATTATTGTTCTCCCCAGAAAGATGGCAATATATGTCTGGTTAGGTATCCATCAGATCAGTGTTTTATGGTTTGCCAGTGCATATATTATCAGTAGTTGATCAAATCAAATAAGGAAGAACTATTAAAAATGAGCTTTACTTAATTTGCATCTTCTAAAGTTTTAGAAACGAAGAAAATTTTTAGAAATGAGGAAAATTTTTATGAGGTGGAGAAGAGACATGGTAATAGGTAATTTTCCTCATACCACTTCACTCTGCCTTCTTAGTGAGGGAGGGGGAAAGGCTTTAAATAGGTTAATGTTTCATGGTTTGCTGCAAAAAAACACCAGGAACTTAAAGCATCAGGTTCAGAGGGACTTTCACATTCACAGTGTCAGGTTCTCAGGTATCACCAGCACCCACAGTCAAAATCTATCAAGGTTCTTCTCAAAGTTGGCAGGTTTCTTAACTTCTCGGTCCACAAACACTTCTATGGGGATGCTGTTCCAGACCCTCATGTTTGCCATGCTTAGAAATCTGCTTTTTATTTCTAGCCTAAAAGCATCTCCTGGCAGTATTTGACCTTTCTGATTATTCCTTCAATCATTAGATGATTTCTGTGAGATCTCTCACATAACTGGGGTGTTGTGGCTCACTTTTCAAGAGGGAAGGTAATCCCATAGGTTTTTTATGAGGAATCAGGACCTTGATGCAACACAGGTGGGCTCTGTCTCAGGAATCAACTGAGTCAAAAGAGAATCAGATGGTCTCTATCAGTGAATACCCTCTTTGCTGAGCTGAAACATTCTGATGTTATTGAGAAGAGCAAGAGCCCCCAGAACCTTTATTCTCAGTAAATCTTGCACAGTTTTTCCCTGAGTAGGAGCAGGAGTTCAAGGGAGAGGGGAGCTGATGAATGACAGACTCAACAATAATCTGATTTTGCAACAATCTAGGTCGTTTGGGTTAATGAACTGACTCCTGGCTGACACACAACCCTGCAGATCTGCATGTGCAGCTTGATGATTTGGCTTATTTGCAAGCTCCCTGCTATTTGTATAGGAGCTTTTTTATATGGATATCATCTGTTGGTCTTTACAATCGTAACAGGGATTATGGGCTATTTTTTCCCTACCTCATTTACTGATACCTTTTGCTTTCATTATAAAGGTTATCTCTTCTTTGTTTTACCTGCTGTGTCTTCCTCCTTTTCATTCAATAAAAATCCAGAAGTATGTCTTTGGGGATTATCTTCATTTTGCACTGAGAAGCTGTGTGTATTTTTCATAGTTTAGCTTGAATATCAACTTTATTTCCTTGAATATGAAAATAACCACCTTGGTTTCATCCCACAATTCTGCATATGTATATTTAAAGTTATGACTAAAGCTAATCTGCACAGCACTTTTTGTGATACACAGGAGAGACTGTAAACTGTTCTACTAAAAATACTTGAACTTTCTGAATCAACATTGGATTTTTTATTGAAAAATCCTAGCTTCTTTAAAATGGAAATGTTACAAGCAAAGATTTTTTCCATTACAGAACTCATAGCACACTATTCTTTTGAAAAAGATAGTTTTTTTATTTCCTGATTAATTTTAGAATATTGAAAATTAGAAAAAAATAAAGGTTTTGAAGCAAAATTATCTCTCTTTTTTTTTTTCTAATGTAGAACAGATGTGATTTCTTTATACACAAAAGATAAAGGGCATTTGAAAGCAACAGAGAAATACCTGTCAATTGCCTCAAGGGAAGTAGATAGAACTACTTTGAGGAGGTAATGTGGCCAGTAACCCAGCGATGTGCATGTAGCTAATGCCCAGATGGAAAACTACAACCAGAAACTTAGTGGGATGAATCTGGACTATACCAGTATCTCCTGATGTCTTGGGGAGGGAGGAGGGACATTTTCTATGACAGTATAAGTTACTGAAAATGGTTTAGGCAAAGTGCTTTAGAGAAATACACAGACAACAAAGTTAGGCTAGGTATAGTCAGAGGAAGTTTTCCAATTTGACATTGTTAAACTCTGGATGAGCTAATTTCTTACACTTTCTCTTTTGCTTCGTGGAGCAGATTGAGTTATATTTGTCACAGTAACAGAGTGGAATTTCATCTGACCAAACACAGAGATCAGTATCTGAACTTCAGCCTGCTAGAAGGCTCTGTGTAAGGAACACGTATTCTGGAGGCATGATTAATTTCATGCCAAAGGAGGTCAATTGTATCATTTCCTAAAAGTGCCTATTATTTTCCAGGCAGGTACCCAACTCCATCAGAGGCAGTTTCACTGCAGACTTTGAGTCTGGTGAAATGAATCACACTCACTGAGTTTTGGAGCAAGTCTACATTGCACCATGCAGAGTTACCTATGGTACGAGCTGGTTAATTCATACATCATGATGCAGAAAAGCTAGCTTGGCTATCCAGGTCGGAGAGAATATCTCAGTTTCACTTCTCTAGGTGATCTCCAATAAATCTTACCTTTTGGTACTGCAGTAGATCATATCCACTTGCTGTGTTGTATAGACATGAGTCTCCGCACTTGCAAACACTGTATGTGAATGAAAGAATTACTTGTGGAGATTGTCTACTGGATCTTTTAACATGGTGCCTCCTCCAGCTCTGCAGGTCCCTAAACTTTAGATTGCCAGGGGATGGGAGGGCATGTTGAGGAACCATCACCCTGCACTTCCCTTGTTTTGGCATTCTTTCCCTAACCGTGTGCTGCTGGATGGTGTTGAGGACGTTTTTCTTTTCAGTTGATCCTTAATGTAGTTTTGCCAAACTCTGTGAGCATTGTTTAATACAAGGGATGTAAAGAGCAGAGTGCAATTTGGGGGAAATCTGACAAAGCCCACACAACAAGAAGTGACAGATTAAGAAAAGCAAGTCTATTCAGCCACATAAAATGTCACGCTGTGTGCAGGTGACAGTTTCACATTATCTGCGGATGACATTGCTGTTGCCTGAGACCTTTGACAAACTTGTATCATAGGTCAGTAAAGGCAGAGAGCAGAACGTGCCTGCAGACTTTTGGGGAAATAATGCAAATCTAAACTGTCTGAACACAAAGGCCTCTGTATCACAAATAATCCTTTATGCTGAGGTGATCACGGTTTGCTTGGGGAAATTGCCAACACATTTCTTATTCAAGTAAAATTGACAATGCATTTTTATTTAATTTCCTGATCCAAAACCACACATTTTTTAAAGATACAAGATCACATTCATTACTGTCCTTCCACTTGAATATTTTCTGGCAGGTTGGTCTTTTAGTTTTAAATAAGCCAAAATTAGTTATAGACATCTAGAGCCCTGTGTTCCTATTATTAAAGTAAAATCTGAGAAACTAATTGACTGAGACTGTTTAATGAGACAAACCTCATTAAGATGGTAATTCTCCCCTGCATACCATATCCTCTTACACTTTCTGAATATTTAGCTAGTAGTATCAAAGATTTAGAGAAACGTTTTGTGAGGCTCATTTGTCATGGTACAAAATAAGAATAAAACCTTACAACAATTTGCAATATGTTCAGCTAATGATAAATGTGGCCATGAATCAAATGCATACATTAAGTCTGAAAGACTTAAGAAGAAGTAGAGGTATAGTCTACATCTTTAGGAGAGCCAAACAGGGGGAAGGATTTCTGAAGCAATTGGGGCTTACTAAAAGAAGCCAACAAAGTTCAAGCTTATACCAAGTTATATATTCACAGTTCCAGCATTCAGAACTATTTGGCTGCAGATGGCCGCTTGGACAATGTCATTATGATTTTGGCTGAGCTCTGTAAAAGTCCAGGGCTGATATAAATATGTATCACTAACCTTTTGTATTACATATTTGGAGTACATCTCTAGAGGCCCTGTGATTATAGAACTGGTTCTGAGTAATTTTTAATGCACTTCTTATTCCAAATCTGTAGAAAGCCATATCCAGTTGTCAAAAATACAATTTTCTTTCAGAACTGGATAATCAAAACCCTCCCACCTGCCAAAGGGGTTTGGTAGTGCAGAGACTCATACTCCAGCAGAAAGTGAGGTTCATGCATTTTCCTTTAACATATTTAGCTACAGAATTTAGCTGCATGAACCCAAGATTCCAGTGTTAATTCAGATGCCCTGTGATACCTGAGAGAACAACTAGCACTGAGAGATAGAAACTAGGGGAGATTTCTGGTCTTTTAGAGAAGAAGCTGAAGAAATGGTTGATAATTTAGGTGCCTTGGGTTTAGAAAGAATTTACAAATATAAATGAAGGTACAACAAGATGTTGTTGTCCAAGTCTTGAGGAATGACACACAAAAATCCTGAATATTCCAACCAGTATTTGGATAAATGCAACATCCAAAGGCTTCTTCAAAAGATGCTTAGGTGCATACAGCTTTCACAGCACACAACTAGAAGCTAAAGTGTTTCTACACACAAAAATCTGTTCAGAAAATACAGTGGGATTTACCTAGGTACTTGTTCAAGTGAGTCACCTCAGTTTTCTCATTTGAAAAACATAACATATGGGAAAACCTACTCGGACTATACATGTACCTTCATGATGGCTGAAATTAGGTGAAGACTGGTCCCTCACAAACATCCCAAAAGTCCTCGGGGCAGCTGAGTTCTCAAACCTTGGGTGTGTGAGGTTCAAAGCCTGAACCCATTACAAGTAAGTGCCCAAATGTTTCTTCCTATTAGCTTCTAAAGGAGACAGGGGGACTATCCTCATCTTTTCAGGTGTTTCTTAGTAGTTAAACATTTCAGCAATTGATGTGCCAGCAGCTGCAACATCCCATGATCTCACCATTCCTGCTTATTGCAGGGTGTTTGGACTAGATTACCTATAAAGTCCTTTCCAACCCAGAACATTCTATGATTCTAGCATTCTGTCTTCCCTGAGCTGCTCTCCAGATCCCCCAGCTGTAAGGCACAGGGTTGTTGAACATCTTTTTGTCCCACCTTGGATATGCTACTCCTCTTGTTTCTGGTTTTTTAGTCCAGCACCTGATCGACACCCACTGCAAGGGTTCAGTGAGCAAGATCAGGACACCACAGGGACGGAAGTTGCTCTAGAAGAATGGATCAAACAAGTGAATCCCCTGCTTTAACCCATTCAGCAGTGAGGCTTTTCTATTCCTTTCTTACATTCAGCTATCTCAATGAAGCACGAACTGCCTTTATTCCCAAAGAACAAGTATCCATATATTTAACATTCTCCTCAATGCAGTATGCCTTATCACCTTCACTGCTCCCTCCCCAATCCTTTCTTTAATGAACAACATTTAAAAACCATTACAATTTAAAAAAACAGCAGATGAGCAGAGAAACAAACCACGACAATTTGAAAAGCCCAGCTCTCTTTTCCACAATTGACATCACCTTTGCGATACAAGAGCAGATAGAGCATCTCTCACATTTGAATTTATCTCAAAAACACCCAGGAGAAATATGAAGGTGATGTAGGTAGAGGTTTGAGCTGATCAAGCCTATAATGATGCTCACTTTGACCTGTCTGGGAGATTTCTCAGCCAGCTGCTGCAGAGGTGCCCAGTGACCTTTTCAGCATGAAGTTTCTCATCTGGCTCAGACCAAGCGAGTGTGTGGTAGAGGTATAACTCTGCTCTTGAAAGCAACAGAGATGGATTAGCATGGTGCTACAGATGTGTTAGCACAGCACCTCAATTAATGACTTCTGAAATGAGCAGGTGTTTTGCTACCCTCCTGGAACATGTTCAGCTGGGCTTACCCTGAGAGCAAGGTTCAACTATGTGTATCAATTTGTTCCTGTGTCATCCTGGAGCAGTCTGTGTCTCCTTTGAGATACAACTCAAAAGATAACACAGAAGAAACTGAGAAGGCAGAAAAATCTGTTCCCTCAGACACTTATTACTGCAGGGTTTAAATGGTTCAAACCCCACTGGCCACACTTGACAAAAATATTCCTTAGGAAGGATGCTCAATGTTATAGGTTCTTCAAGGACCAGGACCTATGAGCCCAGAATACCCATTGACTACAAAGCATTAAATCAACGTCTCTAGCTGAGATCACTGTGCAAACACACAATTTACAGCTTCCTCTAGCAGAATGTCAACCACATAATTCCTTCTGCACAATGAACTGCTGAATGTTTTTGTTTTTACAAGAATGCACAGAGAGATCCAGAATGAGACATGCTTTATTGCCCTGTGTGTGTGCTCTTCTGCTCACTGAAGGAATTGCTTTAGTGGGCAATAAGCTGTTAAAAGACTGAGACACTGCTAGCTCATATCCAAAGAACCCAACTGCTTGGGGCTGTAATGTGAGCGGTGGGTCTCATCAGCATTAACAACTTATCCTCTATTCTGTTCGCTCACGGAGAGACAAACATAAGCTGTTACTGAAAAAGTCCCCACCTTTTACTAAATATAATACAGTGTAATTGTGACTGGACCCATCACAATCAATGTTTGCAAGTTCTTTTCCCTTATTATTGCAGGTCACATGCATCAGGCTGAGTTGCTGGGGTTGTTTGTCTGAGAAAAGATGCTGCGGGTACCTTACAGTTGCCTTCCAATACCTGAGAGTAACCTGCAGGAAGGCTGGAGAGGGACTTTTCACAATGGTATCTAGCAGTAGGACAAGAGGAAATGGTTTTAAAGTGGAGTGTAGATTTAGACTAGATCTTAGGAAGAAGTTCTTTGATGGAAGAGTGGTGATACTCCGTAATAGATTGCTAGGATGTGGATAGGTTGTAGATAGGATGTGGATAGGATGAGGATAGGATAAAATAGATAGGATGTGGATGCCCCCTGCCTGGAGGTGTTCAAGGCCAAGTTGGATTTGGTCTTGAGCACCCAAATATAGTTGAGGGGCCCATAGCAGGAAGGTTGGAGTAGATGATTTCTAAAGTTGTCTCTTCCAACCTGTGCTTCTATGATCAGTGAATGTATGGAATCTGTTCACGCTGCTCTGGAAAATGAAAGGTGTATTTACTCACCTCTGTTGTGGAAGGAAAAGAAATTAGGAGTATTTTGGCTTCTTGTCCAGACTATTTAAGTTCATAATAAATGAGTGGGATTCCTGCAACTGCAAGCACCACTACTCCTGCTTGCTTAGTTTCTTTTAATGGTTATTAAATATTCAATTTAGAAGCCGGAGGCCAATTGTCTTCTTTGTTTGATCTGTCTTGGGTGACAGCAATGTCAGTGCAGGAAAGCTTTCGCATTTCCATAAATATGGCACTTGTCAGATCCCATCAGCCTTCTGCAAGGTTGTATGAAAGCACAGTTCTCTGCTGTGGTTTGGAGCAGTTGTCAAGGTGTAATCAAGTTTACGGCTTTGAGACTCCGTTCTAATATGCAAGGTTTGAAGGGGTCCTTTTGTAAATGAAATGTGGGTCCTGTCTTCATTAGGAAGCTCACAAATTTCAAGGGATTTAGAATCTAGTTTTGACTTTATCAGTACAGGATATCACTGTAAAATTAATATCTGCATCTGATTTATCCTCCAGTTGACAGGTTTTCAGGAGCTTTCTGAATTTATTCCATCCCAAGTGTAATGGTTGTCCTTGATTGACATCTGTTGTTTGATCATTTATGAAATTTCATCAAATAAAAATTAAGTTAGACAATACGCATGCATGTGATGGTCAGTATATTCAATTCAATAACAAAAAGATCACAGAGGTTGGATGTTTCCCTTTAGGACTTACAATGCATTAAAATACCTATTTGAGAAGTACATATACAATTAAAATGTGCAAAATATATTGTACATATATTAAATAGAATGTAGCAATTAATTTCTAATAATTAAATATTTACTCTTTTTTTGCGGTTCTCTGTGGCTGATTTCAGTCCTAATAAAAACACTGCAAGCTTTATAAGTGTCATTTATACTATTGAAATCAATTCAGGGAAAAAGATGCTGCTGCATCAGTGATGAAGAGAACAGAAGCAAGGGGATGTTTGAAGAGATGGCTTAAAAAGAGGCAGGAATGTTATTTACTGGGTCACTATACTGGATTTAGGAAGCAACATGATAGATGGTTTGAATCACAAACTGGGAAAAAAAAAGGAGGAGGTAAAAACGAACTAGGATTAAGAAGAGCAAAAGGAAACGGAGAGGGAGCAGATGAGTGAACGCAAAAAAATAGATAGTGAAAAGATTAATTAGAGTGTTATAGATGAGAGCAAAGAGCTCGGATGTGATGGATATGCAACTCATTTCCTTTCAGAAGAAGCTGACAAGTGTAACAGAGTGCTTTTGGAAACAAGACATCATCAGTGAAGTTCACTGCTGCTGGATATATTAAGGAAAATTGCTCAAGAAGGTTCAAAAAGCACTTTAACATGAACAAGAAGCTCAATAAAAGCTCCTTATTACACTAGGGGCTGATAGTCTATTTCTTTTTGTCTTTTCAAATGAGACTCCTCTGTAACTTAACTTGAGTCTGGGTTGAAACAAGCTGCTTTCTATTTTCTTTCCTAACAGAAGCTTTTAGATGTCCCATGAAAACCTGAAAATAGGATTTCCTTAATTACTTCTCTCTCCCCTGTTGTTTCAGTTTTTGGACAATATTGTTTTCATTTGGGATGATTTCATTATTTTTAGCAGTTTCTGGAGAAAAGATTTGAGCAACCTGGTCTAGTGGGAAGTGGTCCATGGTAAGGGGATTGGAACTAGATGATCTTTGAGGTCTCTTCCAACCTAAACAAGCTGATGATTCTATGAAGGAAATGGATCATCACTAACTTCAGACATTCAGTGTTATTCAGGGTTCTGCCCTCCATGCTACCTGAAGGACAGGAATATTAGCCAATCTTCTGCAGACTTGGCTGGTGAAAGATTTTCTTATATGTGATTTTCTATCTGTACCTCCTAAGAACTGAAATAATTTTACTTGTTATGTCTCACAAGTGTCTACATAAACCTGAGCCTCCAAATTCCCAAAGAGCTTTACCTGTTCAGTAAAGTCTTGGCTCATTGTGGGGTGGAATCAGAGAAGTAAAATTGTAGGCATTAGACATGAATCCAGCAGTGCAATTATGAAGCTTTTTCTTCTGTTCTGCACAAATTAGAATTAACACACAAATGTCAAACTCAGGATTCATCTTTATTTTGGCAGGTGATGCTAGTGTGGCATTTCCTCTCCTTTTCACTTCTCTAGATGCCTGACACCAAGCCAGCTGGATCATCCAGGCGAAATCTCACACTGGCTTTGCATGGAAGTCTTATATCCTGATTTCAGTTCAGTGCATTACAGTAACACGGATCTAACCCATTGCAGTGCTACATCCTTACCTGGGAGGTACAGGAGCACATTAAACTTATTTAGCTGTAGGAGCTGTGGGTGCAAAGAACATGGTGGTATGTAGCGTATGTTCATTTCAAAAGTTGGACATATTCTAAAGGCACAAAAGTAATGTTCAATTCTTAAAAGACAAAACTGATATAAGAAGTGTTAATGTTCTCAGTGGAAATATATTCGCTTTGTTCTAATAATTTTTCCAATTTATGAACATAAAGCAAAACATTTGGATACTGGGAGAAGTTTGAGGTCACTTGGAAATGTACTGCATTTTTTTGTAAGCCTGATCTAGTGGGAGGCATCCCTACCCATGGCAGGGAGAAGGAAATAAAGGTCCTTTCAAACCAAACCATTGTATGGTTCTTAGCCTGTCTGTAGCTCTTCTGTTTTATCTTGTTCCATTTAACACCTCTACACCTGGTTTTGGAACAAGTACAGTTATTCCGCAGGTGTGAGGTTTTTTTGTGAAAATTATCGGAGGCTGGAAAAATACAACTGCATGCTTAACTCTATATTCTATGACATAAATAACATATTAGAGAGGACTATGTTCTAGCACAGGTATAGTTTACATCTGTGATTGACAAAACCAATAGAATATCAGCAAGAATTTATGAAACAACCATCAGAATAAAATATATTCCTATTTTTAAATAAAAGAAAAATAATTTAGAAGCCCAACTACAAAATTAAAGCATTAGCTCAGATTAAATATTGATACTGACATACTTGTCCTGAACTTTATCTACTCTTAGTTCATAAGCCCATTTTTGTAAGAGCTTCGGTGAAGCATATAGCGACTACTATCATCTTTTTGTAAATTATGTGTGGTAATAGAATGCTATTTTCTTCCAATTCTTTGTTGTGTAAATCATTATTTCTTTCATGAAGATTGGTTAGACCTGAACCCTGTCTGCAAACCAAAACCTCACTGACAGCATTGCCAGATGATTTACAAAGCATCTAATTACACACCCTCATAAATATTCATTGTTGTGTTGATAGTTATGGAGAAGAAAAAATGAACACATTGGTTAATCAGTTGATAGTATCTGATTCATCTGGCTATAAAAATGGGAAAGAAAAGATAGCAGAGCAATTTCCAACAAATACAAGCGCTAGCAGATTTCATTGTTTGGGAATACTAACATGAAACGAGAAATAAAAATAAAAGGATGTGTGAGGGCAATGGGAGCCATGCAGGCAAAGTGAACAGATTGTCAGTATCAGTCATCCCTGTTGCATAGTTCAGGTCACAGTGTAAAATCCTCAGTTTCCCTTCTGATGTTTTTCTTGAAGTTCACCTGTTTAACTTCTTCAAACTTGAGACATTGACATAGCATGAATGGTTCCACTATTTCTGCAACTGCAAGTTGTAAGAAATTGTTGGTTTATCAGCCTCACAAAATAAGAAGTGAAAACCCCTCAATTGCCAGTGCTAACATCTATTAGCTCTACAGTAGGAGCATAATATCTGTCAATGTTGGGTGAGAGGTTTATTCTGGAAAGTTTGGGGTAGCAAACCTGAATTTGCGTGCATTATAAACCTTTGGAAAATTGAAAGTTCACTTCAGAAACTTGATAGATCTTGGTGGGTTCAGCATCAATACAATGTCCTGGAACACCTTTGCCTGCACTTTGCAGAAATGATCCACTTTTGAGGCCTGATTATGCTGGTGTGCCCTATAGCTCCTGGAGACGAGGGGACAGAGATGCAACCAAAATTCCCTCAGGCAAGTAGGAAGTTTTTTGGCTTCCTCTCTAAGGAGGGAAAGTCCTTTTTCTTTGGAGAATCCTTTCCTGATTTAGGCACTTCAGCTTTGTTCCTCTTGTGAAACTGTGAGGGGCACGACCAGAAGGGAGAGCGGTCTTGAGAAGCATTGTAAGGTACAATGGTTTTCAACTGAAAGAGGAATGCCTTAGGGAGAGAGATTGACAAAATTGGGACATTTTAGTTTGGACAAAAGAAGGACGAAAGGGGTGGTAATTACTGTCTATAAATACATGAGGGCTGGGTGTCAAGAAGATAGCAATTATCTCTTTTCAATTGTGTCAAACAGGACAAGGGGTAATGGATGCAAGCTTGAACACAAGAGGTTTCATCTCAGTATGAGGAAAAACCTCTTTACAGTAAGTTATTAAATATTGGAAGGGGTTGCCCAGGGAGATTGTGGGGTCCTTTTCTCTGGAGATGTTAAGACCCATCTTGATGAGTTTTTCTGTAGTTGATTTAGGCAGTTATGCTTTTCAGTAATCCATACCCTGCATGAGCAGGAGGATGAATCCAAAGATCTTTGAAGGCTCCTTCCAACTCTAATAAACTGCATAAACTGTTTTTTAGTAAAGATATAAGGAAGAAATTTTATGCAATGAGGTGGTGAAACACTGTCCCAGGTTGTCCCTAGAGGTGATAGATGCCCCAACACCAGAAGCATTCAAAGTCAGATTGGATGGGGCTCCAAGCAGCCTGCTCTAGTTGGAGATGTCCCTGCCCACCGCAGGGCTTTGGATTAGTGATGTTTGCAGATCCCTTCCAACCCAAAGCATTCCATGATTCTGTAGTTACCATAGCAGACTGTCAAAAGTATGGAAGCAAAGCAAAGCGCAAGAAAAGGGAAAACAGCCAAACTCCCCATTCCCTTCACATCCTGTCAGAAAGGGCCTCTTTGAGGCTACCTCTTGCCAATTCCTGCTTTACTGCTGAAATGGATCACCTTATTGCTGTCATGGCTTTGTGAACATTTGTGCCTTCTCACCTTTTAATTATGATCCTGTAATTCCTCTCTTAATAACACTGCAAGCTCCTTGTGCTTTGCTAATTACTGATAATTCTGATTGTACTTTATCATATGCTAATATAACCTCTACTACAGACTGATGCTGAAATGCTGTCTTTATCCATACAGAAGTCTATTTTTGGGGAGATTGACTTCTAGTCTTTGCAACCAGAAAATTTTTCCTTCTGTATTCCTTAACTCTCATTGTGGATGTTTTATTGAAAGAACCTTCTTTTTGCAGGGCACCCAAGCAAAAGTTAGCAATGAGAATCTGCAGGAAGGAAATACACTTAACGTTTTAATAAAGAAGTCAGTCTTTTGCTTTTTCTTTGGTAATTAAATCACACTGATATCCCTGGTGTGAGTTACAGTGCGTTTAACACTGCGTTGCAGGTGCACCACCCTGTATATTACAGGCCTTCCTGTACATTATTGTCTTATCATGTAAATCAGATATCCATATATTATCTATGCAATGCTGTGGCAGGGGGATTGGACTAGATGATCTTTCAAGGTCCCTTTCAATCCCTACTCATTCTATGATTCTAATTAAAATATTTGTATGAGAGCTGTTATGTGTGTGTGTCTGGGTCACTGGCAGCAATCAGAACTAAATCTAACCTTTCTCTTCTATCAGATGTGCACAGCCTGGCACTTTTCAGGCATTGTAACAATTTATTTTTTTATGCTTCCAGGTGTATTCAGTGATTTTTAGCTGTAGCAACATAATAAATGAAATAATTTTCAATTAAAAATGAACTTGGCTGTGTCCAAAGTTTGCCTCTTACTGGAGTTCTTTCTGTTTCAATTAACAGATTCCTACAAATAGGAGTTGTTTTTTTGGGAGTCACACCCAAATTAGAATCACGAAACATACTGGGTTGGAAGAGACCTCTAAAGGTCATCTAGTCCAACCTCTGCACAATAAGCAGGGATATCTTTAACTAGAACAGATTACTCAGAACCCCATCAAGCCTGACTTTGAATGCAGGTTTTTTTCTGAACTTTCTATCCTGTATATTAACGCAACTGGATATGGAGTGGTACAGAATTTCTGTGCCCTGTCCTAAGGATCATTTAGGATATTTAGGCTTTTCTACCTGTATTGGTCACTTCTTGTCCAAAATATTTTGCTCATCATATTTCAGTTTCACAGACCCATTAGGCTGCAGGAAATAACCACAAGCAGAAGTTTACGGAAGTCCTCATGGCATGTCTTACATTCTTTTACATCCTGTAGCAGCCATTCTTACTCTGAAAGTAAGAAATCCTGTAGTGCACTCTGAATGCCATTCACAGCATGCCCACTGTACTTACGGTCATGGGTTGCAGTGGCCGGCTTGCATAATTGTAGCTCTCTAGTGTCACTTTATATCTTCATTTTGAAGTCTATAGTGCAGTAAATTGGTTCCCAACAGGCTGTGAATAAAACACTACTTTTTTGGATGCTACATTTGTTTTTATGGTAAAAACACATTATGTGTGAGAATGCATAAAGCTGGCAACAGTTATGGTTTCTGGACTCCTTCTGGGAGGAGGGATGAGTATAACCATTTTCCAGCATTAATGACTCCCAAACTGTGGTCTGTGAGACTGCTTCTCTCTCAGTTGTCAAACTCTGCTGAAACTTGGAGCTATATATTAGATTCCTCCAGGCTTTCAGAGATCTTTTGGTTAGCTAATTAACAAAATAATGTGGTCAACAACTAGGAAACACTCTGAAATTCTACATGGGTTGCCCCACTTTTTTCTCTTGTCTGAATTCTTTGCTTTAAGTTCAGTCCTGATCATGAGGAAAATTGCAGGTGTAGTGAATTTAAGGTGATTTGCTCCCCTGGCTCCTTCGGTTTCACAGGGGTGGCAGCACCTCTAGTGAGCTGAGCTTCGAATCAATTTACTGGACTTTGGCTGGTTTTATAGTTTTGAGTGGAATTTAGCCCATAATAATACCTAGAAGATGACTGCCTGGAAACCAGAGAGCCAAGTAAGTTAATGAAAATTCTTGTTGTTTTCTTTTCTGACTATGTCCACACATTCCAGATGATCTTAAGAGAATAATCTCCTAGGAATGGAAAACTGAGACCTCATTACTAGTGAGGCAGGCTTTTGAGACAGTTTTATTACGTTTACAGTAATTAACACCTCTTCATTTTTCTCTTCTTTGATCTGTTCCAGTATTACCAAATTAAGTACATTCTTTATAGAAGAATTCTGATTCAAGTGTCATCAGAAGTGAATAACATTTAGAGGAGGACTTCCTAGTACATTGTTTGAATTTGAGTGCTTTACTAAACTCATCTAAATACTGATTAAGGTGACCTAATGTAGTAAAGGAACAACAGGGCAAAGACTTGGGAGCAGGCTAGTTGACTACATCTGGATTTGGTAACTTGTGTTAATTCTTCCTAGATATACTAAAATCAAAGTTATTTTAATATGTAACACATCATTTCTTTACTGGCATCTTGAAGACCAGAGACAAAACCTACCCTTGCACAAGTCTAACTTTTTGTTAGATTCTGTGAGAGGTATTTGGGTGCTCTGGACTATCATAATTTTCAGCATAATTTTCAGTCTGTTCTGAGGAAAATGCAAGAACCCTCTAAGAATTTAATTAATCAGGTAATCCCAGATCTCCACCTTGTCTTGATTTTAGTGAAAGATGGCTCAATAGAGAAAAGGTCTATTTCATACTTTGCTTGTTTCTTCATTTTATGATAAAGAAGCAACTAACCAGATGGTCCAAATGCTAGATGTAATGTTAATGTGGAGGAAAAAAATGCAGTAGTATTCTATGTGTGCCACCTAATTAAAGATAAGAGCAAAGACTGGATTAGGGTCAGACTGGATTATGCATTGGGTGGGTGTAAGGCAAATTAGATTAATTGAGGCTCTGTGCAAGATCATCTGTATGTGACAGTACCCCCTCCCTGTATTCTTGACTGTAGGGTCAGAAAAGATTAGTGCATTAGAGTTGCCTGACTATAGCAAGGCCACATTGGAACAAAACTCTGTTCTCTCCTCAGAGAACAAAACTCGGTTATTGCTCTCTTTTCCCTTTAACAATCCTTCTTTCTGTTGTTCCCTTTAATATAGATTAATATTTGAAAAATTTGTTGAGACTGAAAAAACCCAGCATTGTTGTCATCATGTATGCCTGGCTCCTCAGATGTTACTACCTGAAACACGTGAAGGAAAGAAATTGTAGTAATTTTAAATCCCTCTCCTTAGTTTGAGGCCTGTGTGCACTTTTCATGTTTTTTCTTATTATACCCAAGTGAACAATGCACGACAGCTTAAAAATTTGTTCTGAAGATGCTTCTGATTTATATTTAGATTCACAGAGCAAACAAGGCAGTTTCAAAGTGGGCAGAAGCTTCCACATACAGAAACTCTTAAGACTGTTTCATTGCATTTTTTCCTATTTTTCCTCTGGTTCAAAAGCAATCGAGCTAAACCCAAACACAACAAAACAAATCTGCAACAAGTCAAAACTGTGTCTTAAACTATCATTGATACTTATTTTTGGCAAAACACCTTCTCAAAGAATAGAAGTTTGTTATACACTCAGACATATTATTGCATAGAGCAGATGGAAATCAACAGCAAAGCAGTGATGTTTCAGGACTGTTTATAAGGGAGTTCATAGAAGAAGGGAACCGAGGGTAAAATTGCTCTTGTGAACTAATAATCTACTTTAGTAATATACATATGCTTGGGAGCTTAGGATATTGATAGAAGGACTACTTAATTAATTTAGAAATTATTTTAAATAGGGGAGAGAAATATTTATGTAAAAGGAATTTTTTATCAAATACTTTATTGATATAGCCAGATTAGAGCTTGCTACAAGTAGGTATCTAGCAGGAGAGTTGAGGAGATCACAGTATCACAGTAATGATGAGGCTGGAAAAGACCTTAAAGATCATCCAGTCCACCCTAAAACCAACCAAGTAAACCTAAACATCTGACATCTAGATTATGCAACTCAGCACTTCATCCAGCCTAACCTTGAACACCTCCAGAGACAGTGACCCAACCACTTCCATGGGCAGTCTGTTCCAAAATCTGATCACTCTTTCAGAAAAAAACCTTTTCCTAATGTCAAGTCTAAACCTCCCCTGATGGAGCTTAAGACTGTGACCCCTTGTTCTGTCTACAGTGTCCAGGGAGAAAAGACCAACCCCCACCTGACCATAACCGCCTTTTAGGTAGTTATAGATAGCGATAAGGTCACCCCTGAGCCTCCTCTTTTCCAGGCTAAACAGACCCAGCTCCATCAGCCTCTTCTCGTAGGGCTTACCTTCCAGGCCCTTTACCATTCTAGTTGCTCTTCTCTGGACTTGTTCCAGCACCTTGACATCCTTCCTAAACTGAGGGGCCCAGAAATGGCTTGAAATGAAGCAAGGAACATTTGTGTTGTGCCTGAGCCCATGAGCACAGCTGAAGCATCTGACATATCCAGTGTTGTGGAAGGAGAGGACTCAAGCTACTTCTACAGAGCTTCTTTGGTTATAGCACCAACACAGGCAGAG
The DNA here is from genome assembly GCA_013397515.1 of Upupa epops. Taxonomy (NCBI): domain Eukaryota; kingdom Metazoa; phylum Chordata; class Aves; order Bucerotiformes; family Upupidae; genus Upupa; species Upupa epops. Next base: position 107,498 of record VZRI01010267.1, read on the forward strand.
ACAATTCTGGTTCCTTTTACACATGGGTCTGTGCTTTCTGTGGTCTCATGTTAGCATCCACCAAGAGAGGCTTATTCTCAGTACCTCTTCACGGAGGTGATATAACACAAGTTTGTTATCGGAAATAATTATTCTCATTGCTCTAGAGGAGCACTATACAGCTTCCTTATACCTTTTCAATTAGCCTCAATGAGTCCTGAGTGCTCTGGGTTATTGTCCACGCTGCAATGCAGGGCCACTTTTCTCAAGCAGCAGTCTTTACGTGCTCCCTTCTGTCTTGCAACATAAAGTTTGTCTCAGCAACAGTAAAGATCCCTAACCAACAGAGTACAATTTATTTGTCCACATGAGATAGTTAACAAGTATACACTGGTGTCCTTTCAGATCATGAAAGAAAAGCAACACTTGTGAGTTAAGGTATGGACCCATGGCCTAGAAAATTATAAAATAAGAAATGGATATGGAGGCTTTGATAGGAGCCATGTAGAAAAGGTACAGGGATACGCTATTAATTTAATCCACTAATTATGTCCTTTGATGTTGAGGAGTGTCCACATCCCAGGCTGGGTAAGATGAGCCCACCCCAAGCTGGTGTCATGGTATATTCAGATATGTAGTCTACTTTAGGAGCAACATTTCAGTTAATCTGCTTATATAGAAAGCTAAAAAGAAAGAATACTCAGAAAGACACAGGATCAGTGTCTCATCCACAAATACTTAGAAAGTTACCCCTTTAATTAGGAAAATAGTAGCTCTGAGTTTCCTCTACATAATTTATGATATGATGTGTTATTTGAGGTCTTGCTGACCCAAAAGGTCTGTTCTTGCCATGCTGGTCACTCTGGTTTGTTGAGGGAAGATGTGATTTGCAATCAGGACTGCAATGTGTCTATCACTGTCAATGCTATGCAAGCTATTGTAAGCGTACTGGACCATCTTTATGAAACTCTAGAGCTCATAGGTTAGAAATACTGAGGCTCAAGGAGACAGCTTGTCCTTAAATTGAACTGAGCTCTTTCTCGGTGAAAAGAATTAATTTATTCTCATGCAAAAATGTCCGTGGTACAGATCTGGAGACTTAATTTTACATGCAGTAGAGCAAAGAACACAAATGAAAAAAGACTGTTAGAAAGCAGTCCATTACGTTGATACGCTATCTGTACACATTCATCTTCCTCTTTATTCATCATAATTTGTAGAGAAGTATTATTGCTTCCCATCCAGTAGCATTCATCTCATATTTATCCACAATATTAAGCAGATGTCTGTGAGTGTAATTAAAGAGATTTAATGGAAAAAAGAAAAAACGTTTTTCTTTATAAATAAAAGATGCAGAATGAGAGACTTACAATTATTCATTCAGTTTGTGAGCTGGTATTTCTTGACATTTACATGTATGAGCAAAGGGTCACATAAGAGGTCTTAAAAATATATAAATTGCATTTCTTTCAGTACCAGAGGCATAGACAGGAAATTTATTCCACTGCTTTTCAAAGAAAAAGAAAGTAGGGAAATTGGTTTGATCTTTTGTCAAAAAGTGCTTCAAATTTTTGTTATCATAATGTGGTTTCACTTGTGCAAGCTTTTGTAAATGTCTGTTTTAATTTGCTATTAACAATATGAGATACTTAGTTTGTCTTTCACCATGGTACATGATTTCATGTACTACCAGAGTAGGTCTTTCTGTTGGGATGCTCAGGGTATCTTCAGGGGCAGATTGATAAAAACTGGGCATGTGAAAAACACAACAAATACAATTTAGGCTCTAAACACCACATCAGAGGGATCTTTATGAAGTGTCTGCAACTGCTAGTTCGTGTCTTTATTGTATGCCCAGGTTGTGGTTTGCAGTTTCAGAAATACTGATCTTCCTCTTCTAGTCCCTCACAATTTCCTCTTATGTTAAGTATGGGGGTTTGGGATCCTTATTTGTACTAGAAAGAAAGAGGAACTATGACCGTTCAGAAATAGAGGAATTGGAAAAGTTTATCTTAAAAGTATCCTCTCTTTGCCCATGTTATTCCCAGGGATGAAGTACTTGGGCAGAAGTTGTGTCTCATAAGAGGACATGTAACTCTTCTGGAAATTACAAGGCAAGAATTACTTCTGTCTTGCTCTTTGGGCATTTCACTTCAAGCCATTTCACTGGTCTGAGCAGAGCACAGGAGGGATCCAGGGGAGGGAAACTTCAGTGGTGTTGCTGAAATAGCATTAACACTTTTTCAGAAGATTTGTTCCATATTGCAATGGAGACCAACTGATTTGCAGCTGTGACACCCCGTGTCAGCAGTCATGTGCCATGGATTGCATTTTTATCAGCTGTGAGTTTTTCTTTTGGAAATACCAGCAAGGGTTGATTAATTTCTCTGCAGAACTCTATAATCCAGTCCCATCATTGTGATCATTATGATTATCATTATGATATTATTATTATATCATTATGATCATTACAATTATGATATTGCAGTAAAGCCACAAGTTCTCAGACAAGATTAGAGCTGAAAACTTTTGCAGCCAAAGGCAGTGTCAATGATCTCAGAAGATGCTGCTTCAGTATCAATTTCACTGCACTGCAGTGCTTACAGCAAATGCTCTTTTACATTTCTGTACAAGCTTGGAGACTTGAATTCTGCATTTGGAACTCCTGGCAGTGGCTATGAACTATACAGGCTCCTGATATGTTTTTAATAGATTTGTAGGTTTCAGAAATAAACCATTGTATTGTCTAGTCAGACTCTCTGACACACAGGTGTGGCTCGCACACTCAGGCCATAAAATTCACCCAGTTACTCTCTTGTTGAGTGCTGAAGAATATCTTCTAGAAATGCCCCCATCCTTCATTCAGCAGTTTGCCCCTTCCACTGGAAATTTGCTTCAGCGGTTAAGCACGACTCTTTTCCAAGATCGCACCTTATTACTGAAAGGAATTTGCATGGAGAAACTTCTACCACTTGTTCCTGTGAAGTTTTTCTCTACTGGACTGGAGAGCCCTTGTCTAAATGGCATTTTCAGATTTAGCTCCAAGTCACCTCAGTTTTCTTTGTGACAAACAGAAGAGACAAGAGAAGAAAATCGTAATGCTGTGTCCTGTTTCATTAACTCCCAGTGATCATTTCCTATTCTCTCTGCAGTTGTCATTGCTTTAAGTTTGTCAGCCACCTGAGACCCAATGTGTTTTTTACACTTGTGTAAACTGGAAGCCCTCCAACTTCTGTCCAATATTATTCCTAATAATACCGTATGCTATCATTGCTCCTAATCTCTAAACATTTTTATTCAAAGAGAAGCCAGACATAAATTACATCATGTGAGTTAAGTGTGGCCTTTCCTCTTCCAGTAGTTTTCAGCATGATTTTAAGAGTTACTAGGACTCAAGTGAAAGCTCCCAGCTGAAAGTCACCATCATGAATGGTGACTGGTTCTTTCCATTACCTTAAAATCATCTGTCAGGAAAAGATAACTCTGCCCCTCAGGGAGTAAAGAAAATCAGAACCTAGTAACAGGTATAATAAATACTAGATATGATAAATAACTGAGTTATCTAGCCCTGTATCCTGCATTGACGTGATCAACTGTGTATGTAGGAAGAAGACTGTAGAACATCATACACATGCTCTTTCAGTTCTTTCAATTAGTGGTATACTGGTTTTCTGGATGGAGTTTGAGCTGTTGTGTTTAATCTCCCTGCTTGGCCAACTGCACACATTTGTTTATTTGGAACCCAATCCTATGCTGCAGCAGAGGAGATTCCAGTTAAGAGCTTGTGTTATGGAAAGCATGACAGTTCCATTTTTGATCTCTAAACTTGTCACCCCAAAGCATGGTGCACCTCCTTATGCCTGTTCTTTGAAGAACTATGGACAATTTTTTCTCTCATCAATTCTTTGCAGTTTTCATAGTTATAGATTTTCCCCTCAGCCCAAGAGGTGCTTAGTTTCTGAGCAGAATACACACACCCAATTAGGGCTCTGCAAACCCGAGAAATTTCTGCCTAACCTCCTGCTTAGGCTTAAGCAGGAGTCCTATGGTTGTGTGAAACATCAGAATCTAGAGAAAAGACATGCAGAGACAGTCATGCTTCCCAAAAGTGAGAACAGTTTCAAGGCTGGGACTGATGTGATTTTTCACTCTGCCTGAAACGCAGCCCTACTTCTGTAGGTTGCATTTGCATCTGAATGGTTTCACACTTCAGTTTTCCGTGCCTGGCTCATTCTGTAGACTCACCCACCAACAATCTGCGGTGTGTCTCTGAAAATGTATCTACAGTTATTACACAATCTCCTACATAACTGAAAGGCTTTTACTGGTATCTGATTCAATTTTGATGTCAGAGACAAACAATTTGTTTTACAGTTGGAAGGGGAATGCTGGATTTTAAGTGTAGCGATTGTAGATGCAGCTGCCACCACCTTATGTTCTGTTTCAAATGATTAATAATATTTGTCAATTCCGACATGTCCTTGTGCTTTACTGCGGCACAGCACACTCAAAGTGATGGCACTCCTTTTTGGATTGGTCTGGTTAATGATGGATGAATCTGTTTCATTTTATTGTAAGCTTCCCTTAACTGAATGACTTGGGTTGAAACAGAACAACATCCACCAAATATTATAAACTGTGCCATCATTTAAAACATGTTTTCTTCCTCTTGTTCCTAATAATTCAGTGATGATACATGAAGAATTCATCTCAATTACTTCTGCTCAAGCCATTCTCCTCCAGATATAGTCACTCATTTCTTTTCCCTTTAATTTTATGGTTTCGTTTTGTTCTTAGTGATGAACCGGTCTCTCTGTCATCATGGTGCTTTAAGCGTTACAACAGATCACTTCAACTGTGTAGATGAACACATTGTTCCTCCTGAAAACTACTCTAACTATTATAAACCCCCTTAATGATTTGCTGCTTGAAAATATGGTTTAGTGTGCATGATGGCATTGGGTTGACAGCTGGACTTCACGATCTCAGAGGTCTTTGCCAAACATAATGATTCTAGGATTATCTTGTTTTCTATTCACCAGTTTGAAGAGTTAATTTGAGGCAGTAGCTGCAGCAGCAGCTTAGAACAAGAAGTCGGACATTAAGGCTATATACATAGCTCTATGCTATACAACCTGAGGCTTTGTTTTCATGTCAGTTGTTTGTCCTATTCCTTGCCAGTCTTTTTAAATTAGCTTGCGTCATTCTGTATGGCAAGGACTTTTTAATGTTAGTTGTATGTTTAATGCCTAGAACAAGGGTGCTTTAATCTTGGGTACTGTAATGCACAATATGAAAAATACGAATTGTTTACAGAAGACAGAATGAAAATCTCATGGCTTGCTCTCTTCCCTGATTACTAGTGTCCTGGTATTCTCTATAGTTAGCACTGGCAACCATATGCAAATAGCAACCACTTACAAATAGTAATAGCAGAAGTTTAAGAAATGACTATTGAAATCAGTTACAGACCTGATGAACAGTTTTCATGCCTTAAAACCTGTCCAAATACTTTGTTCTAGTAAGAAACATGTTTCTCTAGGTGTCATATTGGACACCACTTGTTAAGGAATTGGGAGGAGGCTTGGTTGTCTCATCCTTCAGAGTATTGTATTTCCAGGATAACATGAAATATAAACAGCAGGACCACAAATCTTAATCCACAGTCAGAATTGGTTAAATCCAGAGGTATTTTATCTTCTGAGACTCTAAGATTTTCTTTTCTCAGTCATTCAAAACTTAATAAAATCCACCATTTTTGGTCTTGAAAGTAGACTTGGGGTTTTCTACTAATGATGCACAAGATACCATTTTTTTAAAAATAGTATCTCGCTGATCCCCTTCTTCCAGTCCTGTCTACCGGGAAGAAAGTGACATTTTAATTCCTCTTTAATTGAAGGTGTTAATGCAGTCACCTAAATGAAAATATTTTTACTTCAGTTTCTATGAAGTTTATGTAAACTTATGGAGAATTTAGTAAAAATTATTGAAAGCTTGATAAGGATATGCAAAATCTACAAACCCTACAAGCTGCATAAACTGTTCTTAGATACCTTACTCATAGATATCTTACTCATAAACCACTGAACTTTGAGAGTGTTCTGCTTTAAAAATAATAATAAAAATGTTTAAGTTCAGGAAAAGGAAAGTCTTGCTTGGGTCACATGGTTTTTTTTCCAGAATTTTGGGTGGCAGAAGTTATCATAGTCTAGCAATCCTTTCTTTCTGTCTATCTCTTAGTGTCTAAGGGTATTGCCGAAGAAAACTGTGGATTCCAATTTTATTGGTGTAAATACCCAAGAAAATACTCGTTTTTCTTCAGGTATACATACAAATGCAAACACTAGCCTGAGAGGGAGGAACGATCTGTCCATATAATAAACACAGTGTAAATAATAGAATAACTTAGGTTGGAAAAGATCTTTAATATCATCATGTCTCACAGTTAATCCAACTGTTCCAAGGCCACCACTAAACCATGGCAATTCACATCCCTCTACGGGCAGACTGTTCCAAGGTCTGATCACTCTTTCATTAAAGAAGTTTTCCCACCATCCAACCTAAACTTTCCCTGGTTGCAACTTGAGACCATTTCTCCTTGTCTTATTGCTTGTTCCTTGTGAGAGGAGACCAACCCCCACCTCTCTCCAACCTCCTTTCAGGTAGTTGTAAACAGCAATAGGATCTCCCCTGAGCTTCCTTTTCTGCAGAATAAATAGCCCAGTCTCCCTCAGCCACTCCTCATAAGTCTTGTTCTTCAGATCCTTCACCAGTCAAATAAACAAAATTATAACAATAAGCAAGCACAATTTAAAAAGGGAAGAGGACTAAGCAGAATCAAGCTTAAAAGAAACATAGGAGCTATAGTGTAGGTTACAACTGGTTTCTCAATGAGCAATTCTGTTCTAACCATTCCACCATTCCTTCTTCCATCTTCCTATCGGAAACATCTGTTCACTTCCAAGGGCTTAAGAAAGCAAAATATTTCAAAAAATTGCTTTGTTTTCTCTATAAAATCCACTGCTATGATTGCCAGTGCCCTAAACTCGGCTTGTGTAGCCAGAAAGTAGCACTTTAATATGACAATTTCAAAGCACATTGGCAGATTGACTCACAATGTGTTACTCAAATATTATAACTTGTTGTGGTGATTTATATTGGTGGAAATCTTCCTTCCTGAAGCTCTTCTGGGTACAGGCTGTTTCACATTCACTTCAGGAACAGCCCAGAGACTTTCTGGTGAGCTCATTTCTAACCATGATTCACTCTTGGTTTTTTCACCAGAAGGCATATGAAATTAATGGTGGTAGAAATTTCCTTTAATCAATTTTTCTTGATCTTTAAACTCAGTGAGAACCCTTGGCTTAAGGAAACTAGATACTCTGCACAGAATTAAGGTATTTTTGCTTTCCTCTCACATAAAATGAACAAATTGCACACTCCATTTCTCAGTCTAGGCCACTCCAATTTCAGAGAGCTAAGGACGAAGAACATAAGACATCTATGAATGCGAGGGAAAGGACACATTGATTCAGTGTAACACTTTGCAGAACAACACAAAAATAGTGTTTGAGTCACAGCTGACCTTTCAGAAAACATAGATCCTCATCTACTTTTAAAAGGGTGCAGTACACCAAAACCAGAATGACACAAGGGTCATTATATTACCCAGGTCTTGTATCAGAATTAAGGTAGCAAAAGGTCTTTTATTCTGTAGGTGCCAAACTAAAAAGATCTATTGTAATTTTTTATCCCCCAAACTTTTATATTCCCCTGGACAGGTGACTTTTTTTATTCAGGTAGTTTGAGGTAGCTGCTTTAGTCTAGGTCTAACTGCAACATTATCATCTCAGAGGAAATGGAGTGGATGTTTTGCCCATTTTTTACTAATGAGCTGTATTTGCTTTTGCAGTCTAGATTTGAGGATTTAGTGCCATAAGTCCTATTTGCTCCCATGTGGGTGAAATCAAACACTGCTGCTCACCTATTAAGACAGTTAATCTACTATCCTGTGTATAAAAATTAGGTCTTAAAGCTAAGCTGCTTTTCTAGGCTGATCAAAGATAAGTCATCCTGATATAGGTGCCTTAGACTATTGGGCTGAACTCCCTTTCAGAAGGTTGTTCTCCTGTAAAGAGTTCAAGATGACATCTTTAGTAGCGTTGCAGACTGACAGCAGTCCATGGAGGTGGCTGTGTGAGACAAATCTTGTCTCCCCAAATCATCTAATGCTGATTCCCAGCACAAACAGACCGAAAAGAATTTCTTCTGAGGGCCTTTATAGGGCACAATGGTTTGCAAATGGGCAGCTGACTATTGGAGAAATGATCCTGTTCATGTTCTAGCTGGATGGTGACTCTTAATTGGATGCTAGTGCAAATGACAGTTTGACTGCCTGCAGCTGTGAATTTGCAATGCAGCATGCTTTGTTTGCCCATTCAATCATATTCAAGCAGATTCCTGTCCAGTTTTTAACATCCACAAAAATCCAAGCATCAAGCTTCCAAGAACGAATGTGGGTGGCCTGCGTGCTCACATTACTATCTCATGATACATTTGGATTTAAAAAGACATTCATAAAAAAATCTAATTCCAGAGGTTAATCTATCTCACCTGTTTTAGGAGCATCTTTCAGAATAGATTGTGTATGTACCAGCTGCTCTGATTGTTGTCTGCGTTCTCCATTAACGATGGATCTCACAATATTTGTTAAAAACAGAAATATAAACCCCATTTTAACAGGAGATCAGATCCTGCTGTCCTTTACAGCATTCATTTATTTAATATACCACATGATAAAAATTATAACTTGCTCTTCTTTCTCTGTGTTAACATAAATCTGAATTTTCCCACTGGGTATAATCGTAGGTCTCATGCATGAGGATTTAGTCGCACCTAGGGAACAAAGGCTAATAAACACCACTCTGAAGATGGAGCATCTCATGCTTTTTATCTAATTTTCTTCTTTGTTCTTCTTCTGACTTCTGTGTTCGATGAGCTGGAGTATTAGTTATTTTTATTATACTGGCAAATGCAAAGTGAGGTAGTGACAGGAGTTGGCTTTATTGAGGCATAAAATCCCTGTAAAGATGGACTTCACTTAGAGATGATTAAACCAGAGAGCAATGTTGGGTATTGCTGTTCGTGAAGGCCAGGGTGTAGAGGACAGAGTTATTCTACCTAGTCCATTAGGGGACAAAAATGGATTTCACTTGTTTTCAACTCAAAACCTCTCAAGACTTGTTGTGTACATTCTTTCTTTTTCTTTCTTTTTCTTCTTACTGATTAAAATGGGAAAAGAAAAAATTTGGAAAAGTCTCAGTCACCTTTGATAATGACAGTGCTTCTATCCTTTTAATCCTGTGCTTTTAAATGCTTGCTGGGCCTCTCAAAAGGCTAGTGGTGAGGAACCACAGTATTCAAAGACTGTTTGTTTTTATTCTTGCTAATGTTAATTTATCAAATGCTACCAGTCACTGGCCTCTTTCAGATTATCTGCTGCTGGTCAAAGTACAGCTGGTGTACATGAAGATCTGCACGCTAAAGTCTGCAACCTCTCACTCTGCACAGAAGTGTAATTGGTAAAAAAATGCTCATACAGAAGCTATACTGTTGCTGCACAACAGCCACCACACATACTCCAGATTATGATTTTCATCTGAATCTTGATTTTGTAGCATAAGCAAAATAGTTTGATCTTGCTAGTCACTTTTGGTGTTTATGGATGGCGCTTTCCAAGTGCCTTGAAAACATTCGCTCTGTGCATGTGTGGCATTGGAACTGCATTTATTGCATCCGTTAAATTCATGCTCACAAGGGCAGATTTCTGAGAGCTTAGTATCGGTTTTTATTGGCTCTGGAGGGGATTGAGCTGGGAAAAGAAGGGAAAAAGTCAGACGTGTCAGGAGGACTCTTGAGAAACCAGTCATTTTGCTGGACATTCTGATATCATTCAACAGGAGAAAGTCTGGGTAGTGGGAAATTCACTGTTGCATTTGATTTGGATTCATTTCTTTCTATGTGTTAATGATCTAGAGAAGTGCTTACATGTGTGACTGTATGGCTTATAAGCACAGGATGCTGCTCATGCCTGTATTTTACTGTCAGAAATTGTCCCCCAGGCACAGCATGACCTTAAGCACCTTGACTTCACTAATGAATTTTAGTCTCAGGACAGCCCTGTGAAGAACAGATCCTCCTTATATTTAACCAGCTTGCATAGGGTTGATATTCCACTAATGGGGAGGGCAATGAGGAGGTGAGCTAGATTTTCATCACATTCTCTGTGACATACAGACCCATAATAAATCCTGACCCCTCTTGTCCCCTTTATCAGAGGAATTTAAGTGTTCCTCAGCCCCTGGATGCCTTGGTGTCCTCTGGTTTCTGGTCCCCCCAGAGTTTCAGTTCCATTCTCCTATTTTCCAGGGCTGAGTTTGGGAAGCTGTGGCCTCTGCAGGTTCCTGGAGTGATTCTTGGAAATAAGAATAGCAGCTGCACTACACATGTGCATCTCAGACCTACAGTTTTATCAGGAAGGCCCGGCTTCAGGACTCAGCAGTGTTTTGGCAACAAGCTAGGAGGGAAAGGATGGCCAGTCAACTAATTATTGCACAGATATGCTCCAGCATGGCTGACCACTCAGGCCCAGGAAAACAACCTCCTTATGGTCCCACTTCCTCAGTTAAAGCCCTTAAGGTCCAGATGTCTCTCCCCTCCCTTTTCTTCCTTTCCTCTGACTTTTTTTATCCCTCAGTAGTAGTAAATGCAGCTTGTACACAGAGCTGAAGAGCCTGTGCCCTCTCACTTTTTCTTCTGTGATTCATTATCATTAATAATTGGAATATTTTTGGGTTTCACTCGTCAGGCAGCTTGCACCAAATCAACAGCCTGCCTTTCTGTGTTGCCAATCAAGTCTTTCATTCCGCATATTGGAGCGGAATGCCTTGTCCCATTAGCAGCTCCTCTGCAGCCCTGCTGCTCCATTTACCCCTACTCAACACATACATTTGGACTGAACGTATGCATGTGTGAGTGTGCATAGAGGGGCAATAAATACAGGAGCAGTTCACATTTTCCAAGCCCCCTGTTTTGGAGACAGAGCAAAGACTGCTGCCACTGCAGCACCGAGAGCAATAAACACACTCCATATGGCACTTGCCTTTTGATGGAGTGTTCCTTGGCCTGGGGAGTCCTGCGACTGCTGTGGCAGTTGTCAGTATGCTTTATGGGGGGCTTGTTTTATTTGCAGTTTGAAAATCTATGCAGCACACAGTGGGCGGAGTGTGACTGTTAAAATGACATAAATAGTGGTACCAAACCAGATGGGAAAAGCGGTGTGGAGAAAGGAAAACAAACAGGATGATAAATGTTAACCTTAGCATGTAATTTTATCCTTGGTGACTTCTTTGGTGGATCTTTTTTTTTTTTTATGAACTGTGAGGGGTGTTTTTTTTCTACTTTTCTTTTTTTAGAGTTTTAACTCTGCTGTGTATGTTCTTACATGGGGCATGGTTAAGCTTCACAGAGCGCCTGTTTGTACAGGATCGTAGTGCTGATCAGGTATCTAACAGCTAATGCTTGACAATTGGTCAGACAAATACTAATAATTAACCCCAGACACCACTAACAGAAGCAAATAGAAAACTCTTCGGACACTACTAATTCATGCCGGAGAGCTGCATACAGCAGAAAACCAGATAGCAGCGTAGGATACTGACATTACCAAAGTTTTAAGCCAATTTCATGTACCTCCACGTGGCTGACCACCAGTTTGCCCAATGGTCCACAGGAATCCCTGCAATGCAAAGCAACCTTTTGTGAGCAAATACTGAGAGGAGCAGTGACCTCAGTGGATTTACTGCTGGAATTTGGAATCAACTGCACTTGCAGGTTCTCAAGACTGAGCAGTGTGAAAACTTGTGGTGTCAATTAATCTAGTCCTTTTCTTGCCACTTTAAGAGCACCCATTTTTGCCTTGTGCTTTCCCTGCTCAGCTCTAGTGGCTCAGCAGTGAGGTCTCAGACCATTATTTCATGGCCTGGCACATCTCCGAGCACAGGGAGTGTGAAGACACAGGTTACTGTGCAACACTTGCCTACAATAATTTGCCATGTGCCATGTGGAATAAAGTAACTTTAGTCAACCCTCTTTCCCTGTGAGAAAAGAGGAATCAATTTGCTGTATAGTCACCTTGGGCATGGGGAAGCATGCCGAGTTGCTAAGCCATGATAGTTCTGTCACCTTATAACTATGATCAGACCTTTATTTTAACCTTAATATAATTTATCTAATTCACCTTCTGACATTAATAAATGTAAAGTTCAAGTTCCTCTTTCTCAGCCTGCTCTCTCAGTCCATATTTCCTACATATTTTCCATATTGGATTGCTGTCAATATGACCAGTCTCTTTTGACCTGTAGTAGTGTCTGCAGAGAATCACGTCTCAGTAAGTCCCAGCGAGGACTTGGCTCTACTTTTTCCCCTCTTCCCCCCTATTTTTTCCCTTTTTCCTTCTCCTCTCAAAATCATTTCCTTCTCTTGAGTCCATTCTTCTCCCTTCTTTCCTGTATAATATCCCCTTATCTTTAATAATTTTATTCTTTATTTTCTTATCCTAATGCTGAAATACAGAGGCAGCAGCAGAGGAGAGGGCCTTGCCCTGTTCGCTGCTCTGCCCAGTGAGGCAGTGGTAAGCTGGCAATGTCTCCAGCAAACAGAGCGAGAAATTAAAATATTAAGGAGGCAAAGGTGAAAGGCCCTCAAAGCTAATGGCAACAGCAGCCTGCAAGGAAAAATGTACAGTTTCACAACCTGCTTTTCCTTTGTTTTGCTCAAGTTGTGGCAACATTAAAGTGTATTAGATGCTTTGTTTGGCATTTTCCTATTTATATCATAGAGGTAAAAATAAAGAACCGTAACATGTTGCTCAGTAGGTCCTTGAATACTTTCATCTTGATGATCAAAAACAAATGGACTTTTTCTCAGGTTACTTTTAATTTCTTTTTTTCCACTTTGNCCAAATCGACTTTTTCTCAGGTTACTTTTTCCACTTTGAGGTGGGTTGTTTTGGAGTTTTTTGGGTTGTTTTTTATTGTTTCAGATGGGTCTCAGCTCACTTCTACACTAGTGAGCTTAATGCATTTGCGACCCGATATCTTTTCCCCCCACATCGCTTTCCACGCATCGACCTGCCAATTCAGATCCCTTTGCAGCACATTCAGTCACTTGTTAAAATGTTCAGTGATTTCTTATGCAAGCTGGCAGCTACAAGAGCATGGTGTGTCTGATGCCAGTGTTCTTCACGTGGACTAAGGCTTGCACTTGTCGTTTATCTTATTAGTAACCTAAACTGACACTTTCAGAAGGTCACTGATCATAGGCAAAGGCAGTCAAAAAATGACAGGGAGACAAGGAACATTATTCTGATTAGTTTTGGGTCACAATCCTTATGCCCACCTTCCTTCTGGTTCCACAGAGGAGTCAGGGACTTGCGTTTTATGGATTATCTTGTGCCTCAGGGTATAATAATTTGCATTTAATGAGAAGATAAGGGTATCTGTGAGAGGTAATGATCTTCTGAGGAATGGAGCTGGCTATCTGAAATTCTAGCACAATCAGATTTGATTTAGTTTGAGAACAGACTCTCAAACTATGTTCAGGAAGTACTACCTAGTGTAACTGAATTATTACCAGTTTTGCCATGTAAGCTTTGACAGCAGCCAATATAAGTCATGGTAGGTCTACAGAGATCATTCTTTGCTTATGAAGATATTGGAGGTGTCCAGAAAAATGTTGTAATGTCTCGGTACCAGAAGGCCTGCTATGCTTTATCACAACCAGAGAGTAGACAAATTTAAGTTTGAGGGCACAATGGTGTAATATTGTGAACAGGGTGATACTACCATGGAATAGGCCTATAAAACTGAGCTTATAAAGGAGAAAGTCTGAAACAGAATAAGGATCAATACACAATTCCTTGTCTATCTCAGTGGCTAGATTCTGAGTTGCTGCAAATCATGGCCAGATCCATATGTGACATGTTTATGGAATTCATTCAATCCAGATGAAGATCAGACAGGTCTGCTTTACTTCCATTGAAGACTGTCTCCCTTGCACCATCCCAGAAAGTGGAAAAACAGAAATCCAGTCAGAGGAAAGGAGGGACTCTTTGGTCATGCCCTGAATTTCATCCTGAATCCCCAAGAGGCAATAAAATTCAGATTTCACCAGCCTGTGATATTGAGCCTGAAATTCTCTGTACACCAGGGAAGAGGAAAGAAATCATGCATCTACACATTGTAGCATGTTGTAATCTCCTGAGGCTTGAACAGAACATGAACCATCTGGATTTTTGTAAAATGAACTTCAATTAAAATATTTTAATGTTAACTACGTGCAATTTTTAAGGATTTTTTTTTTCAGTTCCCCATTTCTCTTTATTAAAAACAAAAATGGAAGAAAGATGAAATTAAGTCCATATGGCTTCAGTCATTATATTAATATGCATTAAGAATAATATATTTTTTAATAATGAAAAGCAATTGAAGTATGATTGTTGCCCTAATAAAACAGGAGAATAAGCTTTGGAAATGAGGTGACTTTCTAGATCTACATACTGAAGACTGAGATGAAACAGAACACTTGGTGTCTTTGGAAAGATGTCTACAGGAAAGACTGCCAACATAAATTCCTCTTGGGTCAGACTTTTTATCACACAACTTCAGGACCATTGAAAGTAGTTAGAAAATCCAGTCTCCTATCAGTCATCCTGGACTTGCCCCATATTTGGCTGCATGTCTGTTGAAACAAAAAATGGTGGAAAACCATTGCTCAAAGCATTGGCCCTTCATTGTATAACCACATCCCGGTTGAAAATGGATCTGGGTAACACTGTCTTGAAAGGACCTTTGTGAGGATCATGTGGTGTCTTCAACAAAGTTCCTGTGTTGCTAAGTGTGATAGTTTTCTGTGCTGGAAGCAGGTCTTGGGACATACATGCTTGGAGGTCTCTTCATATAAGGAGGTCAAAACTTTCCAGTTTTTTAAATGGTCAAAACTTGCCAGTTGGTCGCCTTCATTTCTATCTTGTGCAAGTGTTTTTCTCATTTTATTGGTCTGTTGCTCATGATTAGGAATCTACAAGGTGTGTGTGCTAGCAGGGCAACTGGTCACTTCAGCCTGAGGACCTTCTGTGGTGGCTCGTTGTGTGTTCACGGTCATTTGAACGGGGATTATTTGCATGGCATCACCGCAGGACAGGCCCCACGACTGTGCTGAAAGAAGTTCTATCTCTTTAAGTAGAAGTATATGCAAAAGGCAAAGTAAGGTGATCTCAGTCAAATTAATTCAGTCCAGGTTTACAGACCCAGTCCCATGGCTGCAAATAGATCACCCCATAGATCAAGTAGACACTTCGGCTGCACAGTTAGAGTGTGCTGAACTTTGGATGTACTGTGTGATTTTACTGCGTGCAAGCTAGGGTGATTTTAAGAGCCAAAACCCCATCTCACATAAATTGGCATGATGCTATAAATCGTTAGGTAGTTTAATATGTTGAAGTTGCCTCCTTTATATTGCTGAAAAAGGACAACCACATTCATGCAGAACCTGATTCGGTTATTCAGTTCACTGCTGTTAACTGAGATAAAACTTTCCTATCCAGCATGGCACTTCATTGTAAAGTAGACTGGAGAACAAGAACAGCAACCTGTTTTGAATGTAGCTCAAGTTGATCAGAGAATCATTAGGGATCAGAAGGGACCCCAAAAGATCATCTAGTCCAATCCCCCTGCCACAACAGGATCACCTAGACCAAGTCACACAGGAACACATATTTAAGGTCTTTTCCAGCCTTATCATTACTGCAATACTGTGATACACCCAGATGGGTCTTGAACACTTCCAGAGAATGAGACTCCACAACCCCCCTGGGCAGCCTGTTCCAATGCTCCGTTACCCTCACTGTGAAGAAGTTCTTTTTGATATTTACATGGAACCTCCTCTGTTCCAGCTTGCACCCATTGCCCCTTGTCCTATCACCAGATGACCTTAAGAAGAGCCTGGCTCCATCTTCCTGACACCCACCCCTCACATATTTATAGACATGAATGAGGTCACTTCTCAGCCTCCTCTCCTCCAAGCTAAAGAGACCCAGCTCCCTCATCCTCTCCACTTAAGGGAGGTGCTCTGCTTCCTTCATCATCTTTTGTTGCTCTATGCTGGACACTCTCCAGCAGTCCTGTGTCCTCCTTGAACTGAGGGGCTCAGAACTGAACACAATAATCCGGATGAAGCCTCACTAGTGCAGAGTAGAGGGGGAGAAGAACATATCTCGATCTGCTAACCACCCCCTTCTTATACTCTGCCTAAATTTTTCTTGGTCCAGAACATCTCTAGTCGAGCTCTTTTGAACATTTCATGTTGGGGAATATCTCCACATCTTTTCTTCCTGCATCTCTGATCTGAGCTGCCAAACTTGAAATTTTGAATGCCAACAAAGGTACATTATCTGTTTTCTTTGGAGTATAGAGCACTGCCTTTGTCTCTGAGAGAAGAAATACATTTCCCTTATAATTAAACATGTTATATTTTTCACAATGCAACTTTCAAAATGGATTAAAAAGTGGTTTCTATGAGAAGTATTTAAAGCTTAGTTTAAGCAGATGAGTATTGCTACTGAAATAAAGAGGATTATTCATGTGCCTACAGATAAGTGCCAGCACAACTGCTAGCAAGATTGAAGTCTGAGAGTTTAAATTGGAAAATAGTAACAAATTTCACTTATTTTTGTTTTGTTTTACTTATATTGTGTGACAAGATAATAAGTATACTGTAAAAAAAAGTACTGATGGAGCCAAAGTACATGGGAATGTTTTATTGTCTTTCATAAGCCTTTTAATTACCCCAAATAATGCTAGAGTACAGGTAATTCTCAATTTAAGTTTTGAAGCTAAGAACCTTGGAAAATAATGCAACTGGAATCTCAAATTTTCTACAAGCCTCAAATAAATGTCTTCTCAAACTACATCTGGGATAAACAGTTTTACTTGCATTGTTGGAAGGGGAAAAGCAGGGACATTCTGTCTGGAATGGATTGCTCAGAGCCCCCATCAAGCCTGACCTTGAATGTCTCCAGGGATGGGACTACCTCTCTAGGCAACCTGTTCCAGTGATCCACCACCCTCAGTGGTGCAGTAAGAGTTTACTTTATTCATTAAACATGAAAGGCACCTGTGCTAGTTCAAAGTTTGATTTTACCACATACTGACTTGTCAGTGAGATTTAAAATATCTGCAAGACAACGTTGCCTTTGCTTATGTATTGTGACATAAGCAGTTTGCCATTCCTTATAGTTGTGCACTTGATTTAAGTTCAAATGCCATAAGAAGAGCAAAAGGAAGGAAGAAGGTAAAAGAAAAATGAATGATTTCAGGTGCATCCTCCAAGCTGTGCTATAGGCTGAAATAAGGAGAAAATCACAGAGGTTAGTGGCCACAGTCCAGTGCCAAAGAAAATCATGTTCTTTTTTGTGTTTACTCCATTTGTTTTAGGGAAAAGAAAAGGCAAAGGAAATTACTTTTCCTCCCTCAATAACCAGTGCCAGAACAAAGATCTGCTGAAACCAAACATTTTTTGGGGTAAACCAGAAGCATCATCATTGGTCTATAGAAAATCCTCAGACTTAACTTGTGTGTTAGCTGCAGCACCTTATCTAGTGTGATTGCTCTTATATTCCTCCAAGTAGTGAATCTTGTAATCAGTGTAAGCTATGATCAGCTACATGGTAAATTGGTGTTAGCTGCTAGAGAAAGACTTTTCAGGCCACCATGACTTGATTGTGATAACTATTGATTGTAAATAACTATTTTCTTTTCCCACTTGGTGTGCCATGATGTGACAGTTCTCTGATGCTACACTTCGACCGCAGCTGATGAGAGACTGACAAATTATTGTTGGAACTTCTTTGCATTAGTCTTGTTCTGCTGGTCTTTATGGAGCAGAGTTGTAAGAGAAGCAACCCAACAGATATCCTGTCTTAGAAAGGAAACATCTCATAAACTGAGATGTGCCTTGTACTTGAGCCAAAGGTGCTCTCACAGGTAGGAAGGTAACAGCCAGTATGCGTACTGTTTTTCTAACTACAGATCATTCCAAATGTGTTGTGCGATTGAGCCTCGTGCGCTGATGCTTGTTTGAGCTAGGACTTATTTGCACAAGGGCTTGTGGTTCCTCAGCTCAAGGGAACCTATGTGGTCATGGATGGCTATGTCCTTTTCAGGAGAGATAGACCAGCAAGGTGAGGTGGTGGAGTTGCTCTTTACATGAGAAAGCAACTGGAATGTCTTGAGTTCTGTCCAGGGGTGGATGAAGAGAGAGTTGAGAGTTTGTAGGTGTGGATCAAGGGCAGGATGGCATGGGTGACACTGTCCTGAGTGTGTATTACAGGCCAGCGGATCAGAATGAGGATGTTGATGAGGTCTTCTACAGGCAGCGGACAGCAGCCTCACTGCTACAGGCCCTGGTTCTCAGGGGGAATTTTAACTACCCTGAGATAGAAAACCCCAAGAAGTCTCTACTTCCTGCACTCTTCAGGTTAACATTGTCATAAGTGTATCACAATATCCTGTACTGTTAGATTATTGCTGAACATGGATTAAAGAAAGCCCAAAAGGCAAACAAGAAACTTTCTCAGCAACTAGGAATATAGTTTACAGGACTTTCGAATTTTTGAATCTTGACCACAAGAAAATGAACACTGAGACAGATAAATAAGTATGGAGAATTTTTATTAGCTAAACAACACTTTAAAACAACTAAGTAGAAAATCATGAACTGGTTGTATTAAACCTGTTGTTCCTTTAGACTAGAAATGAAGCCACAGAAATCTTCTATTAGCTGTGCCATTGGGACTATTGTGGGTCAATAGGTATTATATTCTTAAGATCAATGATAATGATCTTAAGACTGTATTCTGCTTCCCAGCATCATGATCTGTTGTAATAGAATGAAAAGAAGCTCTTGGAAAAGAGATTCAAAACCCAAATGGACAGCAGTATCCCTCATATTTCCTAGTGTAGACAGAAAAGACAAGATTGTGTTTCAGTTACCTGAAGACTACAGCCATTGTGCAGTTTTACTTTGATTATAAGAACTCTATTTATTTGTAAAAGAGAAAGGAAAATTCTTTGGTCCATGTTTTGTCTATATTATTTATCCCTACAGCATCCAGAATAAGTAGCTCTGGTTGAACGTTTTGGCTTTTATTTCTGTTATCTCTTGCTGCTTTCTTAGCTCTGCAAATGTTAGTCTGCTGAGAATCAAATGGTATGAAAAGCTAAGGGTGCAGAAAACATTGCAGGTATTCTGAGGACCTTTATAACCATACTGTGTCTGAAATGTATAACTTGATGGCAAGAATATGTCCCTTTGTGTCTAGAATCACAAAATCATCAATTGATATCCTTCTGTACACGATATTTTCCATGTTTTGACACCTTCTTGCTTGATCATGTAAGGTGCAACACCAGGGGACCTCTACATGATCTGTCTCACTTGGGAGAGAGGTTTTAGATTGCTGGACAATGATACTTGAATATATCATGTCAGTTACTGGAGTAAGATTCCAATAACAGAAATAATAACAGTAAAACACTTGCAAACATCTGATTACTCAGAAAACATCAGAACTCACTGGGAAGATAAAAAAGAAGAGGTGAAGAAGAAAATTCTACCCCATAAAATGTAGGGAAGCTACTTCTATCACCCTAGTCCAAGAGGGCAGCCTTTTTGGCTGGAACTTGCAGTGCTTTGGTTCCAAGTTACCCAAAATCCTTAAAAGCAATTTAGAATGACTTTTATTATCATAAACATTTCTCCAAAAGAGGTTAGCCTGCAGTGGCTCACCTTGCCCAAGTGGGTAAGTTACCAGGCATCCGTTTGCAAATACACATTTCTAGAGGTGCTATTTGTCATGTGAGGCCTTTGCATTCAACTACAAGAGATCTCTTTTCTCTCCATTTCCCTAGGCAAATTCGTCTGAAGCTTGTGGGGAGAGTACCTGGAGGAAGGACTCCCTCACTGCCTCATAAAGGTCATTGCATACACAAGGAAAATTGTATGGAGTTTTGACTTTTTCTCTGTCTCAGATGTTGAAGCAGCTGCTTTGAGGCTGTTCTATCCTCTGAAGGAACATTCTGTCTCAGCAAGGGAAGAAAGGAAAAGAGAGATCCTACACCATTATAATTACTTGAGCAAAAATAAACACACATATGGTGTGACATTTTCCTAATGCTAGGATCTTATTTGGAAGTAAATGTATTAATTAAAGGGGGGAGTAGAAAAGGGAAAAACAAACAACAATCCCTGAGTCATGAGAATGTGACAAGCTGTCCTTTGAAAATGTTATTTTTTATTCTTCAGTGACACTGGTGTTAATTTGTGAGGCGTGCTTACTTACTGTTAGAAAGCCACAGTTTTCTTCCTCATTGCTTCTCTGTCTTATGTTTCGGTTATGTTTGTTTTTATACATAGTGCAAAGCTAAGAGGAAACTTCATGCCCTGATAAAGGGCAACTTTTTGTCCTTGAAGCTCTCAAAAGCTTATGTTAAACTCTCCGCGGTCTCATAAAAGATGTGATTCAGCTTTAGAGGGTAGGGTAGATAGTTTGAAATTCTCTTTGATGGGGAAATTCTCTTTATTTAAGCTATGCTGCCCTTGTGCTTAGGACATAAGTGAAAATATCTGTGACAATTGTCTTCAGCAATTAGAGGTAAAAGTGTAGAGGACAGTCTAGAAGTGCCCGTTTTGACCAATATTCACAGTCTTGATGCTGCAGCCATAACTAAGTAGAAACAAACCTTAAAGATTGGAAACCTGTATCTCTTAAATAGAGAAAATAAAGAGAAAAAAGGATCACAATCACATGTCTTCCCATCAGAGTGTATAAACTCAAGAATGGATGTAGCAGGCACTTAGGTGTGTTCCCTGGGGGTTTCTTACTGCTGCTGTTTTTCACATCACTGTCTTTCTAGTTTGATGGGACTTGAAAGCCATATACCAACCCAGGGAAAATACAGAGCTTTTAACATCTAGCTCCTTTTATATTTTGCAGGCTCTCATAAATGTTTTCACAACTATAGGTCAACAATATTAAAATAAAACCTTTTAAAAGAAGAAAATAATTGCTTTGTTTGTCCTTTTATTTGGTACTTTCCTAACTTCCTCTGTGAAGTTGTACCTGGTGGAAATCTTTTAATTCCCCAGAAATATAAAACAGCTCAGTTTCATATTTTCCATTTTTCTGCTTTGCCTCTCACTTTTCACCATATTCTCATCTACTTTCACAGAAGAAGCAAATGGGGGGGAGGGGGGGTAATAAAATATATAGATGCTGGAGGGAAAAATGCAGAAAAAAATAGCTTTTTTTTTCTTTATTTAACCAGGAAACCCCATTAGAAAATAATTACTTTCTTGTACAGAAGTTTCTCTTCAGGAAAGCCCAACTTTTAGTTGCAAAAGTTTTGAACACAAGCTTTAATCAGCCCTTGAAAAAAGCACTACATTTTCATCTAAATGAATGTTTGATTTCCTTTCTCTTGTAATTTCAGAAAATGTCCTAACTATAAGGCATGGTGAAATAAATCATTATATATTTCAGTCAATTATATGTTGTAGTAAAACTGATGCAAGTGTTTTGCATCATGGTAGTGGTTGTGTTCTTTCTGACGATCTCTCAAACTTCTTGCCTAATCTATGGAGCTGTTCACTCCCAGCAGTTTTCAATCTATTCAGTGGTGCAGAAGCCAGCTGGTTTTCAACAATCTTTCTCACAAGCTCAGTTTCTTTTTTCTTCTGAGAGGCTTAAGCATATAAAGACTTTATAAAATACAGAGCTGGGCTGGTTAAAATGCAGTGCATGTTCTCTATGGATAAAAAATATTTAAAAGAAGTTTTCAGATTTTCAGCAGTTGTAAAATAACATACAGAAATTTTTTCTAGCTTTCATTTGGATTTTTTTCTTCTCTGTTGTCTTAATTTTGTTTCTCCCCAGCTGGAATAGATAGAAAAAGATAACAGAGAAATACTTTTAGTTCAAGTTCCATAGTGCTTTACTCTTTTCCTAGCGTAGTTCTTTTATAGTGTGTTAACCTCACTGACCTTCTCTCTGACATTGCCAAACGTATCAGTATTTGAGACAAAAGGGAACAAGTTTTGTTTAGATGGGGTTTGTTGGAACAAAACAAAACTTAAAATACAATGAGAAAGAGAGAAAGATCTCTGCTGAGACAGAAAATGACAAAGATGGTTGTCTCTTACTATTCAGCTCAAGATGATGCAAATGGTTATAATTGTCTGTATGGGACTTTGTGGTTACTCTGAGGGATCATAACAACCTAGGACCATGTTCTCACATTTATCCATTTTCCACTTGCAACTTAAAATGTTTTAATTTCTAAACCTGGAAAATCCAAATGGGCTGCACAGAGGTGGCAAAACATAGTCAGGAGATAGCTAGTGTCCTCTCTGTTAGGTATGCTGAGTTATTTTTGTTTGGTTATAAGCAGGAATTAAAAAAGCTAAACAGCTAAGAGGAGATCAGGATGAGATTAAGTTCCATGGTATGTTGTCATTTTACTACAAGGCACTTTTCAGTTGATCAAATGTAAAGTAACTAAGATGACAGCATGGTCCTGGCAGAAATAACGTAGTAACATGGGACACAAGCCATGAAGGAAAAGCTCAGTTTTATCTGGAACCTACCACAGCATTCATCAGTGAGTTGAGAGTATAAAAGCTGCAAATAGAAAGAGCTATTTACCCGCTCTTCTAGTTTCATCTCTTGTATGTTGTTCACCTTTGAGATAGTCAACTACGCTATAACAAAATGCCCATAGGGCATTCTACAATAGGTTCTTTTCCTGGTGTTGAATTATTTATTACTTTTCTTCCACCTAGAGTCCTTCATGGTGTTAACTTCAAATTAAAATTAGTTTAAAAATGTAAACAAAATAAGTAAAGTGAGAAGATAACTGGGGCTCTGTCTGTTCTTGCCAATTTCTGTGTTAACTTCCAGCAGAGATGAATTGATATACATGAATGTGTGCCTCAAAATTTCTGATAGAATTTTTGCTGTTTGAATGCAGGGTAACAACTAAGGATTAAAAACAGGCTTTCAAGAAGCTTTTGTGCTCTTCTTAGATTCTAACATAATTTAGAATCTACTTTTTAACAACAGATATAGGTACACCCATGGAAGAGTTTAGATTAAATCTAATGACTCATAAAACTGGAGAATTTTGAACAATCTGAACTTTTTGAAGGAAATGTATATCAAAGCCAAAGACAAATTCAGATCTGTATATAATCGGTGCACTGACTTCTGTTTCAGCAAAATCCTGCTGGCATCAGAAGAACCACCAAAGGAGAATATGTAAGCAAGGACTATAGGGTATGAAGGTATAACTCAACTGTGTAAGCAGTGGTCAGCAGGGAAAGAAGAAATTGCTTTATTTTTGTCCATAATTGAAAATTCCACTCATGATGCTATTGGTGTGGGGTTATTTGGTTGAGGTAATTTGGATCTATTGTCCTGTTTGACCTACTGCCTTAGGGTTAGCAGTACTATGTGTAAGTAACCCCACAGGAGGCTGACAGATTGAGAGCTAGAAATGTTGGCTTAATTGGAACACACAGCTCTGATATGACAGCATCAAGTCAGAGAGGGACAGAGGTATTTTATCAAAATACTTGACTCTTACTCATGCTTTTTGAGATGGCATTTCAGTTTTACCCTCCACTAGGAAATGAGGTTCACAGAGATTTCTGTACTTAAAACACAAGCTACTCGCTTCAGGAAGCTGCTCATACCTTAGTGGCTGTTTTTAAGGTGCTCACCATCTCAATGCAGTTTGGTTTCTGCATAAAAAAAAGTCTGTGTAACTGAAAAATTGATTAAGCAGCAAAAGTAAAACAAATTGCAGCACCAAGCATGACAGATGACAAGTTGCATAACTAAAGATGAATAGTTCTCCTGGTAGGCAGGCCCATTATCAACAACACTCTCTAGCTGGTTTCACCGGACTTTGAAATATCCCCTTAGATGGTTCAAGGCAAAAAATTGATTACTCTTTGTATGAATAGTTGCCATGGTTACCCAAAGTAGCCACAGACAAAGAATTAATGATATCTAGTTCATTTCCTTTTCATCAGCAACTGCCTGTGCTATGAGTGAAGTTCATGTTAGCATTGACCTACTCTCCTCAGTGGCAATAAAGCCTCCTTCATTCAAACTACCGGATTTCTAGAATTTAGTGAGAAGCTAGGATGTTAAAATTACAAAAAGATAGATTTGTGAAGTTTTCTGAAGGTGGTGAATCCTGTTTCACTTAAGCACTGTCAATACTATGCAGACAAGAGCTTACACATAGTTTGGAAAGATAATGAAGCTTTCCAGAGAGCAGCCGTAAGGATTAAAGCCCAGACATAAATCTGGCTAGCCTGAATCTCTCAAGGAACAAACACTTTAAAGGTCCCAGCATCGAACATTTGAATCAATAAGCACATCTACGTATTTTGTTGTGCTAGTTGTAAGATAAAACACCTCCCGCTATCCAGAGATGAAGTGACTGGTCCTGAGATTGCAGAGCATGACTTTTCTCACTAGGAATATGATTCAGTCAGGTTGGGTAAACAATTTTCTAAGGCCACTACTGAGAAAAAAACTTGTACCAAGAAGTGTTAATTATATTAGGTAATTATACTTAGAAAAACAAACTGTCCTCTCTTACCATTTAGAGTAGTTCACATTCAGCAAATGAGAAAAAAACAGGCTTCCTTGGGAAGATTTTTAAGTGACTTTTGACACTCTTCAATATCCATGCTAACTTGAGATAGAATACATAATAAAATAATATACAATTATATTACTGTAATATTAATATATTAATCGTATATTAAGATATACTATAAATATTATTAATTTTGTATTACTATATGACATTATGAACACATTAATTTATTGTTACTATGAACTATTTTTATTATAACATTGTTATTGTGCAATAATGCAAGCATTCTCTTTAGATATTACAAGTTAGGTGGTCTTTAAGGTGTCCTGCAACACTGAGTTTCATATGCTGATTACCTAATGGCTTAAGGGAAAGACAATTGATGTATCAAGGGACAGGTAATAGATTTGACTAACAATGCGAATATGATAAAGACAGATGTCATTCTACAATGTGTTCATAGCACAACCTTGTGTCAGATCTCAGATGTTAACTTTTTCTGTCCTTCCTGTGAACAGAGTGACTGCAATTACATTACTGAGTCCAGTTTTTTTGTATACAATTTAAGAACTGGAATAAGAAGTTTAACAAATGTCATGTATCGGGGATTTCTTTAAGTATCTGGTTTGCTGTAGACTGTGGAGGATTTAGGTTCTACCTTCTACAGCAAGCAGAATGGGCTTTTTGGATGGTTGCTACAGTCTTCACTGAGATCTTTTAAATCAGTTTAAACAGACACCAGTCTGTTTAATTTAGTTTCAATATCATTATCCTGTCCATAACAGAGGATGATTTCAGTGGACACTTGGAGATGCTTTCAGAGTAAAAAGGTCTTTTAAGGCTGAGCTGTTGTTGCTCCTGCCAAGGATGTCTAATGAGAAAGTGAGGTCACTTCCCCACTGTTTACATGGTTTACAAAGTATTTTGAAAATTATTAGGCAAGAAATGCACTTTCTGTAAAGAGAGCCAGGACTGTGTCTCTATTGTTTGCCGTAGTCATTCCTATACTGCCTGGGGGCTCAAAAAACTGAGAAAACTTACAGAATTAGTATAAATCTTAACACTGAGATCCAGACTGCTCCAGCATCTGGAGCTAGCTGGTCACAGCGTGGTCACATTTTCCTCAGTTTCTACCTTAATCTGCTAGGGGTTTCTGTCTCTTCTCTGTTCTGAATGCCTTGAAGAGCTGTCATGCTCTTTCGCTATACTAACCAGAAGCTTTGCTCTCTTTGATACAAATCTCAGCTTTCTTGTTTGGTTATATAAAATCTTATCATAAGTGTTCAGAAAATTTGTAACAGGAATGAGGGGAAAAGAAATCATCACTGATGTGGCACTCTTCAAAGAATAAGCTGCTTTTTAATTAACCCTGAGGAGTTTTAGCAAGGCTAGCCAATTTGTCTCTGCTACCACTGGAGTCTTGTTTCCATAGGACACGTTGGGTGCCAGATAACAGGTCAGGTTTATTTTAATTAACTTTGTGTGACTAAAAAAATAGATCTTTCTATCTCATCCATAATCTCTAATCTTAACATCTTTATCCAGCAGATTTGAATAACAACATGGTAGTTGTCCATGAAAAAGGACTACAAAGAGCAATCTAGTCCTTTATCATACCTGGTCTGATCTGTGCTCAAATAAAACATGTTGAAAAGATTTTTTTTTTCCTGAACTGCAATTAATTTCAGGTTAAACCTATTTTTATTCTTAACACGTTAGCATTTGGAGAGTATTCACTGTGTAATCAGTGCAGGACAGAGAAAGGCATGTAAAGCTCAGAGCAGTAGAGAATGGATATTAGTAAAAGAGCAAGCAGTTAAGCACTTTTACTCAGGAAGCTGGAATAGAAGTCACCCTGTTTTCTACCTGGTTTCTATTTGCTTTTTTTCACAGCCACATGTTAAAGCTATCTAATTTCTGGGACTAGAAACCCTTTTCCATCCCTTGCATATGACTTTTAATATGATGGTTTGCCACCCTGCACACAAAGCTTCCAGGTCTATTGGAATATGACTGCAGCTGCTGCTAAATTACACATTTTTACATCATAATATTAACTAGATCTCTAAAACACAGAACTTGTGCAGCAGCAGTGTGCATTATCATTAGGCAAAATACCACATGTTACAGCTACCACAACATGGGGTCAAATCAAGTGAGGCTCCTGTAAGTAAAAGTTTTGTTAGCAGTTTCTAGCCTGAGCCACCAATGCAGAAAGATGGATCACAAAATCACAGGCTCATAGAATCATAGATTAGTTTAAGTTGGTAGGAACCTCGGACATCATCTAATTCCAAATCACCATTATGGGCATGGACACTTCCCACTAGAACAGGTTGTACAAAGTCACATCCAATCTGGTCTGTAACATTTTCAGGGAGGGGGCTTCTACAACTTTTCTGAGCATCCTGTTCCACTGCCTCACCATCCTCACAGTGAAGAACTTTATTTATAATCTTTAGTCTAGAGAAGAGGAGACTGAGAGGAGACCTTATTGCTCTCTACAACTACCTAAAAGGAGGTTGTAGTGAAGCTGATGTTGGTCTCCTCTCCCAAATCACTAATGATAAGATGAGAGGAAATATTCTCAAGTTGTATCAGGGGAGGTTTAGATTGGATCTTAGGAAGAAATTCTTCACTGAGAGAGTGGTTGGGCACTGGAACTGGCTGCCCAGGTAGGTGGTGGAGTCACAATCCCTGGGGGTATTTAAAAACTGAGTAAATAGAGCACTTGAGGCCGTGGTCTAGGGTTTAGGGAGATGCTGGGATGAGGGCTGGACTTGATGATCCTGGAGGTCCTTTCCAGCCATGATGAATCTATGATAATCTAAATCTACACTATTTCAGTTTTAAGCTATACCCTATCATTCCCATCATTATGTGCCCTTGTTAAATGTTCCCACAGAATCTAATACTGGTTAGAAAATAAGTTTGCTTGGATGTAAACTTACCTGTTTGAACTCCGTGTCCACAGACGGAAGATGTGAGGGTCTTCCACATGAGGGTAGTCTAGTCAGGAAACTATTTCTAAATCACTAATCGGCTTACTAATAAGAGCTTATTGTAGAGGTACTTTAACATGATCCTTGGGTGTACTGGATTACACAAAAATGATTATCTTATTTTTCTCATGTTAACAGGGAGCTTTCTTCGAAACCTATTTGGATCCAGATCCTTTTCCCCATTGTTACCTGCCAGTCTCAACATTCATCACTTCTTGCCTTTAAAATTGTACACTGCTGTTATATCTGGAGATAAGTTTTGTTCATTTTTCATTTTCAACTCATTTTTCTCCCTTTATGAAAAAAGAAACAACTTTCAAGAAACACTTGTGTCCCATTGCTTGAATTATTCATGGTTTTTTCTAGTAATTTATCTACTAAATCCATTATTTTCTTCATGCTGCTTCTTTAGTTTATATTTTTGGTAATACACAAACAATTCTACAAGTAATAAAGAAACAATCTGTTGGCTAAGTGCTTTACTTGAGAGGGAAAAACCTCACAAAAAACTACAAACACACCTTGTTCAATAAGCTGATACAATCTGAGCTGGGCACAGCTCTGACACTGAGGTGAAGAGAGCACTGTCGGCTTTCTTCAAATTTTCATGCAATATGAATTTTGGATCTTGGGGCGTCTGTCTATCTAACCCCTTACTCTGCTTCACCTCATCAGAAATCACAGGATTTAAAGAGGTGCTCTCTGCTGTTAAGCCAGATAAATAATATAAATCATTGCTTAGTGGCTCTCAAAGTGAGGAATTTGAAGACAGGAAAGATTTCATTGTGTCCTTGAGTGGTGATCAGTCTCATTTCTTCAAATAGCAATAGATGCTTGAGCCCTCATTTGCACAGGCACAAGGTTCTAAGTGAAGAAATGGTTAATCCACCCTGGTCTGGAGGCAGTTTCCATGTAAGTCATCTGGGATTGCTCCATTTACTTATGGAAAAGACAGCTCAGCATTTTAAGGAGCAAAAATGTTACTTCAACATGTGATGGCTGACCCTAAAACCACATCCATTTGGTCTAAGACAGTTTTGGGATCAATGACCACATTATGTCTTGTTGAGGGAGGGTGGTACTACAGAGAATGCAGTCAGTAAACAGCCTGAACTGCAGAAGCAGCAATGTGTCACCTTTCCATCTGGAGACAGAGACCATTTTCATTATTTACTTCAAATGCACCACCTTTGACATTGCAGTGAACATTTTAATTTCACATGAAATACAGTGCAATTATGACCTACTGAAAGAAGTGACAGCAGTGTTTATGTCACTCAGTAGAGAATTACAGCCAGATGAAACAATTATTGTGGCTTTATTTTTGTTTATGAAGAAAATTGTGTTTGCACCTCCTTTTACACTCCGTGTGTCTGATAGGCAACTCGTGGCAGTAACACAATCCTGTGAAGCAACTTGGAGTTATTAAGTTAATTTTTCAAAATCACTATCCTAAGGCACATGTTAAACTCTTCCCCACCCTTTAAAAAACAAACAAAGATGTTTTGGTGGAAACTAGAATGATAAAGTAATGACAATTTATGTACTTCTAAGGCAGATTTGCCACTGCCTGGGGAAAACCTCTATCAGGGTCTGGATTCAGCACTTCAAATTATCAGAAGTTTTAGATAGAAGTTATTCTGTGAAAGGAAAAACTAACCCACAAATCTGAAGTAATAGCAAAAATATAAACCAATAAAACTGGTAAATTTTCCTAGAAATCTGGTTTATGCTGGGCTCTTGAAAATAACCAGATGACTAGAAACTGGCTGATATGATGCTGGCTGATGTGATGCTTATCTACAAGCGGGGCCAGAAGGAGGATCTAGGGAACTACAGACCTGTCAGCCTGACTTCTGTACCAGGAAAGATCATGGAGAGGATCATCTTGAGTGAGTTCTCATGGCCATTCTGTGCAGCCAAGTGATCAGGGCCAGCCAGCCTGGGTTTACGAAAGGGCTATCTTGCTTAACCTACCTGATCTCTTTCTATGATGATGTGATTTGCCTTTTGGATGGGGGGGAGGGTGTGGATGTTATCTGCTTGGACTTTGAGAAGGCTTTTGACACAGTCTTTTACAACATTCTTCTGAAGAAACTGGAGAATCATGGCATAGACGAATTTACTTTTCGCTGGCTGGTCATTCACAGAGAGCTGCAAGTAATGGGGTGAAATCCAGCTGGTGGCTGGTCACAAGCAGTGTCTCTCAGGGCTCAGTTTTGGGGCAATCTTGTTTAATATCTTTATTGATGACCTGGACGTGGGGATTAAGAGCACCCTCAGTCAGTTTGCAGACAACACCAAATTGTGTGGGAGTGTTGATCAGCTTAAGGGCAGGAAGACTCTACAGAGGGACCTGGAGAAGTTGGATCAATGGGCTGAGGCCAGTGCCAGGTCCTGCATTTTGGTCACAACAAGCTCAGGCACCACTAAAGGCTGAGGGATGAGTGGCTCGAAAGCTGCCCAGAAGAAAAGGACTTAGTGATGCTGGTAGACAGCCAGTTTCATAGGAGCCAGCAGTGTGCTCAGGTGGCCAAGAAGGCCAACAGGATCCTGTCCTGGATTAGGAATAGTGTGGTCAGCAGGAGAAGGGAAGTTATGGTGCCTGCGTACTCAGCCCTTGTGAGGCCTCATCTTGAGTACTGTGTGC
>VZRI01010267.1:137985-197175 GCA_013397515.1 Upupa epops
GACAGGCTAGAGTGGCAGCATGGAGGGGATTATTCTGTGTTTTTCCATCAATCAGGAATTTAGGTTTTTGTGGGTGTGGGTATGGATCAGTGCAGTTACTCAGTGATCTAGGAGGTCCTTTCCAACCATGATTATTCTGTGATTCTGTAATAATGTATGACCAGAGCTTCACCAAAACCAGAGATGTGCCCAAGAGTGCTGAGTACATGCTGATCTCTGTAATACGGAGCAACCAACAGTCTGTACAGTGTTCTTTGTATTTATCTGGGGTTGTTTAGTCTGGGGAGAAGGGGTCTGGGAGGGAACCTTATTGCTCTCTACAAATACCTGAAAGGAGGTTGCAGTGAGAGTGGGGTTGGTCTCTTCTCAATGGTGACAGGTAACAGGAAATGGCCTCAAATTGTGCCATGGGTGGTTTAGGTTTGGTATCAGGAAAATGTTCTTTACAGTAATCGTTATTAAGCACTGGAACAGGCTCCCCAGGGAGATGGCTGATTCATCATCCCTGAATGTGTTTAAAAATCATTTGGATGTGGTGCTCAGGGAGATGGTTTAGCAGTGGGTTCTTAGGGTAGTAGGGTTAGGTCAAGGTTAGACTCAATGGTCTTGAAGATCTTGTCCAACCTGAGCAATTCTGTGTTTCTGTAATTCAGTGCTCCCTGTGGTTTGGTTTACTTAGGAGTGGTGAAAGATGATCCTAGTTTTACCCCAGGATTTAGGACATAAGGTATCGAGTCTCAGTGACCCTCCTCACACCACTGGGGTGATAACAACCTTCTTAAAGATTCGGAATTCATATGCTAACATGGACATGCAGAAGCACCTTTTTAATAACTTCTTTTTCAATACCTTTTTTTGCATTACTAGTTTGGATCATTTAATGTTCTCACAACCCGTTTGTCCACGGAACTTGGTATTTTCCTTTAAGTATTTCTGACTGTCTTTGGCTTAAACTTAACTCTGCACAGATATTCTGAGCCATGAAGAAGTCACCGTAAAGATAAACTGGCAGGACAGGGCAGAGAGGTGTGGAGCCCAGCATGCATATCAACTGATGTGTTTTTAATGTAACTAATCAAAATTCATATTTCAGATTCATGCAAAAAAGTTACCTGATGTGCCAGATCACAGGTGTTCATTGTAGACACGACCTCTATGTTGATGAATATACAAAAAAAATCACTTAAGTGTGATGAAAGAAACTGTCCTTTGGAGATGCTATCTGAAGGGCTTCAAATAACCTAATTAGTTAACTCTTCTAAGGGAATGATGCCTGAGGGCAGTAAAGACCCTTAATTCTTCACATGTAAACTATGTATATTTATCATCTTGGAAAGAACTGTATTCTGGAGAGGTAGGATGAAGAAAAAAGCATATAAAAGGAAACACTGCAAGCATGTTAACATATTTAGTGTAGTTTATATAAGTTCCTTTAGGGCAAGCTGGTCTGAGACAGCACTATCACCATAGCCAGACACATCCTGGCAAAACGATCATCACCCCTATTAACTGTGTAATTTCCTTTCTACTTTGAGATTTTGCTCAGGCACCATTGCGATAGCTTTTCATTATACATGAACTGGTTTTTTTCTCAAAACATCTGTGAGATTACAGTATTGACAGCCACCCTCAACAGTCATCTTTGAAAATGCTTTGCTGTTATTACATTATCAGATACTTTACAAAATAATAATAATCCCATTAGCTTCATTAAAACGTCTACTGATGTATGATCATATTTTCTAGCTATGAACTGCAAGGCAGCCTATGGTGTTTTACTAATGAGTCCTTTGAATGCTGAAGCTGTACAACAGTTATCCTCTTGCAGAATTTGTTCAAGAAGTCTATCTTCAATCCCATCTCCTTGGATACATGGTTGCCTTACATAATAAGCTGTTATGAAGCTTAGCAGAGAATCCTTTCCTCCATAAAACAGTTACAGAATTATGCTATTCTGTGTTGAATGTAAAAAATTTATAAAGGTGATTCTTTAAAGCTCTTTCTGTGCAATCCAGCTCAGCCAGACAAACTGATTTGAAAAATATTGTAGTGTCTGATTTACATGGAACCTGACAGAAGATAGAATTCAGAACACACATCTTCCTGTAATGCCTTTCTGGGGAACCAAACACCTTCTCATCTGTCACCCACAATTTCAAAACACTCATTCAGTGCTGTTGAAATACCTTAACCAGCACCTTTGGAGACAAATATCACATATCTACACACAGAATGGTCTGCCTGTGACAAAGCAATCCCAGTGACTTCTTGAGTCCATATTTGTAGAGATGCCTGTTAGGTACCTTCCCTCATAAAATTGCTATTTTTATGGCCCTTAATTCACAATCCAGTGATGACATGGGAATCCTTACATTGTGCTTCAATACTTATTCCTTTAGAAAGTGAGACCTTCCAACGTTAGGGACTCCTTCCTAGGGAATTATCTTGGTAGAAGTTTTTTCAGGTCCTGTGTATTGAATAAAGTAACTCACCAAACAGTCTGGTGGAGCTGCCAAGCCAAAGCAGGTTAATGCAGTACAGCTCAGTCAGTACTTGGTCAGTAGAAGTGCATGGTATGGCCACACTTTCAGACCAAAGTTGCATAGTGGGATTGGCACAGAGACTGGAAGTTGAAGCCTTTGGAGAAGATGCAAGAGAAGATTGCATCAGTTATCACTGAGAGCACGTTTCAAAATAACCTCCCTGAGAAGATCACAATATGACAGCATTTAATTACTGAGTAGGGTATTGTTCTCAACAGGGGAGGGGAAAAGTTTATACCCTGAAATTATTTTCTTTTTTCAGTTGAAGGAAAACTGATGGGACCTACTGGAGAGAAGCATAACATGGTATTTGGATTTCTTCCCAAGAGCCTGTTGTCCGCTTCCCATGCTGCCCAGCTCCCTGGGAGGAAGGGGAAATCAGCACCAGCTGCATCATGGAGCAAGAGCATCACAGGCAGCAGCCCATGAATGAGCAGGAGCCAGGTGCCCAGAGAACCTGGCAAAACCTGACTCCAGCTCCTTTGTCCTTGAGGTGCGTTGTTGTGGACTCTGGTTCTGATGCAGCCCCTTAGAAGAAGTGCAGAAAAATCCTTAGGCAAGGTGTGCCTGATGACAGGGAAACCTTCAGGTTTGCCTACCAGCCAACAGAGGAGGTGGTGAGCAGGTGGGCTGGCAGAAGACCAGGATCATGAGGATGTTAAAGGGCTGCAAGTTATATTTAAATTTTTATAAGAGCCATGAAGCACAGTGTAGCAGCAGCAAAGTGGCAGAGGAACTCATTGTGAATAGAATGTTTGTTAACTTTTAATTGAACTCTGGGACAGCAGCCAGGGATTTGATAGAAACAGTGATATGAGTAATAAGTGAAAGGCCACAGGTATTGAGGGATAGATTTTGAATTATGTGAGGCAAACACATGACAGAGTCAGGGTATGAAAAAAGACTTTCATAATAGTGTTTGCACAAAGGGTGTAGACGTCACCATGTTAACGATGTGCAATGATGTCCTTGTTGGCATCGTAACAGTGCACTCCCTAGAGTGATGGTGGACAAAATATTTGAGGCAGAGCTGGAGTACCCTTTTTAATTGCAAACAAATGAAGCAAACATTTGAAAGACCCTGTCTCACATTGGAGTGGTCCCTCTCATCAAGAGAGAACAAAGCAGGTACTAAAGTTTTTAAAGTCAGATTGCAAATAGAAGAATGAATGGAGTGAATTGACTTCTTTCACTGCTACCAGAATTCAGACAAAAACAAGCTCAAGGTTTTCGTCATGAGTTGTCCCTGAGCAACAAATCAGATATGTAAAGGAGGAACATTTGTGGTACGTCCAGCACTGGGAAGATGGCTGTGAGTTTGTGCTCTTGCAGTGCTCTACTTGATAAATGCCATTTTCATAGTTTCCTACTGAGGTGGTGTGCCAGCTATAAATATCACCACTCAACAGCAGGTAATGGAATATCATAAGCAGCTTCAAGACATGTAATAAGTGAATTTTTTATCTCGGGAATGGTAGTGTGTGTTGGTCTTAATCCCCAAGTAAGAAGAAGAAGAGAAGAGGAAAGAGTTTCAAGAGGAGGTTTAGGTCAGATGTTAGGAAAAATTTCTTCACTGAAAGGGCTGTCAATCCCTGGCACAAGCTGCCCAGGGAAGTGGTGGAGTCACGATGCCTGGAGCAAATTAGAAGACATGTAGATCTCATGCTAAGGGACATGGCTTAGTAGCAAATTGGTAGTGCTGGGTTGATAGCTGGACTTGATGGCATTAAAGATCTCTTCCACCCAAGTCAATTCTATGATTGTATAGTTCTACAGTATTCACCACTTGTTGTGGGTTTTGGGAAGAATTTGAGCTAATTAACTGAAATAAGTAAAATGTAACATAGGAGCAAAACTAAGACAACATGGCAAATCACAGGATTATAGAATCATAGAATATTTTAGGTTGGAAAAAAACAGTAATGGCAGGGGACTTCCAGCCCTTACTCCTATCCCCATCTAGGTCCCATCCACTGCAGGCTCCCAGCAGGTCTCAGTTTAGGAAGCCCCGCAATGTACCACGTAGGCAGCAGAGCTGCTCACTCCTGTGGCTGAGTGTTAGTTTTGGTTACGTAGCATTTAAATCTCCTACTGCTGTCATCAGCTGAGTTCAAATATGTTGACGACAGTTAGTGGGGTGACATTCATACTGTGCTCATCCCAGCAGAGAAAAAATGGTATAAAGATGTCTTAGAACGACCACCTACATACCTGATTTATCTTCCTAAACCAGTTATCTGAGAGCACTGCAGTGCTAAGATACC
Source organism: Upupa epops (assembly GCA_013397515.1). Lineage (NCBI taxonomy): Eukaryota > Metazoa > Chordata > Aves > Bucerotiformes > Upupidae > Upupa > Upupa epops. Next base: position 142,793 of record VZRI01010267.1, read on the forward strand.
TAAAGACAGAGAAATATGAATCTTAACAGGAGTCTGAAAAACTGGAAAAAGTAAATTCCGGAAACCTTCATCCTAAGGAGCTCCTGATGTGGTTCCAGTCTACTAACTTTACCTGCCTGAAAGTGGTGTGTCTTGTCAAGTCAGTGTAGATTAGGTTAATTTAGTAGCTCCTAGATTGCTTTCAAGCTAATTCATGTTGTCCAATTTTTATGTCTGCTTTGGAAAAGTATGAATTTACCTCTGTAGCTGCCCGTCTTCCTCCAAGATGTTAAGAACGTAAATGTCAATGGGCAGTAATAGGAAATCAGTGTAATAGAAAATCAGTCCAAGGCTGTAATATTTTCTAGAATTTAATTTGGAGAAGATTTGTTAATTCTAGTTGGCCATAAACCATTTATTACTGTTAACAAGACAGATTGGCAAACACACATTGTCGACTCACTTCAGAATACAAAGATTGTGTCCCACCCCTCCGCAGCTACAAGTGTATGCCTTGCAAATTGAATGCACACCTCGGCTGCTAGTTCGAGACAGGCTCTCTAGAGCATTTGTCAAAATGCAGTGAAGCAAAGTCCTGAGCAAGACTGGAAAAAGTAATTAACAGATTCTAGCACAGGGTGAAAGAGAAAATATGCTTCCTGTCCCCCTCAGATTTTTATGGCAACAGTAATAAAAGGACTTTTGCCCCTAGGCTATTGATCTCTAAACTCATCAGAAAAATATTTTTTACAGAGACAATGTAAATGTTGAATGGTCTAGGTGACAGGCTGGGCACATTTTTTTCTGGCCCCAACAACTGCTTCATTTGAACAACCTTAACATTAAAGAAGCTATTACGGGATGTATGGTCTGGAAATTCAGGTCAGCCTAAAAGACTATGTTAAAAGCCTCTTGGGATAGGCACACAAGACATTGCCTGTCACATTTATAGGGTTGACTGAACTAAACAGGTGATTGGTTGCAATCAAAAATACTGAAAGGTGTTGCAGAAAACCCCTAGCAAGGAGTCACATTTTAGTAGGCATACAATTAAATAAGGAATCTGTATAGGCAAAACTAAGCTAAGCAGTGGGAAACCCATGTGTCTCCACTTAAGAGCGTGCTTATGAGCAGTTGACATGCAGCCACTTGCAGCAACTGAGATACGGAAGACTTGTCAAGCTAGAGGTCACAGAGGACTTCAGTATCAGATCCTACCAGCAGAAGCCTGTTCTGAGTCACTATCTGATGCATTAACAACTATGAATGTCTGTCATCCCCAGGAAGTTATTGTTTGATATTTTTAACATTACTGTAGTCACACCATTACAATTTTAACATTACTATAGTCTGTTCCTGACTCAGATTCGCTGCTTTAAAGTTTTAATAGTGTGGCTGTTAAAAAAGAAAAATTCAAGGTAAAGTAAGGGCTCTCTGAGAATTAGGTGTCTGAGAGCCAAGTTCATAGCTTAAGGTGATATTTCTCACAACCATTCATTCTGTGAAAAAGAACAGTCTGAGCTATTATTCCAAGAACTGAAAGCAGTCTTTGCCACAGTCAGGTGAAACTACCTGGTATTAACACAATTTTGATTTGTTATTGACGAACTTGCAACTGCTCACTATTTGCAGTACAGAGTATGAGAAATGTCATATTTCACTACCTTTTGTTGTAAACTTCAGCTGTTGCTGACTTACCAGTCGTGTTTCTTTGCATGATCGAATTACTTACTGAAGAAATATTTAATTAATTAAAAAAAAATGGGAGACCTCCCTTCCTTCTCTCCACTGGCAACAATCTTACCTAATTAAGGCTTTTGATGGGTTACCAATTGTAAACAATCACAGCAGCTCTATCAGACATCGTGCTTCTTCCACTGTGACCAGTAGTCACCATAAACTATCTCCAGTCTCCATGCTATATGTCAACAGCAAGATGGTGGCCCCTCCTACCACCAAGACCCCCATTCTAGCCTCCATCCTTTCAATCAGTGCCAGCTTAGGTCTGCTTTTCTCACTCCTCAAAGTGTAACACCACTTCTAGGATGCAGGCAGACCTACCTGCTCATAGGAACTGACTTCTAAAGGATTTCATACTGTATAAGCCAATGGCAGGCTTAAAGAGTAGAAGACATGGAAGTTGTAAATTAGTACATTGAACTATTAATAATAATTATATAGTTAATAATAATTGAAGTCAATAATAGCCATTAATTACCCAGAGACTGGAAATTTAAAGAAAAGAAAATGAGAACTGTGAAATACATTCAGGATTAACTGAAAACAGTACTATTTTTCTATTATTATGAATATGCCATAAAAATACATTTGTCTTTTATAATATACATGTATTTTATGATATAAGATTCTGGTACCTGTAAGAAAACCCTCTGCATGAATCAGCTGATACGCAGAACTGACTGTGAAAATGGCATCTCCCATGAATGATGATGAGGAATTCAAAAAAGAAAAGAAATATCAAGACAAATGTCAGCAGCATAAACAGGTGTGACAACCTACTATTTGGTAAAGGAAGATGAAGTAAAGACTGCATAAAGTCTGGGCAGCACAGAAGAAGAAGAAGAAGAATGAATATGAATGGGCACAGAGTAGACTAGTGGAAGAGATTTAACAGAACATGAAGGCATCTGCATAGTCTTCTGAAATCAGCTTTTAATCCAGTGCAAAGTAGCAACATAATGCAGCTCTACTATTTGATACAGGGCACTGTATCAATTGCAATCACCTACTTTCAGCCACTAAGGCAGGAAAAATGATTTCATCTGTCTCTACTGATTGTTTGTACCATGTCATTAGAGATCTGAGCAAGCCATGCCATCATGTTCCTGAGCTTAGACTGATTAGACCCACTTAGAGGAAGTTGATTAAGGCAGGAACAGAAGTGTGCTGATGGTGCTCTGATTTCCAAAGCTGGCATCTGTAATGTGTCACAGAGCTAATTTGGAGGTAATACTGCTATTGCCAAACTACCTGTGTGATAATCAGGAGCAAGTCTCTGCACTGGCAACCAGTGCTGGTCAGAATGTCATGTCCATGCAGAAGCTGCTGTGTTACACAGATCATTAGGGGTTGAAAGGGACTTCCAGAAGTCATCAAGTCCAACATCCCTGCTTGATCAGGATCATAGAACCTAATACAGTTTACATAGAAACACATCAAGAAGGGTCTTAAAAGTCTCCAGAGAAGTAGATTTCACAACTTCCTGGGCAGCCCATTCCAATGCTATGTAACCCTTACAGTATAGTAGTTTTTCTTCATATTGAGGTGGAATTTCCTGTGTTCCAATTTACACCCATTATCCCTTGTGAAAAAAGATTGTCTCTTTCTTCTTGACACCCAGTTTTCATGTATTTATATACAGTGATTAAGTCTCCTCATAATCTTCTTCTTTCCAAGACGAAGTCCCAGGTCTCGCAATCTCTGCTCATAAGGCAAATGCTTCCATCCCCTAATCAACCTCATGGCCCTCCCTTGAACTCTCTAAATCAGATCTCTGTCCCTCTTGAACAAGGGAGCCCAGAACTGGACACAATGTTCCAGATATGGCCTCACTAGAGCAGAGTAGGGAGGGAGAAGATCCTTGATCTGCTGGACACACTCTTCTTAATACTTCCCAGGATTCCATTGGCCTTCTTGGCCACAAGAGCGCGTTGCTGTTCCATGGAAAACTTGTCCAAACGAACAACACGGTTCCTCTCCAAGGAGGGGGAAGACTGGAGTGACATAAGCTTTACTCCAGTCCTCAGATACCTCTTCTGTTAACCATGATCTCTCAAAAATAGTGGAGAGTGGTAGAGCAACAACAGCCAGTTCTCAACATTCTTGGGTGCATTTCATCAGGACCCACAGATTTACAAATATTCAACTTTTATAATTGATCACTGACCCAGTCCTGTTTGACTACTGGAAAATCTTCCCTCTTACAGGCTATCTCTACTACCTCCAGGGTCTGGAGTTCCCGAAGGCTGGTCTTAGGAATAAAAACTGAAGCAAAGAAGTTATCTAGCACTTCTGCCTTCTCTGCAGCGTCAGTTACCAGGGCTGCCAACTCATTTAACAATGGGCCCACAGTGTCCTTATTCTTCCTTTTACTACTAATATATGTGTAGGAAGCCTTCTCATTTTCTTTAACCTTCTTAGCCAGTTTTAGCTCTAAAAGGAGTTTGTCTTCCCTTATAACCTTCTTGCAAGTTCTACCATCTTCCTTGTAAGTCTCGTATGCAAAGAGTTCCTTCTTCCATGAACTGTGGACCACCCTCTTACCAAAAATTTCCTTTAGGAGCTCCTTGGTCATCCACATAGGTCTCCTAGCCCATCTGCCTGATTTTTTCAGCAATGGAATACACTTCTTTTTGGCTTGGAGGAAGCAGTATTTAAAATTTAACCTACTTTCTTGAACTGATTTACCCTCCAGAGTTTTAGCTCATGGGATTCCTGCAAGTAAATTCCTTTTTAAGAGCAGTTTCCTCAGAGCGCTCACATGTGCTTGTGCACCAGACACAATTTGGGCTTTTGCTTTGCTCCTTGCTAGGTCATATCTTCCAATGAACAAAGTTGCTGTGGTCAGCAATGGGCTCACAAATGGGCTCACCACAAATAGCACAGATCTCATTTTATCTTCAGCTGTTTTAAAAGGACTGCTGAGATGGACCTGTGATGAAGCAAACCTTCTTAGTGTTTCTATCTCTTCAGTAATGTTTGACTGTCTTACCTGACTTCACTAGCTTTTTTTCCTTTTGGTTGCAGAGACCACTTAGCTCACTTTTTCTGTCTCCCAGAAGGATATGCATTCACTTTGAAAACTCACTTGAAGTGCTCTGAGTGGGATTCAAACTGATACAGAAGGAATCCAAGTAAGTTGCAAAATTCTCATCAGAAAGGATGAAATATCTTTGTTCCCCCTTGGTGAGATAGTTTTTTCCTGTCATGCAAAATTAAGCATGGCTGGAGCAATATAAAGTACTATTTCCATGATGCTATATTTATTTACATAATAAAGTTTTAATTCGTATAATTTTTGGGAAACCTTCATGTTAAGTTATCTTAATGTGGGCTGTTAAATGCACTACATGAAGAATTATGGTTTATCAAGATTTTTTTCCACGCTAAAAAAGCTCTAGATGGAGACATTTATCCATAACAATTTTTTTTTAAAAAGATAAAGATAGTGAGATGAAAAATCTGGTAAAATTATATCAAAATTTGTTTTGAGAATTCATTCCCAGGCTCAAACTTACTACAAAAATAATATAAATTATTAAAGGATAATATTTAACACAACTGCTGTTGAAAAAAATACTCTGTAAATGTTAAACTACAGCTATAAATAAATGATGTGTAGAGCAGATAAAAATTTTCTTTCTCAATATATTCCTTTTTGATTAAAAATGTGACTACTGGTAGAATCAAATAAGTACTTCATTTTCTTTCCTGAAATGAACACTTGTTAAGTGACTGTTCTTAAAATGTTTCATTCTGAGGAAGACTCACACAGTTAGTGAATAATGAGATTGTTTCATTTAGTATGTAATCATATGTGTCTTTTTTCTTTATATATATAAATATGGAAATCTTACAGTGCTGCGTAAAAACAACCAGATGCTAATAATGTTTCTTAATTGTGCTGCTGATATAGGCAGTTATGAATATAGTAAAGCTCGTAGATAGACAGATAGACTGGCTGACAGACCTGTTTATTAGTATGCCGTTTATAGCAATCATTACTCTTTCCATTAAATGCAACAGTAAATCTGTTGGATACAGCACATCTAGAAAATAGAATCAATTCCTCTATAATTTCATGCATGGCAGGAGAATTGCCTCAGTTCTGTGCAGTATCGTTTTAAGCCCTAATCTCACAACGTTTAGACTTCTGTGTATTTCCAACAGCTTGATGGGTCCTTGGTGCATGACACATAGTCTTATACTCATGTATGTGCCTAATTGTTTGCAGGGTTTGTTTTTTACTAAACCAGAATATAACAAGGGAGTGAAGTGTGAAACATTCTGTATTTATACATCTGTTTGACCAGTTGAGAGCAATGGCCTAACTCAGCCAGCTTGCTGTCTCATCTGCAGCGAGAACCAGCTGTCTCAAGAGAGCCTGGCAGAAGCTCTCAGACATGTTGACATGCAGTAACCTGTGCTTAATGCTGTGTTTGCACACTTCCTCTGAAGAGCCGTGATTTGTGGAGCACTACATTTAATTTATTTTCCAGTACTTGTCATTAAATACAACAGCTCTGGATACCCTGTCATCCTTACCAATATCCCTTTTACTTTCCCTGTTGCAACAGGCTTTGCTAGAAATTAGTTTCTCAGCTTTATAACACACCATGTGTGGAAATAACATTTTGTTTAGTTTGACTTTTCCAACACTTTTATTTAGTGGTCCTGTGTAGCAGAAAGAAAAAATAATCACAATTAACTAGACATAATTACTTTTTACATAATATTCTCCAAGATGTCATCATTTACCTAAAAGATTTTTCAGGAAAGAATGATTCTCCCTCCTTTTTTAAACTGACTTAAACTCTTCCCTTTTCCCTCTCAAATTAAAGGGAGGCAGGAGCATGAAATCATAAAAAACTACGATAAATCATTGAAAATCCAGAGTGTGACAGATTTTTGCCTGTTGGGACAATTTTAGTTTTTCTAATATCTTTTCATGAAACAGTTGCTGCTTGCTTTGGTGAATGAGATGCATGCTTGGTTCTCCCAGTAAAATTAATGTGCATTGCCCAATCTTATTCTCTAATAGCAACCTGTAGGCACCAGTCAATTCAGGCAGTGAGCTCAGACACAGAGATAGATCAGCTGTGTTTGCATAGTGTCCTGGCTGGCAGGTGCTACTTTCCCTCTCACTACCCTGAATTAGCCCTAAAACTGCCAAGTTAACTCCACTCGGCTGCTTCCAGGCAAGGCAGCCTGGTTTGGCTGCCTCTAGAGAGCACTGCAACTGTTTGGCAGGAAAACACTGCGTCTGCTCTCCAGATGCCAACTGTGAAAATTCAGGTTTCTAAAAATAGGAATCTTAAAATCCATCAAGCTGAGGGGGTGTGAAATGAAGGGCTACCTTAATCAATCTCCAGGAAAAATTAAAAAATCTGTGTTGGGAATTTTGTCCCTCTTGTGGTCTTAGTCAGATCTCCATTAGGCAACTCTGCACCTTTTTGATTCCACAGTCTGAACTCATTATTGTGCTTAAGGAACTTTTCTGAAGAAAAGACATCTAATTTATTAAGTGAGGACTGTGTGGGTTACTCACATTAATTTGCCTACACAAATCCTTCATAAAGAATCACTTACACAGCTAATTCACTCTGCCTCTTCAGGACTTGTAAGAAACACTTACAAAGATCACAAAAGTTCATAAACCTGGCAAGGGGGTAATTTCAGAGAAACGTTTAGGGTGATCACTTTGTTTTATACAAAGTTCTTAGTCAAGATTTTAACCTTACCTTTCCTCCTGCTAAGAAAAAAGTAACTGTTAAAACAACCCAGGCTTTAAATTTAGGACAGATAGGGCCGATCTTGTATGTTTTCAGGTTCCCCAGATTGGTTACAATAGGTGATAGTGAGCAGTGCTAGCACTGACTCCGATTAGGGCTACAATCTGCAGGAGCTCCGCTCCAGCACCTCGAAGAATCACTTGGGTGTCAAAATGATCAGACAGTTTAGCTGGACTCCAATGAATCTAGAAAAGGTAAAAATCAAACTCCCTTCTCAGAAAGTTGGCAACATCCCAAATAGAGGAAAAACAGTTAACAAATATCCTCTGTAAAATCTCAACATTTTTCAGCCATGTTGTTTTCATGCCTGTTTGCTGTACTTAGCACTTTACAAGCAGGTTGAGATGTGGTTTCAAGGTAATTAATAAAAGGTCTTCATAATTCAAACAGCTCCACTTCACTAGCTTTTCCTCACCTTCATCTGAATGCACCATTGTCAAGTCTCCTTCATTCAGTGCACACACATGCTTCATGCTGTTGCATGGGGTTCTCATCAGACTTAATTAGTTCTGATATATTAACCCACTAGGCTGTGAAACAAGTTGTGTAGAGAAAAAAAGATTTACTTTCTTCTTATGTTATTTTATAGCTGTAGAGCTCCATCAATTTCCGTGGTGTTACTCCCAATAAACACTAGAGAAAGCAACAAAAGAGCTGAGGCTTGTAAAGTAGTGAGCACAGCCAGGACACCTTGAGAAGAAAACAGTGAGAAGTGCTGCTGTCACCTTGGCCAGTGAGTATTACAGACCAGTTTGGAGAGGTGCTAAGCTTTCCAGATTCCTTGAACACTTTCTCCAGTTTTCTCCTCTGTGTTGCTAATAAACCTAATTTTCAAATCTCCATATTAATTAAAAGTACAGTCCCAATAGTGATGGCTCTATTTCACTTACTGTGTGCTTCATCTTTTCCTACCTCTTAACTAAGGCCGATGGATGCTTCTTGCCCAGCTGATTTTGATCTCCGATGTGCTCACAGAACTGTGTGTGTTTCTACAAACACTTAATCATAAGTGTTACTTGAAAATGTATCTCTCTGTGATGCACAGGGGTAGGAAGATGCTGTGACTTCATTCAGCAGTTCCTTTGTTCAGGCATGGACCCTGGTGCTAAGTGGAGTTTCCATGGAAACCAATCAAAATTCATGAAAGGGCTGATTTGACTGGCTCCAGCTAGCACTGTTTTATTTCATTTGAGTGCACAATAGCAAAAGATATTACTTTCATCTACTTTAAAAAAGAGAGTGTATTAAATTGTTGCATCAGAGTTTGATGGTAGCAAGGAAAATAGTGTTATTCAGCTGGTTGCAGGAAGGTTGTCTGTTTATCCTTGATTGTGACAACCAACCCTGGAGCTCAGCGCACATCACAGTGCCACCAAAGCAGCTGTGGCAAAGCAGTACAGTGGAAACAGTCCCAATCCCTTCCTTTTTCTGCCTCTTAGACCACTTTACAAAACAAGGGGTTCCTGCTCCAGGGTGCTGCTCAGCTGCAGCTTATCTCTGTCTACTGCAGGTAGACACTTGCCTGCAGGTACAAGGTCCTGAGCTGAGTTCCAGATCCAGCTGCAGTTCTGGGGACGTTAATCATGTTTAGGGTGATTTCCTCTCAGAAGATGACTTTTTGTCAGTGCAGACAGCAAGACTGTGGCTATAGCACAGGTGCACGCAATGACACCCTGCACAGCACGTAGAGTCCCTCAGGGCCAAATGGTCACGTTGGTTTGTGACATACAAAGTCACTGTGTGTCACCAAGTATGATCTCTCATATAGGCTGTCTCCAGCCTTCCCATGGGAATGTGTGTCAGTGCAAGTGAATTCTGAGAAAGAAAGAATCACTTCAGACATGAAGAAGAGTGTGATGTTCTCACAGTGAAAAGCCTCAGGTTATTCTGATTACAGTTTTGTTTCAACAGCTATAGTCTGCAGCAAACAGGACAAGTGGGGTTCCAGTGGCTTCTATTTCCTTTAGTAGCAGAATATATAATACAATCTTATTTATTTGATGATAATATTCCACCTGGTAGAATTTGATGCATAATTGCTCAGTTGTTACCTAACCTTGCTTTTGTCAGTCATTTAACACTGAATCTTGATTTGCATCATTTTTTCAAGTGAAAGAAGAAACTGCATAAAGTTTTATGCCAGACTTTATTTACTGTCTTGTACATTGTTGCAGTAATAAACTCAGAATGATTACATGCATATGCTAATGTGAAGCATTGAAATTGCACCATTTACATGTACGATGTATCTTCAGTTTGAAGCTTCTTAAAGCTGATTCTTTCCGACCCAGAGCAAAACTGTTCTGTGCAATCATTCTTAAGAACTGCCTCCCAAAATTCAGTACAGAGTTCTATTACTGACTTGCACTCTAGAATAAGAAATAACAGCAGAGGGAAATGAAAGACTATGGAGACAAGAGGAAGGATAGGCTTGCATTCAGCAAAGGTTTCACAGTTGCTGCTGCTGCATAATTCATTTGGATACCTATTGCAGTAAGAAACAGAGCTTATGTGATGCTGTACATTTGTTCTACAGGGAGCACTGAAGTGCCACACTTAGTAATATTGAAAACCTCACCCCTCATTAGGTTCCTTAAAGGATAATTCTAAATTTGTGGAGATGAATAGTTCCGTTGGGAAGACTGTTATACTATTATATGACTGAATTAGGTTAATGGTTGGACTTGATGATTAAAGGTATTTTCCAACCTAAACGATTTTATGATTCTACGAATTGAACAGGCTTTATATCAAGCTGTATCAAAGTGTTTGAAAATAGAAAGGATGTGCATAGAAAGAGAGAGAGGGGTGGGGTGGGGGGAAATATAAACTTAAATCTCCAGAGAGGCACTTCTGACCTAAGTTGAGTGGGAATTCAATGTTCACCATCTGAGTCTTTTGTAGAACTTTGTAGAACAAGATCATAGAATCACCATAATGTTTTGGGTTGGAAGGGGCATTCAAAGGCCATCTAGTCCAACCACCCTACAACAAGCAAGGACATCTCTAACCAGAACAGATTGCTCAGAAGCCTCATCAAGCCTAATCTTGAATGTTTCCAGGGATGGGGCCACCTCTCTAGGCAACTTGTTCCAGTGATCCACCACCCTCATATTAAAAAACCTTTTCCTAATGTCTGGTCCAACTCTACCCTTTTCTAGCTTAAAACCATCCTAGATCCTAGATTTCAAAGACAGTCTGATACTGACATTGGATTGTGCTACCCCTGACTTGTGTACACTCTCTTTTGGAACAAAACAAAGAACCAACCAGACATACAGGATCCTTGGTCAGTGGGAGAAGAAAGTAGAAGATAGGAAAACTTGTAGAAGATAAGGAAGATACCTGAATGAGGCTTTAAGGGTTAATTATATAACCTCAGGCAGTACCTCCAAAATTTGTCTCACCTCAGAAGCTGAGATTCCCGAAGATGTTCTTTGGGTGCACTTTGAACACGTAGTCCTTTCTGAGTACCAGCAATCTTGCTCCCTAGCACTGCTGTCCCATAGCACACCTTGGTCAGCAGACAGACCTGGGCAAACTCTGTGTAGGTTCACAAGACCCATAGGTACTGGCATGCATGTACAGGTTTAATAGAAAGCTGCTCATGCTGCTATAGGGAAAGGTTACCACACTGAGTCTGTGGAGAACCAAATCAGTTCTCCTCTGAATTGACTTTATAATTGCCCCTTTTGGCCACATACAAGTCATTCATGTCCCATACAGCTCTTAAGAGTTAGAGGTACTCTGTTGCTTTGACTAAAATGTTAGAAATAAGCAGCTGGAGTCCATATAAATCTGGTTTATGCACCAAAATCCTATTTTTTATCTGGGCTATTAGTCATCTTAACGTCAGGTGAAGAGCTATTTTTTATTTTAAATAGCTTAAAATCCTCATAAACGAGCATGTCTACCACTATATTTCTTCCTCTTAATCTGCAGCTCTCACCTTTATGTTTATGACTGCTTAGCTATAAAAGAAGCTGCACCCAAACATTGCTTTAAAGTTTGGGAACGTTTGCATGTCAGTCACACTGTGGTGCAACACACTTTCAAAGAATATGTCTCATCTGCCACAACAAAGGGTTATCGAATTTTTCTGTTCAGATAGGCCCTTTAAAGTAAATTGAATGGAGCTACTTTTCTTTCATTTTAATAGAGGAATACACTATGGAGCTCAGACAGAAGGAAAGGGGTCCTTAGGACAATTTATCACTGGAATGATGAGAAAATGCCAAGACTAGCTCCTCCATAAAATAAAAATACACCATCGTTGGCCCAGTTCTGCAAACATACAGGTGAATAACTTTGCATGTGGGAAAGAACCCGTTGAATGCACTGAGATAGAAGTGATTGAAGAGTTAAGGCCAGCTATCAGTCCTTGGATAATCAGTAGCAGATTGGACAGCACATGCATACTGAAGAGAGGGGCTGGTTATTTTCTCATGTTGCAAAAAAACCCAACCCCAAACAAACAACCCTCATCTACTTAGTAGCTTTAGAAACGCTGTTAAACAAGGGGCAGGGGCAGTGCAAGTTTTCAAACATGAGCCATTGTTGAATTATGCACATACAGGGGGAAGCAGTACAGAACAGACTGATGCACACTTGGATTTACTAGGGTGGGCAATGGGGTGGGGCCAAGGGCCACTCTGCCTACCTTAAACCCTCTCCTTTGATCACTAACATGACAATCAAACAACAGCTATTTCTCTGACAGGAAGCCTCACAAAAGCACAGTTGGAATGCCCCAACTAGGTCTTAAAAGATGTTTAAAAACAAACCAGCACTTTATATGTTTTTACAATTCCTAAAAAACCCACAACTGTAGATTCCCCAGTACCTCTAAGTCTTGTTATACACATTATATTCTCATGTTTATATATCTCATATAGTAAATACAAACCAACACTCACTGTTCAATGACCATCTCATTTTTTTTCATTTTTTTGTTTCTTTGGCTTGTTTGTTGATGTTTGAGGCTTCGTTCTAAAAATTTGTGTTGAGATGATAAAAATAATTTGCAGAAATGAGTTTTGACAGTACAGATGGTGAAAGCTGCCAGCTTTTGGTGGAGCAATGACACCAGGGCAAAGAAAGAGTTGAGCTTCAGAGAAAAAAAAAAACATTCACTTTGGAAGCAAAGGCAGTCAGTGCTAATGGCTTTAAATTCTTTTCCTCATACAATTAATAACCCAGTGACATGGATCTTTTCAGGCTATTACTGAAGAACTGTGTGCTTGACACCATTGTCGTCACTTTAACAAATTGTTGTATGAAATAGCCCTTCAGAGTTTTTGTTGATTGATAACTGAGTTAAGAAAACTTCCTTTTGTGGAAATAAAGAGTAAGGTGAAGGGATGCAAATGACTTCTAACTGCAGATCAAAAAAGGGGCACTCCATCATCCTGTCTGCAACTTGTCAACATAAATTTCAGCAAGTATTTAAAAAAAGAAAAAAAGAAAAAGGAGGACTGAGAGTACCATTTTGAACACCAATATTTCAAATACTTTCCTACACAGTTTACAAAGCAAGCTGAAGTTTTGCATAAATTAATAGATATAACTATTTTCAAACTCTATAGTTATATTCTATTATTCTAATTCTAATTCTATTCTATTCTATTCTATTCTATTCTACTCTACAGTTATATTCTATTCAAACTATTTCTCCAACAATTGCTGTGCATTGTTTCTACTATAAATACTTTAAATTCCCCTAAAGTAGAAACCATCATAGCTACCTTTGTTTTTAGTTTTTGTCCTTTGCTCTTTCTCCTCCTTCTGACATTAGGAGTCAGCTGTTGCTTTGCAGACTTATGGTTGGGTAAAGACCATAGATGGTCACACAAAGCTCAGGTATAGAAATGTGCTGTGAAAAGCAGAATGTATAAATGCTGTCCTACCTTGATGACTGTGTGCTATGAATCTGTTCATGTATACTGGGTCAAACAAGGTGATGTCAGACTGCAGTTTGGAGATGACTCCCTAAAGCTGTCTGTAGGTAAAGGAGGAAGTGGTATAAGAGAAGCAGTAAGCATTAAGCTTCTCCTTATGAATGAATATTTGAAAAGAGCTGGATGTTAAATGGCATCTCTTCGCTGACAGAGGTTGTATTGCAGAGCATCAGCAGTTAAGGTCTTAAGTGTAACAGAAAGTGAATGGCTTTTGCTGAATTTTGAGGTTGTAAACCTGATATATATAAAGACTGGCGTGAATGTGAATATGAGGTAGAATAATACTTATTACATGCTCATTAAAATACCTGCAGTCATTTTACAATTATTGAAGTACCCTGTCTAAGACCAAAAAGGTGAAACCATCACATGTCCTCTCACATTCTCTGAAATCTCTGAAATTTCTGTTAATCAGTACTGACAATCTGATGCCTTCTGCATATAAAAGCTACGAATGCAAATGTCTTTAAAACTCTCAAGAAGAGAAAGAACAGCTCACCTGAAGCAAGATTAAGTCAACACAGAAGGTTGCACATCTAAAATAATGTCAGGATTTGGTGCTTGATACAGTATGCTTTGATGTGCCTGGCTTTAATTTAGAAGTCATTTCCAGATCCTAAAATTATTTAATTTCCAGAAAATGAACAACACCCAAGTCACAGCCTTTAAAAAATGTTGTTATTTAACTCTAAAGACAGAGAACAAACTACAAATATCAGCATCAACCAGCATCCATGTAGTATGAGAATTCATTTTCAGTCCTTCTTATTGGGTAGGTTATCCCCGACAGCAGAAAAGGAAAAAAGCAAGAAAGGAAAACTCAATAAAAGGCTGATTTCAATCTCCTCAGTGAATAACTCTGGCCAGAAGAAGAGAAATATTCAAGATTATCTTGCCTTGGAGAAAGCTATTACCAAACAATACCCCTGGATCTGTGTGTTTGTGGCCACAAACACTTCACAATTCAGTAATTGTGAGACATACAAAGCTGAAAGAAAGGATTGTGCTTGTAACAGATATCACCTGTGGCTAAGAACAAAAGCTGTCTGTCTGAAAGACTTGAAGGATGTTTTATAGTGAACACAGGATTTAAAATGTACACAAGCTGTATTTTTTTAATCTGTATGATGAAATGGTTATTTCATTTTAAAACCGCATTAAGGGCAGGCCAACAGGTCTGTGTATTTAAGGTTGCCTGACACTTCCCATTACACGAACCTGTTTTCAGACACTCATACCTTTGACAAATGTGAACTCTTTGGACTGAAATATCTCATGCCAGGTGTTGACCTCAGAGTTAATTCTGTGAGGAAATTTGGTCAATGAAAGTTTAATGTTTTTCAAGAATAATGTGAGGAAAAAATGAAGTGTTTTATCCTTAGTGAAAACACGAACAATAATTTTTAACTCCTAAGGAGGAACACATCTACCTTGCAAAAGAATTACTCAGTTTGTTATGAAGTCTTCTCTACTTATCAGTGTTTTGGCACTATAAACACATAAAAATGGTTATGGTGCCCTTTTAAAGTCACAGTTTGGGACAGACTTGCAAAATGCAAACACACAAACATCCTAATGAAGCATGCATGGTGACTAAGAAATACTACACAGGCATTTTAGTCCTAAACCGATTTTAAGTGGAGGAAGACTGGGAAAGTGTTTTTCTTGTGAATCCTGACACTATACTGATATCCAGGAGGATGGTGGACAAAATAAAACCTAAGAGAAAACACAGAAAAGTGTACATGTTTTAATTCTGGTGTTTCTTAATATTTGGAGGTTGCCTTTGTTACTATTAACAATTTTCTTTATATCTAGTTATATGAATATTGTATAGTGTCTCTCCATGTACAGGAAGTATTTTCTATTCCTGGCTAGTCTCCATCCTATATGCATTGACTTGTACTGCAATATAGTGTCAGTTTGATATTAATGAAATCTTTTGTTCTTGTACTAAACCCAAATAGCGTGTACATTAAGGGATTTCCCCAATTCCTTTTGCTGAGATAACACTGGGAAGGCTAAAGTGGATAGAGTCAGAGGGATGCAAATACACTGGGGTATATGCCTTGAAATGGACTTTGCACCATTGAACAGGCCAAATGATGCAACATGATGAATAGCATTTCAATTAACACTACTTGCTCCTGCAACTGCTCCTTGATCTGCTTTGGTAATGGTGCAACATGATGAACGCAGCATCTGTGACCACATGTCCTCCATGGCCCTCTGACTAGTCTGAGTGAACAAGGACATCTTGAATTGGTCAACCATGTCCTCAGATGGCAACACAGTTCTGTCAAAAAAAAAAATGATTTGGGAACATATTTTCAAGTGTGGCATTTTTTAATAAGAGACTGGTTAAAAATCATTGAAAAATACCACAGGCAGAATTGATCCCATCTTACCATGAAAGGATAAGCTCATTCATCTATCAAGAGCACTTCAAGCCCTATTTCATGTGAGCTTCAGGTTCAGTGATTCTCTGCAATGGTATTCACATTGAACTTATGTGCTGCCTCATGTTAGAGGAACGTGGTTTTCAAGAGCGGATGAGACCGCTTGTACAGGTGTAGGCCAAAATTAAGACACTTCTTCTGTCACTAAGCTATTTGTCTCAGTTCTCATTATAACTAATAGAACCCAGAGATGACTAAATGTCAGTGCTTAAAGCCATTTTAGATTTCCTGAAGTATGCACTGACTTGCTTTGCAGTCCAGTAGATCTACAACTGTCACTTTGATATTGCAGTTTGGAAAGTGCAGTTTAAACTGTTTCAATTCTGTTGTGGTAATATGGTAATAGCCAATCTGGCCCATTTAGGACAGGACTTTAGCATCATACTTTTAACTTGCAAATATTTTGTTTACAAGAGCAAATCCTTTACTCAGGAAAGAAATTATATCCTCACTTTCTGGCCATACACTTTGTGGCTAATGCTATGGAGGATTTCTTTTGGAAATCTTTCCTTTGCAGAGCTAAAGTCCTTTGAAATTTTTCCATTAATTTTTCACTTTTCCATTATTTTCATCTTTCTGTTAAGAAAGATTAAATGATTAATTTGTTCCTTAAAAAAACTCAAACAAAAAAAACAGGACAAGAAACTTTCCATCCCTTTCCTTATAAAATGTAAATAGCTTGAAATAAATAAGAAACACAGTGTCATTGCAGATTGGCCTTTTCAGATTTAAATGTCCCAATTAAAACCTAGTGCTTGCTTCAAAACATCTGGTGAGTTTACAAGGATTCATATATTCTAGAGATATGACAATTCATATGTAATATTTTATGGCACTGTTCTGGTGAAATACAGTATAGACAGAAATATGGTCCCTTTGGCTCAGCATACTTGACAAAAGAGAAATATAAACCACAAAATTTTCAACAGGTTTGGAAATTTAACTGATTTGTGGAAGCTAGTCCTAAGAGGAAGACACATTCTGTGAGGTGATTTAGAGCCCAATTTTTAAAGACATATAGCTATTAGTCTGCTTTGCTGGGTAAGTGAAGCTGAATGCTAATTCCTGGTGTCTGAACTACCATAAACACTTTGACCTGGAGGCATGAAGAGATCACTTGGTGGGTAGGGCGGTTATGAAGAGGTGGGATGCAAATGTGCGCCTCTCCAGGATAAGGATAGCAGTAAATTTTGTTCTCTGTCTCCAATTCTGTGTTCCCACTTAAAGACGAGTCCTACTTCATTCTTCTCCAGCCATGTTCATGTGGTGCAGCTGCAGCCTTTGATGAACTAAGTTCTCAGTGTTGTGTAAGTGCCCAGGTTGAGCTTTTCAGAGAATGTGAGAAAATTCCTAATCTGTTAGTCTTTCCGAGAGTCTGCCATGTCCTCAGCTCAGCGCTGCAGGTAACAACTCTGAGAATATATGGCAGGAGAACGTCAGGGCCACCACCAAACAGTGCATGTGGCATCTTAGCTGCCTAGGTCTGGGAAGGCTGGGGCAGTCCTCTATGCTTGGGTGGGCATAGTCCATACCCATTTTGTGATGCACACATCTAAACATGTGTGTGTCTTTCATACCCGGCTGCTAAATCCTCAGAAAGGAGATTTTTCTGGGCACAATTAGACTTCTAAGATTAGGTACTCAGGACTTTTCGGGAAGACTGGGGAGATGCTTAGTGAATTTTAGCCAATTCTTAAATGGCCACTGAGAGCAGGCAATCTTGGTTGTGGAATCCAAGTACCTTAGGTGTGGGTATTATGTTCAGTCTGTACATGTTTGGGATCCTGTTCTGTTACTTATTTCTCTGTGACTATAAACAAGTAAATTTACACTGCTGGGTGTCTTTCTCCCAAGTACTTTTCTGTAATAATAATTTAAGATAGAGTCAGTCTGTCACTACATGTTATGCATTTGTTTGCAAGATGTGGAAAAGAATGTAATGGGGTCATTTGGTGTTACAGGAACAGTGGTGTAAGAAGTGAATTCCAGTCCCTTATGGCTACATAGATGTTTCTGAATTGCCATGTTTAATGCAAAATGCTTCAGTATTAGGGTTGCATAGAAAACTGACTACATCAGGGAAACCACATAATGCTTTGGGACTATTGTAGTAGGACCTGCAACCTCAGAGTTATCCAGTTGATCTAAATTTCGTGGAAACTATGCCTCATATGGGAAAATGGAAATACTTTATTCTGCACTTAATTCTGCCATATATCAAGGCTCTAAAGCATAATGCATTATAATTACTGATTCCTATACTCATAAAACAAACTTATTTCTTCAAAACAGTATTATTGCACTCTGTTCCGACAGAGCTAAAGAACTTAGGAAGAATAAAAAATCAGTAAAAATTCTCCTATGGGTACATTTTTATCCCTTCCCAGCATATAAACAGATTTCTTTGGTAAAACACCCCAAAGTGTACATTAGTAAGTACAGTGAAGCTATTCAGACATATTACAGGTTAAGAAAAAACAAACAAACCAGATGAATAATAATTTTAGAAGGTTCTACATGGCAAGGTATAAACTATTATTTGCATGAATCCCGCTCAACAATCAACATGCTCTTAGCAAACTATACAACATTTTTCTGCTGTGTACTAGTTCTCAACTTTAATTTTGAATTTTTTTAAAAGAATAGGGAAATTACTGTTATTTCCTGAAGAACTTTGAATTCCTGAAGCACAGGAATTATTATACTGAGACATCCAGCTGACTTGGTAGCTTGAAAACCAGAATGCAGAAAAGGAAAGGGAAAGCAAAAAGAAATCAATGGGCGCTAAATAACCCCAGCTGAAAAGAAAGTGCATGTCACAGATGTATTTCAGCATGGCATGTCCAGGAGTAGTAAGAATTAGCATAACTCTGCTGCCATGGAAATCAGCAAGTTTAATCATACAGTTCAATACGTGATGACTCACAAAAATGCTGAGTGCTTCTGAAAAATCTCACTCCAATAATTTGACTTTTCCTTCTTTCAATGACTTGCTGATATTAAGAGGAGAGGAAAAGAATAAAAGACTCTGCTCCATTTTGTCACTTCTAGCAAAGTGTCACATCTAGCTGCTTAGGAATCTAAATGTGCCATTAGAGTCAGCATTTGCTGACTGAAAACACCAAATATTTGAGGTGTTACAGATGTGAGCTGTATGAATCACCAGCATTTTCGATGTGGTGGTTGAACTGTTTTGGTACCTCTGAAGAACACTGTCATCTTTATGTCATACAAAACAATCTGGGATATATCAGCCCTAAATCTTAAAGAGTTTGGACTGTCCTGTATTTTCCAGTGCATAAATGATTTGGCCCTCCCAAAATCTCCACATCTGCAGCTTGTACTAAGTATTGGAAGAAGCATACTCCTCCACAGCTTACTTTAGCCGAGCAGAAGTCAAACATAGCAAATCACTGCCTTTTGCCTTATGATCAACTCTGACTGACAGAAGTGGCAAAGCTGGCAGTGAATAATGGCAGGACAAGTCAGCACAAGGAATGTTTTAAACACAGTGAGGAAGAGTGAGTTGAACTGAATAGAACCTAGTTTCTTGGTCTTTGTACTATCAAGATGCATCTTTGTAAAAACCATTAAGAAAATTCTAACTTTTTTTCTGCTCTCTGACAAAGTATGAAAATCTTGAAAGGAAAAAACCTTGTAGTATTATTACTTACTGAAACAAATGCAAGCAATGAAGAAAAAATCCAATTCTTTGTAAAACTCATTGATTTAAAATATGGAAGGAATATGTGGAGGCATGGGGGACAAATATTGCTTGTCTTTATTTACTGAAACAGTTTTGAATTGTGTAGATACTAAACAAGAATAAAAGAGAAAAGACATGTTTAGATAATGTAAGGCAAGACTGATTCGGCAGCAGACCAAGAAAGAGTGAGGTATTTTTAAAAATTTTCTATTTGAGGTAGCATTTTTGTCTAATACTTTCCTATTGCTAATTTATGTTCATAAATTAAGAGGTTTAATTCAGGAAATATGTGTGTGTTTCATGAGATAGGTAAATAAAATTAATAAACTGTTACACACTCCTACCATTAAAGAGTCTGGTGTTTGGATTGGCAATACTATCTCTGTCCTCCCATTTATGCATTTCAGCACAAAAGAAAATAGCTTCTTTCAGTCTCTTTCATTTCACTTCATCTTCAAAAACTTGGACCCAGTACAATCCTTTCAACAAAGGGGCAGGGGGTGGGGGTTCGTATTTTTCTGTTAAGTTTCTTTGCTTTGCAGTACATTCTTTTTGTTCTAGTGGAAAAAGAATATTAGTGATTTTGACCTTACACATAACTTTGATAAATGTAGAAGGCACAGATACAATCTACTATCGCACCTTCAGAACTATACTTGTTGCAGGGGTAACTAAGGAGTCTTCCAGAAAGAATGTGAAGTCAGCATCCTTCAAATTTTAGACCGGGTAGCTATTACAGGATAACAAAGTATTCTCACCTTGCTTTAAAAGCCCCAATATCTCGTCCTGCCTTGTGTGTCTCAGATAAGAAAAAAGACAAGACTTCACTTTTTGAGGCATTAGTTCAACATCTTAAAAAGAAGGGGAAAAACAACACTTTGATTTTTTAACATGTAAATGCAGACTTCTGCTCCTCCATTGTGCGAAGGTTTGTTGGTAACAAACACTTGGGTAACCTGGCATCTCTTTCTCTTCTATTTGTAGTGATACTTCCAGAAGAAATTCCCACAAGCAGATTTCTGTTCTTCCTCCTTAGGGTATGTCAAACCTGGAAGGTGACATTGTCAACTACAGCAGTTACGCCAGAATTCTCACCTGTGCCACATGGAAGAATAATTTCTGAGCAGAACTTATGAAAGCACCCTTTTCCAATGTGTGATCAGTGAGAAAAAGTGAAGTCTGCATTTGCACTAATACTTAAAACTATTTATTCTATACATCTATCTTGGAAACAGAACTGCTCTAGTTTCCCACTACTGTCAGTGGATGAAGAAATGTTTCATCATGTGTTCAGAGTTTGTGCTTCCCTTCATACATTGATATGAACTGAGTGATGATAAGATTTCAGGAGGCACGTCTTGCTGAACATCTAAAACTGTACAGTGATTCGTCATCTATTACTACTTCTTCTTTCACTTTTACTTGACAGCCAAGTCTTTCATGAAAAACATTTGAGATGGGCCAGGCAAAGGTTTGTGTGACCTTTGTATTGATGATCAGGGTATCATCGAGCAACTTTTGACTGTTAGTGAAAGCTTTCTGGTCTGCTTCTCACTTTGCTCCCATGTTATTCTATATGCCTATTCACCTCTTCACAGCTTCTTATTTTATTTCGTCTACATACTCTGCCTCATCCAACATAATCTCTGTCCTCTTCATATTACCTCTTCTTCCAGTTCTCATATTCTTACTGAGCTTGAGGCATGCATTGCAACTGTGCATTAGATAAGTACAAGTTATAGCTAAAAACTGTAAAAAACTAAGCATAAAGATATAAATCTGAATTCCCAAAGTCAATACCCTGTAGCTTACTTATGATTTGAAATCTCTGCCCCTGCTAGTTTTGCTTGCCTAACAGCTCTTTCCTACTTGACGCTTGTTCATGTAGGCTGTGAAATGATTCAGTCATGGAGAATCTCTTGTTGCATGTTTGTGCAATTGGGGCTTGAAGTCTGGCTTCTGTTGATGGCCACATTTACAGTAATCCTTAAACCTTTTGTTCCAGCAACAGGAACCTCATGTTTCTAGAACACTTACAAAGAAGTCGGCACATCTTAGGTGAGGGGTCACAGCCACTCCTATGTGTACTCTTGGCTAACGTGGTAAGTCCAATGTTCTCCTTGGTGCAGGGGTCAAGTATTCAGGCAAAGAGTTGCACTTTTCCATTGACAGATTGCAGCTTGTAAAATTGTTATAATCTCATTCTGTTCAAGTCCTCTGAGAACATCGTCCAATTTGGTTTTGCTCTTAAAACTGCTGATAGGTAAGAAATTAAATAATCAGTAGTTTTGATAGGGAATTCAGAATCTTGAATTTGATTGCTGAATAGACATTTCCCAAATGACCTTGAGTAAATTACAAATAAATTGACATGTTTCTGGGCTTTATTCTATTTTTCTAGATCTGCTATGGGGGTAAACTCTATGGATGGTTATGAAATTCAATGATATTGTAACATGAAACACTGCATGAACACTCCAAAGAGAAAATTAAGTTGCTGAACATGATGCATTCATTTGTAAATTGTCAATTTTGTATTCAAAATATTGCCTACACTGGGAAGGGGGAATCCTGGTGATCCACATATCATGCAAAATAAATTCCCAGCTAAAGGATATCAAGTTTTACCTTACTTTTCACACAACATTATGTTTGTGTAAACATTTAGGAATACAGCTTTAATAGCACTTTAATGAAAGGCAAATAAGTGTCCTTTCCATTCAATGGAAGATTAACCATGAAAAAAATAATTTATTGCCCACTGCTTTTGCCTTTGAAGTTAATAGAGCTTTTCAATTAATAACAACAAAGTAAGATTTTACACAGTGTATTAATTTTATATAGGCAATATTGTCTAGTCCAGTGTCATAATATTCTTCTGAATCCCTTCTAACTCAGGGATGTTATTGGAAAGAACTGACAGTTTGGTATTGCTAATCTGTTATAACTATAGGCAGCCACAGAACATTGTCATAAAATGCCTATTGGGCTTGCAAGTGCTTTCTGGAGCAGAAAAAAAACAGTGCAAATTGAGACTGTGTGCGTGTATTTCCCAAGTGTCTTTGCACTAAATTACTAAATGCAGTAAATTTACTATAAACAAGAGAACTTCAGCAGACATTGGTTGTTGGTTGTGGCTGCTGGTTTAGCCTGTTAGTTCAGCCCAGCATGATCTCCCCAGTAATCTTATTTCAAGTAGCAGAGGTGTAGAGCAAAACAGACCATACCATCAAGAAGAGATGCATCTCTTTCCACTAATTCCTTGCATAGAATGATACAAAGGAGGGAGATTTGTTTCTCCTCCTCTATTCCACCCACCACTGTTGAGGCAGCTTACTGAAGAATCACCCTGACACTATGTCAGGATATAACCAAACTGTATTTCCTAACTTGGGAACTACAGGAAGCACTGTGGATAACAACTGCTCTACAATGTGCAAGCACTGCACATTAACCCTACTCATTATCTCTTTGTTCCTCAACAAGAAGATATGAAGCTATGTACTGCCAGTCTATTTTAATTAGGAGATTCCATGTCCTCATTTAGCTGCACTATCTTGTCTCCTGCCAGTTAATTTGCCTCAGAATGCCAGGAAATTGTCATGTATCAAGCATCTCTATGCATTTCAGCACAAAGGCTGAGGTTCATCTGAACTTGAGCCAGAAAGAAAAAAGGGAAGTTTATTTTAAGCTAAATTTCACCCTCTTTTCATAACTACTGGGGGACTGAAGACAAGTGAGCTACACAATGTCTAGGTCACCTTTACACAAATTTAGAGTAATCACCCTAATTTATTTTGGGTCATGCTACAAGTCAGAAACTGGTGATATCAGAAACAAGACCATTTGTCCACAGTTCCAACACATTCTCGAGTGTACAGTCTCCAGGAGGAGTAAAATCTATATTGTAGAGACAGAAGTTATTTGCAAGCATTTCAGGTCCTATTGTATTTGGAGTAGCTGCTAAAGTTTTGGTAAGGAACATCCTTGAAGGCACTGCAGCCCATGGATGGCCTGTGACAGAAGAAAGAAGGAAGGAGCAGCTAAGAAAATCTGTTCTGTATGGTATATACTGACTGCAACCCCCACATGCTGCCTGTGGTCTCACTGAAAGGACAGAGAGTAACCCATTGAGATAACAAGGAGGGAAGAGAGAAGTCTGGAGTGAGTTGAGCCTGGTAAAGGAGGGAGGATGTGTTTTCCCCCAATGTGTTTCACATTTCTGAGTGTATTATTTTGCTTTTGGGTTGGGTTTTTGTCTTAGTTTTTGTTGGGTTTTTTAGGGGGTGATTATGTGTTTATTTCACTACACCAAATTCAGTAATTATATATTTATACTAATTGACAATAAATTAATTTTCTCAAGTTAAGCCTGTTTAGCCTGTGACAGTATCAGAGAAGTGATCTCCTGCTCTCTACCTTGAGCCACAAATTTTTCTCACTCTAATTCTTTTAATCCCTCCCTGCTCCTGCTGAGATGGGCCATGAGTGAGCAGCTGTATAAGCACATATTGCATGTCTAGTTAATAGCAGTCATAATACTTTCAACAATTTAGGAATAGTGCAGCGAAATAATTAAATCACTCACTTATAAGGGTCAAATATCATTTGAGGTGCCATAAGGGATGCGTAACTGTGGAGGTTTCAGGGTATGGTAGACCCTTTTAGACCTTTTGGTGTGGTGGCTGAAGGACCAACAGGATACCCTAGGACATATTTGAAATGCCCCTAGTTCACCTGCTACTGATGCTTTTCAGTGAGCATCTGAACTGACTATTCACAACCTTTATATAAGAGATGTAAGAGTGTTAGACAGGGACAAACTCAAAGTAGCAACATCATTTCCCATGCACAAAAGTGATTAAAGTATTGTCTATTTAAAAAAGCCACACATTACTGGGGAGTCAGGACCTTAAATGTTTTAATAAGCAGAGGTACAGACCTAACAGCAAATTAATAAAACCAGACTGTAATCTGAGAGGATCTACACTGATACAGTTGCCATAGCAACTGTACTGTGGACAAGCAAATACTAAAAAAAAAAAAAAGTCTTGTGAATTCAAAGCACTGTTTGATGCTGCTCAGAAGTATATAGTGAAATGATTCCATTAAATTTCCCCTGGAGGAAACACTCAAGTGTTCAGATACATCTCAATTATGAGCACATATTCTACAGCCAGGTCCATTACTGACCTTTCTTATATTGGGGAGATTAGGGCATGTGTCAATCCTTGCCTACTTTCACAGAATTTTGCTGCTGAAAAAAAGTGTGACATGTTGCAATGTATTAGGGCTATAATCACTTTACCTTACAGTAGCCAAATACATAACACTAGTACCTAGAGTTGCTAATCAGATAGTTCTATGCTGTTATATCTTAAAAGAATTTGTCTTCTACCTGTTTTTCCTGCACATCAGAGGCTCTTTTTTACTTTGTCTTACATTGGATTTAAAAGTTTTCTGCAAAACTCAATTTTTCCTGTTCAATGAATGATGTGGGGGCACTTCTCCAGACATGATATCAGAAATCTATGATGGCATTTTTCAAAAATAAGTCTCTTTTCTGTGACTTGTCTGTGAGGCATAGTAATTAGTGCAGGCTTTCTGTTTCACAGAGCCCTTGCTTTTAGTACTACAGAAGATACAGTAGTTTCTTTTAACTTTTCTTTCCTCTAAGAATAAACAATTCATGACACTTAAAAAAACCCAAACAAACCATAGATTTTTGTCTTTCTGAACTGTTTCTGGAAAAGCATATAGTGTGTGCAGTCTTAAAAATCTCCTCATGCTTACTTAGTGCAAGAGAAGTAACAGTATGGGTCTTAAACATGTAACATGGTCCTTCTGTTCATATACATTACAGATGTGCAGTAACATTATTTATGGAAATAGAGGATTCAGTACATGAAAGCACATATAAGATAAAATATATCCTCTCATACTGATGTTCCCATGATTATCATTAAAGATTCAGAGTAATTCAGAACTGTCAAGATGGGAACTAGTAGAACAAAACTTGCATTTAAATTACTGTAGAGCAAACAATTTATACTAAATTTATATTGATAATTTCTACAGAATGAACACCTTAAATATTTCAGATTGTAGGGCAGAAATAGTCACTGTTAGTATGAGTTGTCCTGTTAGCAGAACATTTCTGGGGTCTCAGTAGGTGTTTTGCAAACCTGCACTATACAGTTTCTCATCAACATGATCTTTCATTTGAAAGAATTTTGCAGTTTTATGAGCAAATAAGAATATTACTCAAGACAGGGACTGTAAAATCAGCTTTATTTAGTGCCAGTACAGCCTTTGCAAAGTGCTATCTTTCAAAAGATTTTATGTCATACATACAGTCTGCCTTTAGTTATCACTGGTATAATACTGGTATAATAATTTTTAACAAAAATACTTTTCCTATCTTTTTTAAGTTCTGCACAATCCCTTAACTAGCAATGAATTCAGCATGGTTCAATCTTTAGGATCTGTTCATCCAGCTTTTCAAAAACAAAAAGTGATCCTGCTGTGGCAGAGTGATTGGACTAGATAATGTTTTGAGGTCCCTTCTGATCCCTAATGATTCTATAATTCTATGATTCAGGACTGATATCAAAATCCTTTGTCATCTTAAGCTTATTTCTCCTGATTTCTGCACTGATTCGATTCTCTCTGAGTAGTTGGTATGAGCACTTGTCTCTTAAAATACTCAGACACTCAGATGAAATATTCATTATATAAGATGACATTTCTAATAGCCATATAACACAGTTAGCAAAAGTCAGAATGCTGAAAATGGGATCAGGATTAGACCCAGACTCAAAGACACGTAGTTAGCTGCTTTGAATCTCTTCCACTCTCTACCTATCATCTGGGATAGATGAAATGGGAAATCTCCAGCTGAAGCTAAAAAAGCTACTCTGATTTATACTAGCTAAGCGCTATGGGCCAGTGGACTGCTTGCAGAATTTTATCTACAGCTCTTGGTTGTCAAATAAAAATGTTGAAATGTCATTTACTTAAATGAAGTGTTCCTTGATTTATGCCTGTGTTAGACGCAGTGGCATTTAGTAAGTTATATAAAGGCAGCTACATTAAAAGAGAAGAAAAGTTTCATTGCATTTAATGAAATTGCCCCTAGTGAAAAGTTGCTTTATTTTTTTTACACAAAAACAGTAATGAGTTGCTCATTTGTGTGATGTTTTCAGTTCTGTGAAGATCTCTGTAATCTGGACTTGATGATCTCTGAAGTCTTTTCCAGCCTCAAAAATTCTGTGATCCTGTGATCAACAGATAATTTTTCCTAATGATAAAAATAGAAATATTATGCAAGAATAAATAAGAACCGCACACGCTTAATTACAGGTATTTTTATTTGCAGCATAACTGCCAACAAGCTTCTATGTATAATATTAGTATTAATATTAATAATTACAATTACATTATCAACTTCTTTCACCACTTCAACTAGGTGTCTAGACTTTGCCACACACTCACTAGAAAAGCAACAAATGCTTCTACAGCAGAGCTTACTTTATTTAAGCCAGGTGTCTATAGCTGGTGGCAGGAAGCATGCCCTGAGGTGCTGCCGCTCTCCAATAGCAATGAAAGAAACCTGGAAAAAGATCTTATCATAAAGCCAGCTTTCTATGTACCTCAGATAGGAAGAACTTAATTGTATCTAAGTCAATGGCTCTAATTACAAGTGAGGACAGCAGATGTGTGAACATATTTTGTAATCCTGAGGGTCAAGGGCTACTATTACCATCCTAATGGAAGAGATGAAAATTGCCCTGGATATAGGAAAAACTGCACAGCAATACATCTGTTACACACATGTCTCAGTTTGCCTAGCCATATACAATTCAGCTGCCTCACACAGGATCGGCAAGTATTTACTATCTTGTCTTTCAAACAAATAAATAAAAAGCTACCGGGTCAGCATTTTGTTCTGAGTAAAGTGAGTTTTTTGTGATTCATTAGTGCTCATTAGGCTGAATATTTCCTTTGAGTATTGTAACTCAGAAATACGCAGCAGTATGGGTAATAGTCCCAAGGCAACACTAACTTACTTCTTAGCAAGTAGAACAAACTTTAAGATACTTGTGTGTGTCAGTGAAAATACACATTAATTGGAGATGGTTCCAGCTGATTCTACAAGTGCCCTAGCACCTTTGAACTACAAAGACAGAGAGCAGTATGTAGAGCAACTGCATTTGCGAAGCTTAATGCTAATTAAAACCCACATAGGCATTCAAATTCAGCTACAGGAAGTAAAGGATTGTGATTGTAGACCACCATATTTAAGACCTACGAGAAGAAAAGGTTCCTACTCTTACCTACTTGCCTGCACACATTTGCTGACAGTCAGCTTTGCTCATGGACATCATGTGGATAAATCCAACAATTTGACAAAGTCAAATGATTTTAACTGTTGAACTTGATCCCACTGCATTTGCTTAATACAAATTAGGACTAATACAAACAGAGTGGTGAACTGAATCATCTCAGTGAATGTTTAACACTCCATGAGTAAGAGGGATTATCCTTTTTGAGTGTCAAAGCTCGATTTAGAATAGCAATTATGTGAAAGGAGGCAGAGCTCTAATAGTGCCTCTGCTATGGTGTGGGCACAGTAAGTACTATAGAAGCAATTGCAGTTGTGCTTATATAACCTACCCTTCTCTACAACTACCTGAAAGAAAGTTGTAGTGAAGTGGGAGATGATCTCTTCTTCAAAGTAACAAATGATAGGACTACAGGAAATGGCCTCAACTTGTACAACAGAGGTGTAGGTTGGATATTAGGAAGACTTTTTTTCACTCAAAGGATTATAAAGCATTGGAACAGGCTGCTCAGGTAAGTGATTGATTCACCATCCTTATAAGCATTTAAAAACCATGTAGATGTGGTGCTGAAGGACATTGGTTTAATGGTGACCAGGCAGTGCTGGGTCAACAGTTGGACTAAATGATCTTAAATGTCTCTTTCAACTACAATGATTCCATGATTATATTATTCTGTGATGCTATACAAAACCTCATAACATTGACAAAGTAGTCATGAAATTTGGGTTAATATTCAGTACAAAGGAATGCTACTGGTTTTTCACACTTCACTTGTAGCTGACAGAAGACAACAAAAAATAAAGTACAAGAGCATCCACAGAGGAGAAAGAAAAAATTGAAGATGAGAGGAAAGATAAGACTGATTATAAAAAACTTCCAGAAAGTGGATTTCATTCATTATCTCTTATGAAGTGCCAGTTTCTTACATAAGAAATCTAGATTATTTTCTCTGTGCCCTGCTAAAAACAAAGTAGGCTTTAGTGAGGCACAAAGACTACCATAGGTTCTAGGTTAAAACACAGAAAAGAAAATAGCTTTTTGAGCTGTTGTTCTTTGTGGCCCTACAACTCATAAAGTTTTAGGGTTGAGATAGCAACATTTCATAGAATCAGTAAGGATCAGAAGGGACCTCGAAAGATCATCTAGCCCAATCCCCCTACCACAGCAGGATCACTAGGAACACATCCAGGTGGATCTTGAACATCTCCAGAGAAGGAGACTCCATAACCTCCCTGGTCAGCCTGTTCCAATGCTCCATTACCCTCACCATGAAGNAATACTCCAGATGCGGTCTCACTAGTGCAGAGTAGAGGGGGAGAAGAACCTTTCTTGATCTGCTAACAACACCCCCTCTGATCCCCCTCCAGGATGCTGTTGGCCCTCTTGGCCACAAGAGCACATTGCTGGCTCAGTCATCCTGCTGTTCACTAGGACCCCCATCCCTTTCTCTTACAGTGCTCTCCACCAAGTCAGTCCCCAACCTACACTGGTCCCTGGGTTTGTTGTTGCCCAGGTGCAAGACTCTGCACTTACCCTTGTTGTACCTCACTCAATTTCTCTCTGCCCAGCTCTCTAGCCTCTCCAGGCCTTGCTGAATGGCAGCACAGTCAGCGACAACACCCAGCTTTGTGTCGTCAGCAAACCTGCTAACAGTGCACCCTAATCCCTCATCCAAGTCATTAATGAATAGTTTTGAGAAGTATTTTGAAGCCTTGAAGAGTTACATTTTCTTTTAGTCATTATTGTTCCAATTACTTTATAAAATATATTGATACTAGGCGACATTCTTCACACATATGGTAGGCATCGTAATTAAGAGCTCTACAGAATCTTATTTTCTTAAGACAGCATGTCCCAAAACCAAGAGGAAAGAGTCCTCCAGGGCTAGACATGATTGACAGAAGCTTTGCTTGTGCTGGTATTGAGGTCATTTCACCAAATATCGTTGCTGATATCCAACTTTTTTCATTGGAATTGTAGCAAAACTCTCCCTAAAATCTTAATAAAGGGTGATAACCTGTCCAGGGGTCACTGTATGCATCCAAATTAGGTTTCTGTGGAACCTACCATTTGCAGGGGGATCTTTCTGTTAATCTCAAAGACTAAGCAAGGAACATACCACTTAGCAGTGTGAATTCTGCTGTGGCAGGATTATATCATACATCAGACCTGTATCACAACAGTAATAGTGTGTTTTGCTTGAGAGTTTTAAAAGCACTGGAAGTCCTTTGACTTTAAAGTGAACTAATTAACATTAATTAACCTCTGTGTAAGACAGAACAATTCAGACTTCATATGGGGTTGTAGTCACAGTATCTAACTCCTGCTGAACTCCACTGCTTTTATTCAGGTAGCTCACACCAGGAAGTTTATTTGAGCTTGACCTTGCTTGTAGAAAATCAATGAAAAGTCAGTCTCAGGGGTTGATAAGACCAAGAGTAGAGCTTGTATTTGAGGTTAAGATGTATCAAGAAAGGATTTTTTACTCTGGAGTTGTTTTAGTTTTGGATTGAGTTATGTCCAGCAAACACAGTTAAATCTTTCTGTGAAATAAAATGCTCTTGAAAAATGTATAGCTAAATTAACTTTGTTCCAAATTACACAGCCAGATACTTGAGAAGAATAAACAGAAGCCAGTGGAGTTGAATCCAGATGAGGATTACCTTCATAAACCCTTTGTTTGCCCCACCTACTTGACTGTTTGAAAATATAAGGGAAAAAATCATAGAGAAAAACAATTTTTTGCTTTCATGAGAAGCTTAAATGTTTCAGTTTCACTGATTTTATTGAGTATGAGGTTTTGGTGTTCCCTCTTTACCTTTATCTTCTGTTGTCCCCTCTAATTACTTTTCTTTTTCCATGTTACTGGACTTAACTTTTTTTCCTCTCGGTTCTCTCGTACTCCTTCTCTACACTGTTCCTGTTTCAGATAATGAGCAATCAGACAACAGCCTTTTTCATGGCCAGATCTATTGACTGGTGTTACCAAACCACCATTCCTTGACGGCACAACACAAAACTGTCTCAATCTTTGAAGCTTCAGAGCTTCAAAGAGCAAAGACTATGCTTTCCCTGGGAAGTGATATACGTAACTAAAGAATGGGACTAAAGAATGGGAAACTAACCCAAACAATCACACAAAACAGTAGAGTGAATTTATGAAGCACTCTACTTCAAAAGAATTTTAAAGCATAGGACATGGCAGTTACTCCAGCATTTGTGGGACAACATGCAGTGAAAAAAAGAGGGAGGACAGTTTTCTGTCTCTGAACAACCCTTCCATTCTTCCCCCATACTACTCAAAGCCTCCCAAAAGACTTGCAAGTTTTGTGACTACCCCCTGTCATTGCCCTCCTCCAGGCTTTGGTTCTTCCTTCCAAGCTGTGGACCAAAGAGGGTCTCAGGAGTGGATCAGTGAGAAGAGCAGACAGAGGTATCATCAGAAAGTCCATTCTTTATTGCAAAAGTTATCAGGCCTCAGAACAGGCTGTCCAGAAGGAGGTTGAATCAGCATACCTGGATGTGTTCAAAAGTCACGGAGATCTGGAGCTTAGGGATATGGTTTAGCAGTGACCTTGAGAGAGTTGGATTCACGTTTGGACTTGATGATATTGGAGATCTTTTCCAGCCTGAAAAATTCTATGATTCTATGATGACCTGCATACTCTATTAACTCTCTGGATGTGAAGACATTATGCTGGGTCACCATGTCACTATGTTGCATCTATACACTAGGGAAGACAGGACTGCTGCCTGCCACCGCCATGTAGCAAGAAGACTCGGTGTGAGAAGTTGCACAGAATGCCTATGTTCCATGACCCTGCAAGATCAGAAATGGAAAGTTACTGCAAAATTCTTTTTCCCTATTCTCCACACTGTGCTTCATAATGCACCAGTTGTCTGCAAATGCCCTTCCACTAAACGTTACTTACAATTAAATCCGTTTCTGTGTGTCAGTACAGAATTTCAATGTGCTGATATTCAAAAGGCTAAAACTCCTTATTTTGTCAGAATGTCAACTTTATGATTTGAGGAGAGCAAGGGAGAGAGGAGACAATATTCTCCTTTTTTTCCTCCTCTAACATGTGCTGCAGAAAGCTTTTGCATGTTTTTACATATCTCTGACAGCACCACGTGTCCATCTTAGTCAGTCAATACAATGTAAATGCACTCTGGATTTCTATCTCCCATTAACAGCGCTCTCCCTGTACAAGGACTGGAGTGACACAGCAGAAGTAATAGTTTGTTGTCTTTTCAGATTGCCCCCAAAAGGATGGGCAATTCCATCAATGGATGGACAACCTTTTAAGCGGAGAGTTGTTGCAGTGTGGGATCAGCTTGTTTTACTTAGCTGAATGTGCAACAATATTTTCTTTGACTTGAACAAATGACTGACCTATAACTCATAACAAGGTAACTGCTGTAGTGTTTTGCCTTGAAGTTTTCATCCATAAATGAGAATGGGTTTGAATTTGATGTCTTTTATTGATGTGCAGTATAAACAAAAAGCATAAACTGTACACAGGGATCATTAATTCACCCTGGAACTGAAAGTAACCAGAGTGGGCGTAGTAACTCTTTAAAAGCTGCTCCAAGTTACAATACAATACAAATACATATGCATGTGTATGTGCCACTGATCTATCCACATTTATTTGTGCAAATAGATATGCAGTACAACTTTCTTTCATTTCTCATTTTTGAATTGCTGTTTCTAGCCTCTCATAAGGCAATCCATACTCAAAAAGGTCAGTTAAAAACATGGCAGCTGTAGAGTCTCCATACCACATAAACATCAAAACACAAGAGTAAAGGCAAAAGTGATTCAAATCTGAAGCTGGAGAGATCACCGTGTAAGGCAATGAAATCAAATGAGGAAATTCAGATTAATCAGGATGCATATTGAAGTATCTAATCATGAATAGCCCTTCAGCTGACAGGAAAGAACATGAGCATATGGGGACAAGGAGAGCTACAATACAAACATTAATTATTGAAATCAATGAATCTGATGTCCAGCTCTAAAAAGGGGACAAAAAAAAGTCCTGAATCCATTCTGAATGTGGACAGGATTATGTAATTCCAGTAAAATCTTGCTGTGATGCTGTACTGTGTATTCAGTGTCTCTATGGGTATCTGTGGTCTGGGGTATGTTATAGGATCATAAAAGTTTCTGTATTGGGTGTGGAGGGCTAACATGACACCTACCAACAACTTGACCCTCTGTTTTGAGGAATCAAACATCTAGTGGCAAAGCTGAGAAGGAACCAATCTTTCAGTGCTACTCTGGCTAATGAAATATGCTACCTGTGCTCCTCTGTGAGTGAGATGTGGTATATGTTTATCTACCTTTTTCACACAAAAAGGCCCATTATCTGACAACGGTCCAATCTTCCACCATAAGTTTTATCCCTCTTTTGATTTCTCTGATGAGAATAAGGTGGATGAGTGGAGGAAAACCTTTAAAAATGAAGAATCCTTAATTGATGAATGTCTAAGGTGGTAGAGTTTACACTGTATTCAGTCTTTGGTTTGCAGTTGCATCCATTTGCAGTTTCCTAACTTGGGATCTCTTCATCTTCTATCATGTTTCAACCTGCTTTCAGCTCTGTTACACCTGATCATGATGAGAATTCAGCAGCAGGTTTGGGTGTGATGACTGCATCAATTACTGTCCCCAGACACTCACATCAACCACCTGAGAGCCAACAACATTTTCAGCTAGGGTAGATAACACAAAATAATCCGCTACCCACAGAACCTCACATCAGTGACATTAAGACAGTCTGCAACAATTCAGGCACTACTGCACCACTTTTTCAGATGTTAATTATAGTTAACCCACCACAGGGTACCAAATTTATGTACATATGTGAAACAGACAACTGGATTTAACCTCAGCAGTTCCAGTTTATCTGTTTGTCATGTATGTGTGAAGCCGTGTAAAGCACCTGCAGTTCCCTGGGCATTATCCACTCATAAGAGCAGTGGAGACCAGAAAGGTGATGTCTCTTCATTCATAAAATCTCATAACTGGCTATGAGTCTTACCATAACTGCTAGTTGTGCCCTCATGTTTCACTCTATCTTCTTCTCCAACACACACGTACTTACAAGACCCAGTTCTTTACTGTGTCTTTTGCCCAGGATTGTCAGCTGGCTCTGTACTCCAAGGAGGTTTAGGTTGGTTCATGCTCCAGTTCAAAAATGAATGAAGCAATGGTAAGGAGACATCATGACACAATGAGTGCAGTAAACATCTTGTTCCACCCTTCAGGCAGTATGAACACAAGCTATCCTAGACTTAGAAGGGAAAGCCTCACAGTGCATACCTATTGTAAAGCCTCTGCAGACCTAGAGGGTCAGTGAAGGAAATAACCTGGGGCATCTTCATACCTGGCAGGAACTATTGAAATTGCTTAGATATGAGCCAAGAGCTCTAGGTTATGAACAACTAATACTAATCCTCCTTTAGGTTAGGCCCAGGAAATTCTTAAGAATACAGCCTGCAGCAAAATAACAGGTGTACAACAGCCTGGCAGTTGTGATTTAGCTATACTGTGGTGTTATAAATAAGCCCCATCTCCAGTTATCAAGATATGTTCAATTTTCTGGGTTTGGTGTTTACTTCTAGTTGATAAGTAATTAAATGTTGTCAAAATAAAGCCATTACTGATGGCATGTGTTAATGTAAGCACTGTGTTTAGTCTTCATGCTAATTTGTTTGGTTTAGATGAAGATGCAGACTGCACACTAAAGACAAATTCCCACAGAACCCTTAGGCTAAGAAATGCAATGCAGCAAATCTTTACCCTAGGTTAGAACTTTTTCTAACTCGGACTCCTTTCCACTGTGGCTCATTCTATGAGATGATAATGCCATTCTGGCTGAGCTGCAAATCTCATGCAGGGGGAGCCAGTTACTTCAAAATGTCTCTATAGGTTTACACATTCATGTCAATGGATAAATGGTTGGAAATTAGTTAGGACAGTGTCAACACTTTGATACAACTATTCTTCCTTGTTAGCCTGCATTTTCCTTGCCCTTAACTTTCATAATAAATATATATCTATACAGTGCATCTGGAGTATTGTGTCCAGTTTTGGGCCCCTCAGTTCAAGAAGGACACAGCTGCTGGAAGATGTCCAGTGTAGAGCAACAAAGATGATGAAGGAAGTAGAACACCTCCCTTCTGAGGAAAGGCTGAGGGAGCTGGGTCTCTTGAGCTTGGAACAGAGGCAGCTGAGGGGTGACCTCATTAATGTCTATAAATATGTAAGGTGAGGGTGACAGGAGGATGGAGCCATCTTCTTCGTAAGTTCATCTAGTGATAGGACAAGGGGCAATGGGTGCAAGCTGGAAAACAGGAGGTTCCATATGAATATCAGAAGAAACTTCTTCACAGTGAGGGTAATGGAGCATTGGAACAGGCTGCCCAGGGGAGTTGTGGAGTCTCCTTCTCTGGAGATGTTCAAGACCTGTCTGGATGTGTTCCTGTGCAACTTGGTCTAGTGAACCTGTTGTGGTAGGGGGACTGGGCTAGATGATCTTTCGAAGTCCCTCCCTATCCCTGATGATTCTATGATTCCATAATAATAATGGATTTAAATATTTTGATATTCATTAATAGTTCTGTCTTCCTTTTGCATTGAAATACATTATTTCCAAGGCTGTCAAAATTATCTAAAGGCGTGAAAATGCAGATTCTGCCAAGAAATTGAAAAGTGTACAAATTTGCTTTATTTAAACATCCTCTCCATGAGATTTTCTTTCATTTTAGCCACCTAAATGTGTCTGTCATATAGGCTCATTTCTTTAGCCAGTCTGAGACTACTGGGACATTTTAGATACAGCTTTGTTTTGCATAAGGAACTGCAAGCTTAGATTGGAAGTCTAGTTTTGTGATGACAGTTTATCTTGTTGTAAGTGTATCTGCAATAACACTCACAATGTGAACACACACTTCAAATGTAATTTTTGATTTTGTTCTCTTTCATCTTTGGTGTCACAGAAACTGATTTTTCAAAGGAACATTTTAGAAATTTTTAGGACTTCTACTGATGTCTTCACAGTGGCATTTGAATCATAGGTTTTGAATTGCAAGGGACTTCCACAGATTATCTAGTCCAAGCCCCCTACAAGAAGCAGGGACATCTCTGACTACAATAGATTGCTCAGAGCCCCATCCAGGCTAACCTTGAATGTCTCCAGGGGTAGGGCCTCCTCCACCTCTTTAGAGAATCTGTTCCAGTGTTGTCACATTAAACAACTTTTCCCTAACAAGAATGTAGCTTTGATTTACAAATAATAATTTTATTCTTAGTTTTTCACTGAACTTTTCTATCCTATGACAAGAAAAGTGCTGTGGCTATGAGACATCCTGTGTTCAGCATAAGCTTGGTTTACGCATCACTCTCTTTAAGATGTGGAGTAACAAGGTCTGCTCTGCTACATATGTCCCTAAGCATCCTTACTACCCATACAACAACTCTCATTACACAGGAAGAAAGACAAGCTGTTTGAAGAAGCAGACAATCGCACAGAAAAAAAGATTTTTTTCAGGAAATACCAAGTGCACTCCGGGGCCTGGGCTCTTATCTCATGCCTAGGTATATTCACTGCACTGGAGCTAGCGAACCTGTTCTCACTTTGCCTTCAGGGTTAAAAAAAAGCAGCATTCCAAAGTGATTTATCTGCCCTGTTTTAGATATCTGGTTTAGCACAAAATGAATCACACTGTTAAAGTGTCTCCTCCTCCTCTCCACTGATTATTAAGGGAGTACACGACAACAACGTACAGTGCAGTTATCTGCAGAAGGAATGGCTACATTTGGTCAGATTAATTCCATTCCTGGTACCCAGCTTTCCAGTCACCAACATACTTTTCAACCTGACAGCATTAAAAAAAAATTTTAAAAATTGGCCCTAAGGCTAACAGAAATGATGGATATTGGATATTATGTCTTGATTTTCTGAAATAAATCTAGAGAATTGTGCTCACAGCTGAAGGCCTTGTTACCTTTGTGGTGTACATCAGAAGCTCGCTGTTTTGCTATAGTTGTTACAAGCAATATGAACACGGACAAAAAGAAAATCATGTGGATGCATATACACCCAAACACACAACTATATCTTTACCAAACTTAAATATGACTCAGTTCCTCTTCTGTCTTTTTTCTATTTAAGTGTATGAGGCAGCAAATAAATACCAGAAGAAACAGTTGGAGATCTAAATTCTATCCTGTTCTGCATTATAAGTGCAGTCATCATACAAACCACAATATAAAATTGATCATAAGATGTGGGTTCTAGCTACCACAGACTATTGATTCCAGCATTTGTATTTGCAAAATAAGGATGATGATATGAACCACAGGCAGTCTGGGGGGTTTTATCAGAAAGTGACATCTATATGGGAACACCTATGGAATTGCTGTAATTCCAGCAGTCAGATACAAGAAAAGAGGAAATAAAACCTATATATATAAATAATAAAAAATTAAATTACTATTAATGCTAGTTATATTAAACCCACAGATCAGTATGGCATGTCTATTCATACTAGCAAAAATTACTGTTTTGCGAGAAAAACATGTGCTTAAAATCAGTTTCTATTGTAATGGTCAAAAAAGTAGACTACTGTGAACTGTGAATAACAGAATCTACATAATTTTACAGGCGTGACAGGGCCACATATCTGCAAAAAACCTGCCTAATGTAATGTCTCTAATACAGAACTCAGAACTGTTTTGATTGGAAGAGGCGTTTAAGGTCATCAAGTCCATCCATTTACACAGTCCTGTCTGGTCACAAGAGGATTCCTTACAGATATGAACGAACAACTTCAATTCCCTCTTGCAATGATGGCAGTGAGTATGCCTGAGACATAACGGGGTAGGAATGCGACTTTGTGGACCAGGTGCTTTTCCCACTCTCGGCAGCAGGAACTGTTGTTCATGGTTACAACTATACCTTAGAACTGAAAAATTACCACAGATCATATGAACTACAACTGATGCTGAGGGCACTGGAAGGGTATTAGAAAGGTGAAATAAAATATATTCACTTTGTTATGGGAGAGATTATTGAAACTAATGCATTTTAATTTCCTGTTAGATAGCCAACAACCCAGAAATGTGCAAACTACCTTGTGCAGCAAAGAACTGGACAAACTTTAGCACCTGACGTCTTTTGACCATTTAAATAAACTTTGACCCAAGCAGGACTCACAGAATTGAATTCTGCAACAGGTACAGGCATACCTGAGCTACATCATGACTGATAACCTAACACAAGGACATCAGCACCATTCAAAATCCTCAACAGCTACACTCAACTGAAGTTTGTGCCTTGAGTCCACTATAGTATCACTAACCTTATCTCATTATTGTAGCTAGCTCAGGTATGCCTATTGCAATCATTTCCTAAATAGCATCATAAATATAACCAAATTCAGTAGAGAGGGCTTATTTATGGCAAAGCATAGCAGCAGAATAAAGGAGCAGCCATGTCTGTGTGCCTCCTTAGCTTCTAAATAAAAACTTCTGCTGACTTACTTCTAGTATTTTCCAACTCAGCAAGAAAAAAAGCCTGTGTGATTAGCCTGATGTGGCCATAAACCAATGTACAAGAAGTACCCTCCAAATAACAAGCTTTGAGGTCTTTGATTATCAAAGAGGTCATTGGTGGTTTAATGCCCAATTCCCAGATGCCACATTAATGAGTATAAACTCATTTAAAAGATTTGTGATAAGTAATCAGGCTACTTTACAACTGTTTCAGCACATTCTCCATCACTCCAAGGGCAAGTAACAAAAGACTGGTTTCCTGTGTGAGGAATAATGTGAGAAAGGTGAATCATTACTGGTTTGGTTTTTTTGTGTAGATGTATTGGTGGTCTGGTTTCTTCTTCCACTGTAGTTGTCATGCTGTTTGTTAAAGTC
This sequence comes from Upupa epops, assembly GCA_013397515.1. Lineage (NCBI taxonomy): Eukaryota > Metazoa > Chordata > Aves > Bucerotiformes > Upupidae > Upupa > Upupa epops. The sequence continues at coordinate 181,713 of VZRI01010267.1, forward strand.
TGGTGTGCAGTGACAATAAGCCCTTATGAATGATGGTTACAGAGGATTTCAGAAGCATTGAGCCTTGTTAGTTGAGCATGAGTCACAAGGAGACAGGAAAGCTGTGTGTCACTCATCTATGTAGAACAAGGACATCTCATAGAAAAAACAAAGGCTGACGGATATAAGTTGCCCTTGGGGAGATTTTGTTTGGACTCCAGATAATAATTTTTCACTGTGACAGTAATTAGGCGTTGGAATGATCTTCCCAGGGAAGTGGTGGATTCCACAACCTTAGACAGTTTAAAGCTCTGCTTGGCAAGGTGCTGGGCCATCTAATTTAAACTGTATTTTTTTAAATTTAACTGGTGGGATTAATGATCCTTGGGGCCCCTTCCAACCTGGTCTACTGTGATACTGTGACCTCTTGGTCATAGTCTGAATATAACAGGCAGGATTACTCCTTAATGAATTATATCAGAGTCAAGGGAACAGTACATTTAATCAAGTATCTTAGAATTTCTTCCTATTTTGCACCAGGAATGTTTAAGAAAATAAGGAATGAAAAAAAAAATCAGATTAATTTGGCCAAAAATTGTGATTTTTGAAGGTTATTTGAAAACAGACATTGAAATTGCTCAAAAGTGTGTCTTTGTAGATATCTTCATTGACGTGGAAGATTTGAACTAAACCAGTTTTTGCCAGGTGTTTTCAGGAAAAAATGTCAAGAAGCTCTATCTAACATCTAAGGTACCAATATAACATAAGTTGCACTCTGACTGTAAGGGTTTAGAGTGAGGGTCTAAATCGGTTCGGGTTGGTGACTGCAATTCAAGCACAACAACCAGCTCTCGTCAAGAATTCAACAGGCAATGAAGCAACTCTGGCAACAAGAAAAGAATTTATTGAACCTATCACCAATAAGAAAAGAAAAAATCCCCACATAAGTAAAAGAATCAAAAAGGCAAAAGAGGAACTGTACACAATGCCTTTACACACTCTGAGAGAAATGGGAGACAGCTAACACATCAATTTTTGGCTTTAGATGAGAGCCTAGAGAAAAAAGAAAGTGTACACCAACACTCATAACTTTTAAACACCATATACAGACACACTTGCACCCCACTTCCAGTTCCTTCTTTGAGGCTATAGCAGTATCAAATGTAGAGGATGTGAAAGAATCCCAGACTCTTTCTGTTTCCCAAGGGTTTAGGAGATCAGTATTTATGATCTTTCTCATCAGAGCCTTCTCTCAGTCTCTCAGTGGCAGAGCGTACAGGATCTTTGCCAGTCTTTGGTGAAGACAAAGGCAACATGGCAATGGTCACGTGAGACCATGCCTATTGTGGTAGACAGGCTCTCTTCAGGGTCTGCTACAGGGCTTTCTCCTCTCTTCTCCCCTGTGGTTAAGGCTTTGAGAGAGGGAAAGAGTTAAGAGCTCACCGCTGTCTGGCATCTTCAAAGGTGATCCAGCTGAGAGGGGTGTAGAAGTTTCCCCTCTCTTTGGCCAACTGCCAGCAACTGGAACAAGCTGGAGCTGGCTTTCTGTGTTTGGGCTCTCAGGCAAAAGAGGGCTGTAGTTGCTTCCATGGCAGTGCTGCAGCCATGCTTAGACTTCTTCTGTGTTCCACCATTCAGTAGCAGGTAGGCCGAGAGCCTTTGCTCACCCCCCTGCCCTAGGGGAGGCATCAGGGGAAGCTCTCTTGCAGAGGAGCTCTGTGTCTTATAAAATATACCACAGAAGAGAGCAGGGAAACAGGAAGCACATTCTCTTTTATAGACTCTGTCCACCAGTCACTTGTAGGGTCAGGACACTGGCCCAGGGGTCTGCTGGGAATGATGTATCTAGCTTCAAAATAAAATACTCTTTCAGCACAAAAGCACCAAAATTAACACCTGAAAAGCTGATCATTTTCAAATTGCAAACTCCCTTAGCCCACAAGTTGTCGATCAAAACAGGCAGCCTTTTCCTAGAAAACCACACTGCATGAATGTGGGCTTTGAGTCGTAAAAGCAATCATCTGCTCAGCCAGGACTTTCTAAGTCTTCTATGTAAAGAAAACTCTGTGGATTTTCTTTCTGACCAAAAAATTCCATGTGATCTCAGCACAAGAACTGAATGCCAGCTGGATGTCATGTTGGCCTCAACCTTAATGTGCCAGGCCTGTTAAAAGCTATGAGATGCTGTCCCAAACTATGGCTGTGGTGCTAGTGGTATGTGTACACACATACTGGCTTTGGAGGGGCCCTGGGATTCATGCAACTACTTCTGCATCTGATACAGCTTTCTGTATGCAATGGTTGGTGGGTGATCTGGTCCACTGCTTTCCTTCAACACTCGGAGTTGGTCAGAACAGCTGAGGGTGCTGCTTTCCATCCTGGCATGACTGCGTTTGACCGCAATTTCAGGCCAAGAGAAGTGAGTTTATACATCGAGTTAATTTTATTTTTGTCTGTGCTACTGACGAAAGACAATAAATATTTTCTGAGGCATTAACTTACTTGGAATGTGTGGGATAAATTTACTGACTTGTCCTCACCTGCTTTGCTGATACCTGTGTAGAATTACTATCCAGTCAAGTGTGATTTAAGCTGCATTTGCACTATATCTGACTAGAGGCAGCTGCTGGCGAATTTGGGCAGTTGAACTTCTGCTGAAGTATTTACAGCTTGCAGAAAAATGCCTGACATTTGCAAGTGGTGTGCAGTATTTAAGGATCTCTGATTTAATGTGTTTTAAGAGATCCCTAGATGTAGATGCTTTCAAGTTAAATCCTAGGAGTTTTGAAGTCATTGGATTTGTTCAGTGAAAGAAGTTCTTTCTGGTTAACATATGGGTACTTTTCAGCCTAATTGGTTTGCAGCTGTACATTACTTCATGCTGCAAAGAGATCTGATAAGGGCTCCAGAAGGTTGTTTATTACAGTTCTTCAAAGCTCTGTCTGTAAAGGAAGAAAGGTTGTATGGTTATGATGCTAGTGTGAGTTCCAAATTCATTTATTCTGCAAAAGTCTGGATGAATGATTCTCCACTAAGTCACATAATCTCCACATGTGTTTATTCCTCTAACAGAAATGTGGTCATGAAAGACACTATGCTCTGTTTGGGATGCACCATGGAAATAAGGGTTGCATCAGTCATAAATGAATCCACAAAAACTGCCAGATAGATTTTGGTCTCACTTTATTTTCAGGCCACACTCATTAATGTATCCATTGATGTAAACAGAACAGGCCACCCAGGGAAGTGATGAAGTCACCATCACTAGAACTATTTCACATACATGTAGATATGGTTCTAGGGACATGGTCTAGTGCTGTCCTGGCAGTGTTGGGTTAATATTTCAAAATGATAATCACAAATGTATGTTCCAACCAAATCAATTTTGTGATCTATCACTTTATTCTTATATGGTACCTTTTTTCCTGGGTTTATTCTTAGTATTTCAGATGATTGTTCTTGCTTTCCCCATTCTCTATTTATGCACTGTCTACCACTTACTGTTCTGCTTTGCTTTTGCTATTCTTTGCCCACAAGTTTTTAAACTTGTTGATTGATGCTTTATTCTATTCACAGTTGAATCAAGTATTCCCACATCTATGTAAGTAAGTAGCAGTAAAAAAAAGAACACGAAGCATCACACTTTCTTTCTTTTGGAATATTTTTTTAAAAAATTGATAGATATCAATTACTAAGTACATGAGTGGTAGAAAAAGCCTGAGGTCTTTCAAAGATATTTTTCTTTTCTGTGCTTTCACAGATTTATGCTTTTTTTTCTTTTCTTGTTTTGTTTATTTTTTTTCCTGTTTGTTTTCTCTTTCATGACAGTGTTGATATTTGTTTCCACCCAAGGGGATGAAGGCTCCAAAGCCATTGTTTTCAGTCAGGCAGCTCTGTAACCATGTAGAATGAACATTCTAGACAAGAATCAGTCCTAGCCCAATACATATAGTACCTAAGCTGGGATTTAGAAATAAACATTTGGAAAATGGAGGCATTCAACTTGGTCAGCAGACATAGTTTGGCAGGAATGATACACATTTTCAGGCTGGCAAAGGAGATTCTTGAAAGTAGAATGTCTGAGAATTCCAGAACTGAGTACAAAATTACTAAAGCATGAGCCTTCAAAACTGGAATGTACTGGTGTTACCATTATAAAATTGTAAGGCTATGTGTTTTCAGAATCTAACCAACTTGAAGAGCTCTATTCCACACACAATGAAGAGAAAAAAACCCAGTCAAACCAGAGGGATGAATTCAGAAGAGTGAAATAGAGGCAGTGCTGGGAGACTCAAAATCAATGACTAAGGTACAAAAGATCCAATAGACTGGTGATAAAACAGATGCGTTTTGCCTGCCTTTGGCAATGCAGTTCAAATTTGGAGGAACTATAGGCAGGGCAGAACAAATGACCTCTCCAGGACCCTTGCAGTGCTTCTTCATTGTCATTAAATCTCGTAAGGATTTCCCATGTGGCAACTTGAGAATTTAACAGCGTGGAATTCTGAACTTCACTGAATCTGCTGTCAGAAGTGTTGCAATGGCAAACCTTTCATAGTAGAAACTTTTCACATTATCTTAACCTCTGTGGTGCTCATCTATAACTTCTAGTACTATTGTGTAATTCTTTCCTCTCCTGAAAAACAGGTACAGATTGGAAGAAATAAGGTTTGCAAGGTCTGATTTTAGTTTGTATCTCTCTCTCTCTAGGGAAAACAATTTTTGAGTAGTGATGCGCAGTGATTTAAGAATAAACAGCCTTCTACTCGTCAGAAAACATTACACTTGGCCAGTATTCCGGGCAGCAGACTAATAATGTACATGCAGCTGCTGTATAGAACTGTGTCTGACTGTGAGAAACATGTGGATTTGTATTTAGTATTAATTTATGCCTCTGTTGCAGGTAAAGACCCTGCACTATTGTGTGTATGTAGTAAAAGCATTACACTAGAGAATATTTTCAACACTAACAAGCACATAGTTCAGAAAATATCTGACTGACTTAGTGCCTTTCTTAGATTAGTGCCAATGAAAGCTTATTCTGCAGTTACTAGCCTTTGCTAAAGCTTCTCTCTTGTCAGCAGTAAAACAAGGTTATTTCAGAGATGGCATAGAATTACTGTGTACTTTTCACCCTGTGAAATTTTTATATTAACACTTCTTCCAAAGAGTTTCCTTATTTAAGCCCACAGAAACATTTTGATGGTCTGCTTTTACAGTGCCCATAGCAACAAGAGTTTTTATGGCATACAGAATGATTTTCTTTTGATTAAGTATAAAATATGAGCCACCACGGTTTCCCTTTTTCTTCTATCATGCTAACAGAGAAAGAAGTAATCACTGAAATTATGCAAAGTGAGGTAATTTCACAATGCACTTGTGAAAGTAGAGTTAGAAGAGTGGTCACTCCAAATGGAAGCTGATCTACAGCTCCAATAAAAAAAGTCTCTAAACTCAGCCATGCAGTCCTGGCTCCTCTCAACAAAGAGAAAGAACTGGAGGCTGGAATGCTCTGAACATACCAACTGGCTTTATTATATGAAATCCACTATAATGCTGTCCCTCACATGCATTTTCTTTCCAATGATTTTCTCTCCTATATCCTGGTTCTGGTTCAGGAACTTTCATGGGGTATCTCAACCTCTATACACTGTCCATATTTTTCAAAGAAAAATTAGAACAATACAGAAAGAAAGACAAAGATATTTTTCCATTTTGTAATGAATTAGCGCTATCTACAGGCTAAGAGTATCCTCAGGTGGACTTCTGAAGTACACGAGGAACCAAAGAAGAAGCTCTGAAGTTAAGGCTCATACAATATGTTTGTGATTTATGTCACATAAAGATCATTGTACCTCATGAAACTCCATTAAAGGACTGCTGGATCTAGTAACAGTTATATACAAACACCCTGGTTCAGAGCTGTTAATCCCATCATGAATGAGCAGATATCCATAACCAGTCTCACTGGCAGCATAATGTGCATTGGAACAGTTGCATTTTGAGAGTAGACAGTTTGCAACTTGTGCTACAGACATCAACTTAAACTCTACAGCAGATCCAAGTTTAAATGTTTGTTTAACTGGAAGTTAACTGAAAGTTAAACAACTGAACTGCTGTATGGTGAGGCATCCTGTAGTTGTAAGCAATGTCCAACCAACCACGTGTTCTTGCAGAATCAGCATTCTGCGAGGTGATGTTGCACAGTAATGAGAAAGGTCCCACATCACAGCTCTTCATGCAGAACAGAGTACACCATATTAAAGTTCTGTGTTTAAGTTTCCTGCTGCTGTAGTTTAAGCAGTCTAAAGAGTTTTAAACAGTTTAGTTGTTTCTGCATTTTCCTTGTTTAGAGAAACATTCACTCTCCACCAGAAACATTATTCTGTTTCTCCACCTGTTTTGCAAAACAATAGCACAGGGGCTTTAATGACAGTAAGAACCTTTCTGATGAAGGGGCAGAAAGGGAATGAGACTTTTACAAGAGATGATGCCTGTTTGGAGGAAAGCTACAGTGGTAGTTGAATCATCCTTTTCTTTTTTAAAGTTTTTCATTTCTTGATGAAATTTTCTCTCATGGATATGTTTAGCATCAGAGAGTGCTGCACAATGTGCAGTAAAGTAAGGTGAAGAAAATTGCCTATCTATTTTTTTTCTGTAATGGGCAGAGAAACAAGCACTTCCAGGATTCTGATGTCTACAGTGGGTGAAGTAAACTAATTCTACGGAGGATCCACTTCTCTACACTAATAAGTGGAGTATAGGTACCAGTATAGGCTGGGCACTGACTTGTTGGAGAGCAGTGTAGGAGAAAGGGACCTGGGGGTCCTAGTGGACAGGATGACTATGAGCCAGCAATGTGCTCTTGTGGCCAAGAGGACCAACAGCATCCTGGGGGGGACCAGAAAGGGGGTGGTTAGCAGATTGAGAGATGTTCTTCTCCTCCTCTGCACTAGTGAGGCTTCATCTGGACTATTGTGTCCAGTTTTGGGCCCCTCAGTTCAAGAACACATTGCTGCTAGAGGGTGTCCAGCATAGAGCAACAAAGATGATGAAGGAAGCAGAACACCTCCCTTATGAGGGAGCTGGGTCTCTTGAGCTTGCAGAAGAGGAGTCTGAGAGGTGACCTCATTAATATCTATAAATATGTGGAGGGGTGGGTATCAGGAGGATTGAGCCAGGCTCTTCTCAAGGTCATCTGATGATAGGACAAGGGGCAGTGGGTGCAAGCTGGAACAGAGGAGGTTCCATATAAATATCAGAAGGAACTTCTACACAGTGAAGTTAACGGAGCATTGGAACAGGCTGCCCAGGGGGGTTGTGAGGCCTCCTTCTCTGGCGATGTTCAAGACCCACTTGGACATGATCCTTTGTGACTTGGTCTAGGTGGTCCTGCTGTGGCTGGGAGATTGGACTGGATGATCTTTCGAGGTCCCTTTTGATTCCTAATGATTCTATGATTAGAAATGGAATTCAGCTGCAGATGTTTATCCTGAGACATCTAAGCTACTTGAGGAGACTTTCCACACAGTCTGCGAGTTCCATTATCTTTTCCTTGAATCTTGTCCCATACACAGACATTATAAAAGTGCTCCTTTTCAAGCTTGTTTCAAAGCTTTTTTTCTAGTTAAAGATTTTTCATCATCCTCTACAAACTTCAGAAGCAGCAGTTTATATTTAAGGCAGTTGCTTCTCCCAGTAGCTTCTGCAATGGCTGTAATATTGAGCTTCATTTTGTACAGCTTATTGATGCCAAAAGTCTAGAATAGAATTTTCTTTTTAAATAATTTACTGTTCATTTACATTAAAAAAGTTTGTGCTATAAGTTAACACAGTTGGTGCAGAGCACAGAGATATCATTAAACATCCTAAAATGAAGTTGGCTTGTCGGGTTTAGCTTTGTTCCTTGTATACCCTGCTGAGTATTTAAATGTGGCTGATGTGTTAAGGAGGGAAGGAAGAAAGTGAATCAAAGCGAACTGTACCTTAGGAGAACATTTTCTAAATATGCTTCATGCCTTTGGACATTTGTCTCTTAAATATCCAATGATGACCATGTCCCAGGCACATCAATTGCAGCAGGAGCAGGGAAGCATCCTGAGGGATGTAAGACAGTGGGGTCATGCTGTAGAGGCTGCAGAAACTTGGAAAAGTATTGAGAATTCCCTTGTAATTTCAACAGTTACATATTGAATAAGGCTCAGACCTGAACTGTGGAGGCAGCTCCCTGGTAATCACCATCTACAACTCTAGCTTTTCTGACACAGAATTAACCTTTTCCTACCTATTTTGCAGAAAAGCCAGTGTAAGAGCCAGGCAATTTAAAAGGCACAATGAAACTCCAACCTCTTTTGGAAGCACCAAAAACTCATTCGAAAGGAAGTATTAAATACTCTAAAATAAGTAGCAAATTTCCAAGGTATTTCAGATTCCTATTGGTGTACCATGGAACAATTTAATTCAATTTTCAAATGCTTTCTAAGAAAAGTGGCTGGGTTATCTTACCTAATTCCTTTGCATTATTAAAAATAAATTACCCAGAATTAACAATTTTAAAATGCATTAGACTTAATAGTTTTGTTACTTTTATATACCTCCTTCTGAAGTTCCTGACATACTGTGTGCTTGGAAGTCTTTGGAAACAAGGTAAAAAAACCTGTGACACAAACCATGTAGGAAAGGAGTTAACATCATGTCCCCCGTGCCTCACTCTTTGTATCTCTCATTACTCTCTGACCTGAACTAAAAACTATGGCAGCAGCAGCAGACTGTGACAGGGGTTTCTGCAGCTTAGCTGAATCACATTTCATTTTACTTTTAATCCAGGAAGCTTTTTCACTTTCTACCTTTGGTAACTTAAAGCCATGTCCCCTGGAACTTGACACTTTGTTTTACTTCCCCTATTATAGTCATGATATGTCAAACACAGTGCAGGAGCAGCAGGCTAACAGTAAAGGAACGTCGATCTCATCTGGTGTCATGTGGCTGACAAAAGCATAGTACTGATTATTGCGAGATACTAAACTTCAGAGATGGAGAGGCTTCCCCACCAGCAATGGCAGATCTGCAGCCAGTGCCAAACTGTCCACTGCCAGACGCATGCTTGTCACCTGAAATCCTCAGCTGATGCAACCCTGGTTGACTGGGAAAATAAAAAAAATGCTTTTGTCTTATCAGCCACAGAGCAGTAGCCATAATATGGGTGTTTCTGGTTTGGTCCCTTTCCAGGCTCTGCAAATCAAATGGAGACAAAATGATGCCATCACTAGAAGCCACCTAGTTACACTGAACAGATGAGTATTGTTTCAGAAAAGGGATTTTTTTTCCATTTTTTGTTAGTAAAATAAAGGACGTAAAGGTGGGTTTTAGCAGAAACTTGTCATGCTCAAATAAGAAATGATTTTGTATTTGAAGCATAAGATCTGAAAATTATTTCTTTGAACACAGTCACCATAAAGGTTTGTTCAGGTCTTTATTAAAAATACCATATTAAAAATCATAACACATACATTCACAGTAAAAAAAGTAACTTCCCTGAAATGTAAATGCTGTATAGGGCTCATGTTACAATATGGATTCGATAATCTGTTAATATTGAATGATTTTAGTTAACTCTGTCCTTTGGTCTAGCAAGATTCTCTGCCACATATCAATTACCTTATAAGAAAAACCACCAGAAAGGAAGGTGGACCAAATACACAATGCTAATTTCTTGCCCAAAACATCAGCTAATAGGAAAGTTATACTCTAGATATCAGAAATGTAGTACTGATGCGCCAACAAATATTTTTTATGAAGTTAGAAGTAAATGGATTCATCAGAGAAATGAGCAGAGACTTCAGCAGCATGCAGAGTGAGATGTTTCAACTGAGGAAGAAATGACATTGCCATGTATCCGTAGACACTCTGAGTCAAAACTGGATGTGAGAATCTCAGGGTCTCACCTGTGCTGTATCAACTTTAAAGTGTTTTATAAAAAGTTCCATGTCATGTTTAGCATAAATGCAAACCTTGGTAATCAGGTTTTAATCCATACTAAAAATTGGTATTCTAAGGGGTTATTTGCATTTACCCACACCCCGTTTATCCCAAGCAATAATTCTTTGTAACAGTGATGAGAGAGCTGACGGATAAGCTTGCTAAACCGTTCTCCATAATTTATCAGAACTCGTGGATTTCGGTTGGACTGGATGATCTTTATGATCTTTTCCAGCCGCATCATTACTGTGATACTGTGATACCTCTCATCGGCAGTATCTTAATTTTTGTTTTTTGTCCCTAACACATATTCATAAGAGTAAATGCAACAAAAATCTGCTACACTGGCTGATAGTTTTGTCTTCAGATCCATCAGCCCACAGTGTGAACTGCTATTGACCAAGACTGTTGGATTTGTTAAGCAGACTAATGGTTGATAGCTCTCTATCCAGCTATATTGCACACAGTTTTTAAAATGGATTAATGTACTGATGTTGATATTGGAGCACAATACCTAAGTTGTTTCTTTTTAGAAAAAACAAATGAAGGAGATATTAGAAACAGGGTAAAATAGAGGCTTTTATAATATACTTTTTCAGTAATAAAAAATAGGCTTGAAGCTGTTCACTTCTGCCTCTTAGGTGTTGCCTCTGCATTTAAGAAATTTGCAAATAATGAAAATTTCAGAGTACAGAAATAGGAAAATGCACATCTAACTTGCTGGAAACTGGCCGGATGATAACTTAAATTTTCTGCTATTTCCCTGCTATAATAAAAACTTCACATTTCTTTAACTCTTTTAGCTTGTCTATTGCTGAGATTCCCATTTGCTCAGCAGTTTTAGACTATTTCAAAGGAAATCAAATAAGAAACTGGTTAATATAAAGTGGAGACACTTCTGAATTTCTTAGAAGTAGTGGCTGAAGATTGATGCTGAGGTAGAACTTCATATGATATAATATGTATGTTATTACTTCTGACATTTCAGAGTGCTCTTCAAACTGTGTAGACCTTTACAGCAAAACACTTCCACTGTTGGTTTGATTTCTTTGCCTTTTCCCTATGGACTGTTCCAACACCTTTTCTCTTGCAGTCCAAATTTATTATTGCTAGAAGCATTAGTAAAACAGCTCCAAATGTTATCCTTTGAAAGTGAATGTCATTATTGTTAAACAGGCTATTTGAGGTTCAAGTTTGGTGTACAAGATGGCATTCTCATGAATGAGTTTCAAAAGGCGCATAGGGGATGGTCCTTCAAGTCTGTGGGTTCAGGCACAAAAGTAGTGTACCTGAAACTTAGTAAAAGAAAAGTCACAGCTAAACTGGAAAATCAGCTTCTAGGTTTGAGAATGCGAGTGAAAATGCCTAATCTTCCAAATGTAAGGGAAGTGCTGTGAAATCATTGACCATGAGGAAGCAAGCTATGCTTGCAGCCTCTCCTGACGGAAGCAGTACACTGATTTTTTGAAGCTGGTATAGGGGAACCCATGTTACATTTCTCCAGAGGATCAAGAGAGGCAATTTTGACAACTGATCACCTACGGGAATTAAATTTAGGTGAGTATGTTACACCCACATGGCTATAAGACTGCCCACCCCAACCACTTAAGAGCTTCTGAACATTTTAGGCAGCTGAGAGTAAATCTAAGCTAATGTAGTAATTTAAAAGATACTAGGTTTCTGAATTTTTTTTAAAAACAGGTGCTCAGATGTCTTGGTTTGAAAATTATCAATTTTTCAAATATCAGTTGTAGTGCTTTTATGCCAAAAAAGCATTTTATTTTGAAGCTGGAGGTAGCTTTCCTAGCAGACCTCCTATGTCAGTGTCTGGACTTTACAGGTAACTGGTGGACAGAGTTCATAAAAGGGAAGGTACTTCCTATTTCTTCATCTTTCTTTTTTATCCTTCATTGTCTTCACCTTTCTCCTCCTTCTGCTGTGATATGTCTTGAGTGACAGAGAGCTCCTCCACAAGTGAGTTCCTCCCAACACACACACACACCCCTCCCCGGGGAGGGGGTGAGGTGGGATGAACAATGGCTCTCAACCCCCTGCCACTGAAGGGTGGATTGTAAAAGAGCCTAAGACTGGATACAGCTCTTCTGCAGAGGTACCCACGGCCTTCTGGATGTGGCCAGCCCCAGCTTGCCCTAGCTTCTGGCAGGAGGTCAAAGAGACAAAAACTGCTCTCCATACCTGCAGATCCCCTTTGGTGGGGGCGAACCTGCAGGCCTCCCCTCTTTTGCTACAGAAAGAGATCCAATATGATGCTAGTTTATGAATGTTGGAGAAGCCGTTATCACCAGAAACCAAATTTTCCCTGAGGATGCTTTAGTTCACTTTGTGAACTTTTGGGAGTGAAGCATGACTTTAGCATTTAGCAAAAAGGCTTAATTAGTTGTATTTCTCAGGAGTGGTTTTCCCCTTCAGCTCCTTTTCAGCACAAATTTTCTGCAGAGGTTACAGGCAAGAGTCTGTGAACTGTATTGTATTTTTTAATGTTTCCTTTAGCTTTTAAGGTTTTATCTCATCTGTGACTGAGAAGCATATCTGTAAGGCATAGTCCCTTAGAGGTCTTTCCTTGAGTTTGATCTATTCACTCACCATAGGGGTGAAGTCAAGCTGTCCTGAGCTGTTTCTGTATGCTGCAATTAGTCTTTGACACTAACAAAAAAGAGACTAATGCAATGAACGCTGCATTAGTTTCCCTGCTATGTTCTTTTTCTGTATTGATTTGCAAATGACATTAGTACAAACTTGGTAAAAGTTAATTTCAGACTAATACAAACTCACACCATTCATTATAAGACTTCGACCCTAATACATTTGTCATATTAACTCAGCACAGAACCAACAGATGAAAACAAAGGTTTAGTTTCTATACAGCTGGTAGTCATACATTTTTCATTTGGCAGAAACAAAATGGAACTGACTATTTCAAAGATTTGGCATTGGAACACAAAGTGATATGGGATAGCAATCTGTGTAGACGTCCTCATTTTAAGTCCATACTTATTTTCTTATCTCTGTCTCAAAAGTGGTTTGGTATTTTAATACTGTAAACTTTCATCTTGACAACAAAGATAGCTCATTCTTTCAGGCAACTTTCTAAACAAGGTGCTGCATGTGGCTGTAAGTGAAGGAGTAAAGTGTGAAGGATGTGACATGTTATGTGTGTAAAAAAACTGAAGCCTATCCTGCTCTCCTGCTAAAAAAACACCAAACACTGCTGTGCCTCTGGAATGAAAGGGGCAGAGATTGTTCTTCTATTTAAATTACTTCATGTATGAATAATTTTTTCTAAGACTGGACTTCAGAAAAGATGATAATTGTAGAAGTAATCATTGCTTCCACAGAACTGAAGTTCCCTAAAGTTAGGGACTCAGCTTAAATGACATTTTATTCTGTAGAAATTTTAGGACCCTTTGAAACTAATCTCAGCCTAAACACTGCTTTTCTTATATTATTGTAGAAGAAAAGAGTGTCAAAGATTCACAGCCATTAGGATCGAGTTATTATTGCTTCCATGTTATTTTGCCTGGAGTGGGATAAACTGTAGTATTAAGCATTTTGTCAAGAGCTAATGAAAAATCTATGTATTACCACAAAAATGGGACTTCAGAGGCCATGTACTGGTGAAATAAATTTCACTTGAAAGAGTAAGAACAAGCTAGTGAGATAATAGAGTTTTCATCTTGTGCTTAGAAAGAGAAGGGGGTGTTAGATCTCCAGGGTTCGTCTATTGCTGTACTTACTGACTCATCTTGGACAAATCACCTAAACTCCTTTTGTTAGGTTTGCCAAGTCCAAAATTGCTGTAGGTGCATTTAATGATTTCTAAAGAGTTTCATATTTTCAGAAGGAAAATATTGCAAAAGTCTAAGCACACAGGGTAAGTATAAATAAATTAAAATACTGTCTAAAATGATGTAATGTAGAGATGTACAAAAGCTGTACTGGAGCAATTAACATCTCTAGTTGCAGAAGATAATACTTCTCATAGAAAAGGTGAGCTGGTACAAAGGATGTGTGAGACAGGAGTAAGGAACTTGTGAGCTCTCTTTTGAAGATTTTGTGGTAGCATATTGTTCTTGACTAAATTTATTAATCAGTTAATTAAAGGAGACAATAGGGTAAGAGATATCAGGTTAAATTTAGGTGTGGGCAAGTATTTTGTCACGCAGGAATTACCAGATGTAGACTCTTATTCTTCTATTAAGTCAATCAGCATCTCAAACCTCCCTGCTACCTGAGTTTGCTAGATTTCTAGTGAGTACAAACTTGCTTCTCCTTTCCTTCTTCATAGAATAGCTTAGGTTGGAACAGATCTCAGATCATCTAGTTCCAACCTCCCTGCCACAGACAGGGATACATCTCTTTAGACTGGGTTGCCCAGAGCCCCATCTAACCTGGCCTTGAACACTTGCAGACCACATAGAATATCCACAACCTGCCTGGGAAACTTGTTCCAGTACCTCACTACCCTCACAGGGAGGAATTTCTTCCCAAGATCTAATATAAATATTCCTTCTGTTAACTTGAAACCATTCCCCTTTGTCCTGTCACTAGAGTTCCTTGTTAAGCATCCCTATACTGTTTTCCTTTAGGCCACACTGACCTTTACACTAAGACACTTTCTATTTTGACAACCACTTAGATGAATACCAGTCTGAATGTCCAGTTTCTTCATGTTCAAAGGTCTTGAGTACTCTCAGTCTGTTCTGCAGAATCACAGCTGCAGATAACTCTGTAAGGCTCCCATTTTTATAAATATAGCTGTGCATAGTCTGGTAACAACCAAGTATACAACAGCCCTGCTCTTCCAGCTTGGTGTACAGGTCAATGTTTCTAGAACCTAGGTAGAACTGCATGCATCCTTCTTACATTGTTAGAAATGTTGAAGAAAAAAACCCAAGGCAAATAATAAAATTCCAACAACTATGATACTGTCTGTTTCTCCAGTGTTGAATGCTTCACCTGTATAATTATAATGTAAATCACATACATTATGTATGTAATACTAACAGTTACTGAAGATGAAGACCCTGAGATACACTGAGAACTTCTCAGCTGGGTTCAATGTAATTATAAGATTAAATAAATGGTATTCATAAGAGGCCAGAGCACTACCACAGAGTGTAATGAATTTTTCATGATAATTTCCATGATGACCCATTGCCTTTGATTCTTCTCTCATTTTTTCCTGTTTCAGTGTGTAATGGTTTAGCAAGAGGGTCTAAATCAGTTTGGCTTGGTGCCTGTAATTCTAGCACAACAACCAGCTCTCACCGAGAGTTCAACAGGCAATGAAGTAACTTTGCTAGAAAGAGAACAGTTTATTGAACCCATCGCCAAGAAGAAAAGAAAAAAGCCCTGAATAAGTAAAAGAATCAAAAAGGTAAAAAAACCTATCACAATGCCTTTACACACACTCTGAGAGAAATAGGAGACAGCTAACACATCAGTTTTTGGCCTTAAATGAGAGATACGGGGCAAGACAGTGTAC
>VZRI01010267.1:197483-293559 GCA_013397515.1 Upupa epops
CCCTGTGGTCAGGCACAAGGGAGGTAGAGGGTTAAGAGCTCACCTCTGTCTGGCATCTTCAAAGGCATTCACTGTAGAAGCAGCTATGTGGAAGAGCTGCCCTTACTCTGGTCCACTGCCAAGGACAGGAACGAGCTGGAGATGGCTGTTCTGTATCTGAGCCCTTGGTGAAAGAGGACAGGGCTGAAGGTTCACCCCCAC
The DNA here is from genome assembly GCA_013397515.1 of Upupa epops. NCBI lineage: Eukaryota > Metazoa > Chordata > Aves > Bucerotiformes > Upupidae > Upupa > Upupa epops. The sequence goes on from VZRI01010267.1 coordinate 197,685, forward strand.
AGAAGGGGGTTTGCAGGTATGAACGGCTTGTCTTTTCAGCCCCACAGTGTTTGAGCTCCCATGTAAAAGAGGGCCATTGCTAGTCCAGCAAAAGAGTCTCAGCTGGGCTGAGACTTTCTTTTTTGTCTTCCACCCTTTGGTGGCAGGGGGCTGAGAGCCATTGCTCACCCTCCCCAGCCATGGAGGGGAGGGGTGGGGGAGCTCTTTCTCTCCTAGAGGAACTGTCTCAGAAGGGGTGTCGCAGCTGAAGGTGACAAAGATGGCCACGAGAAGAGAAGGAAGAAGGAGGAAGTACCTTCCCTTTATGGACTCTGTCCATCAATCACCTGTAGAGCCCAGACACTAACACAGGAGGTCTGCTAGGAAAGCTACCTCCAGCTTCAAAATAAAATGCTTTTTTGGCATAAAAGCACCACAACTGGTATTTGAAAATGTGGTGGTTTTCAAACCAGCACATAGTGATGAAGCTTCTAGAGAGAAAGTCATCATTGACATTATTAAGGAACAAAAAATACAGAAATCCTTATCTTTAGTTTTGAAAAAAATATTTCCTCTAGGAGACAAGCAGCAAAATGCAGTTTTGCCAGTTTGCATTTCTCCTGTAGGTCATAGAATTAAGACTTCTTGTAACTTTTCTTTTAAATCCACAAACAATGTCTACGACTTTACTTTCTGACTTTGTATGATGCTTGAAGTTTTTCAAAGGTTAGTTCCTCACTCAGCACCTCGATTCTGGTTCATACAAATATGGGCTGTAAAACTGGTATCAGAAAGCAGTAAAAGACCTTAATGCACCACTGTTTTGGACTGGCTGATGCTGTCAGGGACTGAAAACAGTTGCTTCTTAGAAAACATCAGAAAAATACTCCTCAAAAAACAGATTAAGGTGATAAAGAGATGGAGTCTTCAGAGTCTCCCAAATAAAGAGCATATGTTACTATTGGACTGCTAAAATACAAGCACATTCTCACTAAGTATCTAAGAAGTCAAAGAAGACCAAATACCTGAAACTCTTCCAAGCAGACAAGTAACTAGGGAAGTAGAACCTGTTCCTCATATTAGAAATATTTAAATTGTGTACTTGAATGGAACACCTGATTTTTTTTGTATATGAGTACAGAAAGTGCACATGTAAATGTTGTGGGATAATGGCTCCTGTTCAGAGTTCCTTACTTTTTTTGCTTTAACAGTAGACCAGATCAGAGTTGGAGTATTATAGCAATAATGAATAGCAACCAGAAGTATCATGTTATTTTTAGTCTTTTTACTACTCCTCATCCATTAACTAAGCCCTGAAAGCACAGGAGTAAATCATTAGCCAGAGTTATATTAGTTCCTGTTTTTGATAGGAGGAAACTCAAGGATAAATCCTTTAGTTGTGCAGAATTAAGAGTAAGACTGCGTCTGTGCTTGCATTTTTCCCTACTGATTTCAGTGACAGATGTGTTAGGCCATTTTTAAGAGTTTTTAGATTTCCCACTCCAGGGCAGGATTTTTTTTAATTGCAGCTGAAGAGTGTATCAGGAACAAATTCAGAATTTTCTGCTTAGCTTCTGTCTATACCTGTTTTTTCTTTTTGTGAAAGTATTTTCAGCCATGCTACAGGCCACATCTCATTCAATGTCTAACTTCTACACTACAGCAATGCTTTCATTCCTTCGTTCTTTTTGAGACAGTTCTGGTCCTGAGCCAAATTGGATGGCTTGTTCACGGGATCGTTATTCTTTTTTTGCATTTCCTTCTTTTGATCTGAAAGTGGAAATAGCTATTTGTTTTAGGTAAGCAAAAAATAAATGCCATTCATTAATAGCTGAAAGTCTTGGGACACTTCTGTTTGTTCTATATGCCCATTACTGTGGTAGGATGGATGAAGTATATAAGAGCAGCAGAATTACTACAGTAGACCTTTCACTAAACCCATGCTATTAGCAGGTTTTTGTGACACAGACATTCAGTACATTCAGTAGAATTTTTTCTTCTTAGCTTTTAACTTGCCTTTGAGCTAAGGGTTCTGTGCTTAAATCCCAGCAAAACCTATGCTGGTTCTAAGACTGGTATGCCACACTACTGTGAGCTGATTTAGGTGTCTCATATCCTGGGTATGGGGTTACCCTATACTCCATGACTCCTATATCATTCTGTTGATTTTCTCTTCCCAAGGTGGTAATGAAGCTGTTACCATCATTTCTCTCACTCTTATTTAAATTGCCTCTTCTTGCCTGCTCCCATCCAGTGTCTGGGGAGCAGCACTGAGAGCAATTAGATATGGTTACCTCTGCTCATTTAAAGCATTTCCCTCCAACAAGCCCAGCTGTGCTTCTGCTGTTGCTCATAATTCACAAATTTTGGACAAAGACATGAAGATGCTCACTAAAGAGCTACGGGCAGAATGATTTCTGACCTCTTTATTCCACAAGTAGTTCACAAAATGATTTAGAGTTGGATTCTACTCAGCATGGCTAAAGATGGGGAGGTGGAGGGTCACTTATCTAAGGCAATACTAAGTAAAAGCTGCCCAAGGTGTGTGTGAACTGAGCTATTATGTGTAGCCATGCAAGGGATAGAACTGAAATTAATTCCTTGAGACCTGTCTGCTGCTACCAAATAGTTGTTAATGATCTGGACTGTCTGCAAAATTTTTCAGTTTGTATCTCAATTTATCTTGAGCTGAACTTAGGTCCCTTGCTGATCTTCCCCTAATTCACAAGGTTACCCTTTGTTCTCATATATTGCAGAAGCACATCAATTTAAGGAAAAAACTCTAACTATTCCTTCCATCACTAATGTGTACAGCTTGCTCAGATGATAGTCTAATTGTTTGTCCTAGATGGTTAATTCTCAGGCCCTGAAGGACTTAGAAGTCATACACAGATCATTATAGGTTGGAACGTACCTCCAGGGGTCATCAAATCCAACCCCCTTGCTCAAGCAAGTTACATAGAAATGCATCAAGATAGGTCTTAAAAGTCTTTAGAGAAGTAGGTTTCCCAGCATGCCTGGGCAACCAATTCCAATGTTCAGTAAACCTTACGGTAAATAACTTTTTTCTCATATTAACATGGAACTTGTGCTCCAAATTGCACCCATTACCCCTTGTCCTATCACAGGGAGCAAGTGAAAAGAGATTGTCTCTTTCTTCTTGACACTCAGTCTTCATGCATTTGTATACAGTGATGAAGTCCCCTTGTAACCTTCTCCTATAAACGACAAAAAGTCCAAGGTCTCTCAAGCTCTCCTTATAAGGCAATTGCTCCAGTCCCCTGATCATCCTAATTGCCCTCCCTTGAACTCTTTCAATCAAGTCTCTAACCCTCTTGAAGTCGTGAGCCCAGTACTGGACACAGTAGTCTGAATGTGGCCTCAGTAAGGCAGAGTAGAGGGGGAGGAAAAACTCTCTTGACCTGCTGGACACACTCTTCTTAATACATACCAGGATTCCATTGGCCTTCTTGGCCACAAGAGCACTTGCTGTTCCATTGAAAACTTATTGCTCACAAGAACTCTGAGATCCTTCTCCATGGAACTGTGTTTATGATTTTTCATTAAGAAGAGCGAGCTGTCACATATGTCCTGTGTTTACATGCTTCAAGACTCCAATTTTTATACCGAGACTGAATTTGTTGATTTGACTACATCATCTAGTAGGTATTTTCTTTCCATCTACTGGACAATACTTCTTTATGCCTAGTAGTTGATCTAACATCAGTAGAGCCAGCACTCTAATAAATTAATGAAAATGGCAGTGTAATCAGCAAAGAATGCTTTAAGGATAAAGGGATCTTGTAACTTGTTGAAAGGCTTCCTGGCACTATTTTGGTTTGCTAACACATACACTGAAAGGCCTTCAAGTAGTAGAAAAGGAGGTGGTTTTTACTCTTCTCATCTTGTGCCAACAGTGCAGAATGACTGCAGTGTCCTGAAGGAGGAGCTCTGTGTGCACCATAAGTACTTACATGATGTGTGAAATCTGCAAAACCTAGGGCAAACCTGTGGTAACTTAAAATTACATGAAAACACACTGTGGAGATGGAAGCTAAGAGGAAGGTGCAATCAGATATGAGTCCATGTTTTCTGGCACATGCTCTAGGACATTTTATGTGTGATTTCTCACATCATGTATCTCATTAAGTGTTATCATCCTGGCTAGATACTTGCTTATTTAGGAATGTTGGTTCAAATCAAAAGTTGCTTTAGCATATGTCTTTATTCTTTTGCACAACTCCTGTCAATCTCTGCTTGCTTTCTTGTGAATTTTGTAGCCTTTCTGCTACCAAATTTCCAGCATCATCAGATATTGGAATTTTTTAATATATGAGAATTCCTACTAACCCACTCTCATATGTCTTGGTCTCCCATGTAGGAATATGTACTCTTTAGGTTTGATTCTGTTGTCACCACTCCTTGTTTACCATTTCTATGTAGCTATGTCCATTCTGAGACCTAGCATTTGTTTGGAAATACAGAATTTCCACATTTTTTCCATTATCACAATTGTGTGTTCTCTATTCTTTATTTGCTTCCTCCACGGTTTAGTCTAACAGATCATACAGACAACCTTAAATGCCAGCAGTTGGTTTCCTATGGTTCTGGTGAAGCCTTTCACTCTTCTTGAGGCTCTCCTTATTCTAGAGGATGTACAGACATCCGTACATTTTTGGATGTCCAAAACCATGTTATCTATTCCAAGATCACATCCCCAGCTGTTGGCATTTTTTTGCAGCTGCAGTCATGTTTCCAGCTTGGATTCAGAGCACATGTGTTTTCAAAAGGATATTTGATAGATAAGAGTAAAATAGTTTTCTCTTTAATGGCTTTTCAGATGTGTTCATGCTATATGATAAGCTAGGCATAATTCCTCTGAATGTATATACCTCTCATTTTCTCCTGGAGCAGGGCGAATTTCTTCTGCTTGGAAGTAAAACTATTCAGTGAGATCCCTCATGTGGCTGCTTTTGTACCTGCTAGTTTCCCTGACTCCAGGTTCCACCACTTTGGACACCAGTGGCAGACACCAGCAGCTGGTGTCACGAGCTTGCAAACACTAGTCTCATAAAAAGTCTGTTTCATACATTGTCCATTTAATGTAGTAAATTGATTAACACATGCACCTCACCTTGAGACCTTAATATCCATCTTCATTTCTTCATTTTGGACAGATGACAGGTTTAACTCATATGTGTCACAGCATCTGGCAAGCTTCTCATCTGTTGTCCTCAAGCACAAAGGCTGCAGAACCTACTGACTGTTTCATCTATTGCTCAATTACAATAGCAGCAAAGCTTAGAAAAAGTTTTGGAGCCAGAATTAGCCCTGCAATACACTGAGGAGAGTGTGGGATCTCAGTCAATGGACATTTGAGAGAAAGTTAAACATTATCCTATGACAATTATTAGTTCTCCTGTGAGACAGGAAGGCAGACTGAAGTTAGCTTCTAGTTCCTACACTGCTGGATCTATAAATTCTTTGAATAATGTCTGAAAAGAAGCTATTTCTGCCTTGTAAAGCAACTATCCATTTCCATGTAAGAAAATCCTTCAAGCAGAAAGATGTGATTAGGCAATAGTGCATGTTCAGCTGCAGAACATAGCATCTCACTCCGCATTAGAAAGGCTGCTGATGGAAAGCTATATAGCAGTAAAACGTAAGTATAGAAGAAATTAACTACACTGTAAAGATAAGCTGGAGAACTCCTTACCAGATCATGTGGATGCTCAGGCTTATAAAATGACACCTTCTATGGGAAACTAGGCATAGTAGTTACAGAGAAAGCATCCACAACTACATGCATAAAAGGCAACCCTATCTCTGAGCTGCAAATATTTTTGGATTGAGACAGTGGGGATGAGAAATGAGAGATGAGATGGGAGACAATACCATATATGCTTGTCATGAGTACTTTTTTTAATCCAGTGACCAATAGCAAAAACCTCTTTGAGAAAACCCACTGGGCTAGATGGGCTTTTCACTTGAGCAGTCACTGTCATACACTGGGGATGATGCTAGAGAAAACCCTGAAATTTCAGGGTATGCAGAAGTATTTATGAGAGTAATCCTCTAATTAGACTTTCTCACAGCTTAGTTTCTTAAATTACCTATCCTTCTTCAGTAACAGTAAAGTACCTTGATATGCAATTGCAGGTCAATTATCTATTTTTCTGTTATTAAAGGGTTTTAGAGTAAGGAATAAGTTTTCTTTTTCTTTTCATGCTATACTTTTTCCCGGCTTGTATATTGGATCAGCTGTACTGTGCTTTCCTTCTGAAAAGGTGCAAATGGGACTATTGACAGCTCTAAAAGCAGGATATGAGATGGCTGGGAACACTTCAGTCCCAGAAAGGTTTCTGTTGCTTTGCTAAGAACCGTCAGTGAACTGAGGAAATGTGTCCTTTTGGGATTTTAACCTGCCTGTATGATCCTGTACACCTTAGAAATGTTAATTTTATACACCCTGCTTTATAAATATGTTATAAAGCAAACGCTGGTGATTTTAGGCAGACACTGTTTTGAAAAGAACAATGCAAATGACGTGATGAAGTTTCACAACTGCGGTATCATTTGAAGGGCTTTTCTGAATACTTCTGTTTGGATATTCCTTTGCTTTCATGGGAAAGAATTTATATGTTAATTTCTCGCCAAACACAGCTTGGGAAAGAAGCAAGTGTATAGTAGGGAAATAGCACGAACAACAAAGAGTAACAAAAAAGTGATGCTAAACTGGTGCCTACAGTTAATCCCAGAGGTGTCTCTGCTTAGTTTGCAAGCTCTGCCAAAGCATACATTGCAAAAACTCAGATAAAACTAAAACTGAAGGTTTGTGACCCAAATTATTTGTTCTACTGAAGTTTCCTCACTCATTGTTACTTAAATATTCTGAGTTTAGTTCCTGAAAGGGCTGGAGCAGAGACTTGGTCCCCTTCTGGATGGCAATGTGATGACAGTTTGTTTGTGCACAGGGCTGGAGCATTAATAAATTCTCTGTGCCTATCTACATCCTTTGAGGTTGGTAAGCACTGAGATTTGCAGCCGATTCTCTGGTCCCACTTGCAATTCAATCCAATTTTCAGTCATGTTCCAGTCTTTGGGAAAAAACCAACCAACAAAACACTCAAAAAAACTCCCTCAAAACAAACACCCACAATAAAAAAAGCTAAACCAATCACTCCTCCATTCACTCCTGCCTTAAAACCCCAACTCACCAAACCCAACTTCCCTTAGCAGATCCCTGTCACTGATTACACAGGAGTTTGCTGCTCAGGTACTGATTAATGTACTGAAAAACAGCCTTTCTCTTCCAGGTCTGGGGACCACACCTGACAGAAATGCATTCACAGTTGTGAAATGCATCCCTTTCTCCACTCTTCTCTTAGTGATTCTCCTGTGAATAGAAAACTTGAGTCTTAAATGATGTTTCAAAAATCAGAGTTTCCCAAAGTTTTGAAATATGGGGCTAGCATTCATAATTTAGAAACTAGTTTTCTGATCTGAAAATGGATTCGTGCTATAAATACTCAAATACACAGGGTGGAGGCATCTCATCACTCAGATGGGATTTTAACCACCAGTATCAGAAGAACAAAGAACTCTAGAATTCATAATACAGCCCTATAGTACCAGTGGTAGAGGAGACATATATAATTGCACAGTATCCACCACACCAACTATGTGTGGTCCTATGGTGGATGCGCACCAAAGTTCCTTGCCTGAAGAACTGTCATTCTATGTAAAGAAAATTAATAAGGTAGGGTTATCCTATATTATCCATGCAAAACAAAAGATCAGAGAAGCTGACTTTCAGGTGGACAAATGTTGACTAGTAACTCCACAAACTGAGTTCCTGAAATGTATTTGAAATTTAATTCCTGTGGAAAAACAGGTATTCTGTGCCTAAATCTTTGCAAAAATTCACTTGTAAGAGAGGCTAGTAACTTCCTAACAACCTCCTTTTTCAAATAGACACTTACGAATGTTTTTCCTAAGAACCCCCTCCAAACCCCTGTGTAGTTTGGACTCAGAACTTCAAAACATTTTTAGGTCCCTTTTTCTTCTGGTTCCAGATAGATCTAGAGATTTAAATATCCTTCAAAGACCATGTTTGTTCTGTGATTTTCAGAAATCTGTGCTCAAAATTGTCCAAAGGTAGACTAGGGAAAACAATCCAGTCAGGATTTCAGAAGCTTGGTGCAATTGAAATAATCATGAAGTCATTGTTCACAAAGTACAAAACAGAATTAAATGTAGGGTGAAAGGCAAATGTATAATTGTAAATGTGAATATAGCTCTTCTCCTTAGGACCTAAGGGTGCTTTATACTAGCTGATTATACTAGTACAGGGGAGAGAGATGCTGTGGGTGAAGGTGGGGGGTGTTTATCAGGAACAGTTTCGTCAGGATGAAATAAATCCTACAGATTAAGGCTTTTTTTGGATGCAGTTGTGAAGATAAGGAGGCAGGCAGGAGGTAACACGAATGGGAGCTGGATAAGAGCACAATTAAAAGTGGGTACTGTGAAAGCACAGAAGAAATTTATTTCTTGACATGAGGCATTTCTGACACAACAAGAAAACAAATAGCTCTTGGTTATGACTTTCCCAAACTCCTGGCTTCATTTGGTAGGCTGAGGAAGATTTAGTAGCTTAATAATTTAGCATTTTGACAAGAATCCCTACTGAGGGTTGGAAATCCTAAAACATTTTAAGAACTGCATTTCTTAGGTGCTTTGGTTGATTACATGACAGCACTGTTGTTTTTATGATGGGTATAAGAGTGGCAAGGTTAGTTTACATATGGACTTGGGGTAGAATGAACTGTGTGGTAGCAATTAGCCATCGGGGGGAATACTGGCTGTTTTTACTGCAATATTCATGAAATTAATAGAAGGCTGCACTATAATTTTGAAACTTTAATAAATAAATAAATAAAAGAATAAATAAAAGCAAGCTTGGGTTTGCTGTGATTTTCCCTGTTGTGGTCACATCTGTAGCATGATCTAGAAATTGGAGGCTTTCACTTATTTGAAAAGTGAAATAGAGAGAGGTGCTTGTGGTGTGTGCAAAATAACGTAGGTGTCAAACAGATAAAACATTTGGATATTCTGTGGTATGAGATTGGGTTTGTTAAACTTAATTCCATATGGTTGTTTTTTTTTAATTCTGGGGATGTGGCCACAATCTAGCAGTGGATTAGCCTAGAACACAGCCGTTAAGTCCTCTAAGAAAAAAGATAGCTGAGAACATCTGCAAAACCTATGTTGGACTTACTGAAACTTCTCAATGTTCTTTTCCATTGCTGGATCATAACATTTTATTCTGTCTAATGAGATTCTGCTGACATAACATGGTCTGTGAAAGTTACGTGTGTGTAAGAAGGAGGTCTTTTCTAGGTACTGTCAGGTGTTAGTGTTCCATCCAAATAAGATTGTCTAATATTTGTAGTGTCTTTTGTATCATACAAGAGTTTTACCTGGTTGTGAGCAAGTAGGATAGAAATCAGATACAAACTCATCACAATTCTTTGGGATGCATTGCTGGTTAGGAATTTGCAGTGCTCATTTCTCTTCCTATTTTTACTAATTTTCTGAGGAACTATTTAAACCAGGTTCTTTCCTAAGTTCTCCCTCAAATATTTTCAGCTTTTAAGAAGTGGCAGCTTTAAAGATTGGCAAAGTAAGCATCTACCTCTGCTAGTATGGGTTTAGGAATCACACAGCCAACCCAGAAACACAAATAATTCATTAGCATTCTTTTCTTTCTAAAATCTCACAAAGGAATGAATTAGAATCTTTTAGTATATCACTAGGAAGACAGAATAGCTTTGGTCTTTTCCATACTACCCAGTTAATGGCTTAGATGTTTGCTATTTGGATTATAAATGCTGTGTAATCAAGTCCTTGTTTGAACAGTTGTACAATGTCTGATCTTAGCAGGGGGTGCAATGCAAATAGTAACAGTACTAAACATATTGTCTGGAAAACTTGATGCAGAAAACAGTATTTATTTGAGAACAGTATTCCAAATTCAGATTCTCTAATATTTACATGAACTTAGAAATACCTTATTTACATGTAAATGGCCCAAGGAGTGGATCTCTGAGGATATTATAATCTTTGCTCCTCCAGCTTTGCCAGAAGCCATAGAACTTTATTATCCCAGTTTCAACTTCCATTACTCAGCAGCAAATGTCTGATCCTTGCTCAAAATAATTTGAAGTAGTTACACTTTGCACTAGTATCAAATTTATTGCTTAAACCAAGCAGTTCTGTTTTGTATTATGTATTTATATGTATTAAGGACTCATCCAGTCTCCTCTCCATTCATATTCTTTTCTGCTTTCCTACTGCCTTTGCTCAAAGACACTCAGCTATGTAAAATAACAGAAGTTTAGGATCATTTTATAATGTTGGATCAGCTTAATTGCTATATGCTTTCTCTCCCTAATTAAAGGAAAAGCCCATCATTAGGAACTTCTTTGACCTAAATGGAGTTTACAAAAACATTTCTGTGACAAATAAAGTCATGTTTCAGGTTTTCAGCTGGAATAATTCATATAGGGCATGCCACACCAGTGGGGAACCCATCCACATACATAGGCTTTATATTTTGCGCAAAATATTCCATCTCTGTTCAGTGTCTGTAAGGTAAGCATTTGGACTCAAGACCAGTGCAGGTTTCAATCCACAGAGGACTCTTAACCATTCCTCTACTGTTTTTCAAATTAATCTTCAGTTTCAGACATCAGTATAGCGTTTAGTCCTTCATTCTGGAAAAGAAATAGTAGTCAATCTAGGATTCCTGAGCCACTGACTAACCATAATCCAGGATTTTGGCAGGAGTTAAACTACTTGTCAGGGGCTGACAAGGCCAGTGTGACTGAAGTAGTGTAAAAGTTCTGCTGAGGGACCCTGTGGAAGTAGCTGTCATCTGCAAACTGAAGCAAGTCCTAGACATACTTGTCTTCTCAACTCTGTGCTGTTAATGATGCTGTTATTGTCTAATGACTCTTTAGATGGCCCTTTTGAAGAGGTGATAAAAGAATTATATTTCAATCCCAGACTAAACAATCTCAGATATAAAAGATGAGGAGATATGTAGATTCAAGGATCTGACATGTAGGCATGCAGAACAAGAGTCCTGGATTAGAATTCAAACATTTGTAACATTCAGGGAGCCAGACAGGGCATCTGAATTTCGTTGTTGGCTACCAATTTCCAACGTCTAGTGAGTGTGTTTCTTAGTTTAACGGAATCTTTACTGGAAGGAAGCAATCTACACTGCTTTGGTTTCAAAGGATGCTTTTTGTCTGAGAGTTTTGTACTTAAAAAATTTGTAGTCCTGCTCAGATTGTGAAAAAGTACTTTGAAACCTGAAATTTAATCACTTTTATCCCAGAACTTCTGCAGGGCCACCAAAGTTTTGTCTACCAAAACAAAAGGCAGCAAAGCAAACAAAAAGAAAAAAATTGCACCTCCAAACAGCAGAAGATTTTCAACAGAGGACTTCTGTGAGAGGTCTGACAGAGGCAGTGTGCATGCCTGGGTTTAGCAGATTGATTGCAGGAGGTGAATGGTATCCTTTTTCAAAGGTAAAAACAATTCCAAAATTATTCTTTTTGATGGCTTCTCATCTCTTGGCAAGGAAGTAGAAACAAAGAAGTATTTCCTAGAAAGTCAACCAACAGAACCTCTAAAACTACTAATATGAATAGAAAGAGATCGGATAGGATTTGTCATCAGGATGGAATAAGAAAGGACTGGATAAAGTGTATAAAATAATGAATAACCCAGGAAAGAAATTTGGAATTGAAGTTCTCTGTGATCCATACTGTCAGAGAGGTGATATTGAATGAAACTGAAAAATAGCACATTCAAACCTGGTAAAAGGAAGTGTTTTTTCATATGGCATGTGATTTCACTAGGTACCTAAATGCCAAGCAAGTTGCAAAAACAAGAATTCAGGATGAGAAATGGGAAGGAGAATTACAGAACTAGCTACAATTTAAGGACTCACAAGTATTTGCTACTAAAAAATAAAGAAAGGGATAAAAACTCAAAGAACCCAAAACAGTTGTTGGAAGAAGAGAGCTGTCCTAAGATTTTGTGCTTGTGATGAAAACTTAGCCTCTGCTTCATGCACTTTCGGACTTGCACTCCTGAGCAAAAGCAATCACATGTTTCTGTTGCTTTTGCAACTGACCTACTATTTATTTTACAGATGAATAAAGGATCTTTGGCATCAGTTTTTGTGTGAACTGGACAACTGCCCATGTCTGCAGTAGCTTTGATTCTAATGAGCTCATGGGTTTCAGCCCCTCTGTTCACAATGCCCTGAAGCAATGCGTCCTTTTAATGGGGTACTTTGCAAGATCGTTGTCAGGGCGAGAGAAACTATCTAGCTCTGATCAAAGAGATGGAGGCTGGTTGAGGATTTACTGCCAGAGTTGTGATAACAGTCAGATACACCATTGGCTAGACAGGTGGACTTGACCAGGCATTTGGAGAAGGAGATGCTGGTTGCTGAAGTGCATAAATTTCCTCCCCCCCATAGAGATGTTGTTTCTGAGGCAGAATGATAGTTGAAATCTTCTCAGCCTCTGGCACAGTTAAGAGAACCAACTACTTTCACCAGCTTTTCTTGCTACAGTTTTGTTCTCCAGAACTTCTCTAACACCCAGATGATTTTTTGTCTATTGCTGATGTGAAGAAAGAAAAACGTTTAAATCCATATTTCCCTGTCTCATCCTGCTGCCACAATAAGATTCCGGTCATAAGAGAGCACACTTCTACATGACACGGTACCAGGTATAGTTTGTGATAACATTTATTGAGTGCATCTTCTGAGGGCTGCATTTGCAGCACTGATTGGCAAAATCTGTCAAGAACTGTGCAACTACATCCATTATATGCTTTTAAAAATCACTTTCCAAACTAAATGTGAGCAAATGTGAAGATCATATTGGCATTTCAGCACTCTGAAGGCTGTTTTAGCTTCTGTTGGGCAGGAAAACACATTATTCCTTCTATTGACTTCCTGCTCTTTACATTGAGCCATTTTAAAGAGAGGAGGTTGAGATTGTCCCACTCGTGCATGGATTTCTTCCATCCTTTTATCTGCATCTTTCAGGATGCTCACCAATAAGTAAACATCCATGAATTTTCAACACTGTTCCCAGCACAGACCCAAAGAATAGCCTTGTACTAGCTACTATGAAGGAAATTAACCCTACCCCAGCCAGGACCAGCACAAGTGTTGAAGACTGTAGCACCCGATATAAGCAGAGCTCCAACTCTGCTGTAAATTGAGTTTTCTATGATTGATGAGCCTTTGTGTCTTGGTTCTGTTAGTGGTCAGTTCAGTACATGAGTTACTTCTGATTGGTGTATTTTTCTTATTCTTGAAATGATAGGTTATTAAAGGAGCCAAATTTGGGGATGTTACACTGTTTCCCTGGATACAAAATTTTTACTATTACTGTGGAGAATTTCCCTGCACATAGGATAAATATAGGGATTCCAGAATTACTAATTTAACAGAACATTAGGCAGCTAAGTAGATCAGTAGGCACCCAGATGCACAGAGCATAAATTATTCTTACGTATCTTATATCCATAAATATATCATAATTAATTAAAATGAATAAAATATATTTAATATATAAAATAGCACCGTGGGCTAAGGAGGGTATAATACAGAAAATACCAGGTTTTTCATTTGTAGTGATGAATACATACTCCTACAATTACTTTGATGTGATAGGTTGAAATGTGATTTGCTATTCCTGAGAGCAATTGTATTTTGGAAACATTTTGTTTTACATTGACTTTATTTACTAATGTTTTTCTTGGATAGATGACACTTTAAAGCTTCAAGACTTCTATCTTGGACAGGGTCTGGACCATTAACTATTATCAATGTCATTGTCAGGATGAACAGGAAATGTTTGAAATTTTCACAGGAAAGATGGAGCCTTTAAGTTCTGTATTATGACAGAGAATCATAGAATCACTAGGGATAGGAAGGGACCTCAAAAGACCATCTAGTCCAATCCCCCTGCCACAGCAGGATCACCTAGACCAGTTGCACAGGAACACATCCAGGCAGTTCTTGAATGTCTCCAGAGAAGGAGAGTCCACAACCCCCTTGGGCAGCCTGTTCCAATGCTCTGTCACCCTCACTGGGAAGAAGTTCCTTCTGATATTTATACGGAACCTCCTATGTTCCAGCTTGCACCCACTGCCCCTGGTCCTATCATCAGATGACCTTGAGAAGAGCCTGGCTCAATCCTCTTGATACCCACCCCTCCACGTATTTATAGATATTAACAAGGTCACCTCTCAGACTCCTCTTCTGCAAGCTCAAGAGACCCAGCTCCCTCATAAGGGAGGTGTTCTGCTTCCTTCATTTTTGTTGCTCTGTGCTGGACACCCTCCAGCAGCAATGTGTCCTTGAACTGAGGGGCCCAGAACGGGACACAATATTCCAGGTATGGTCTCTCTAGTGCAGAGTAGAGGGGGAGAAGAACATCTCCAAGTCTACTAACCACCCCCCTTCTGATCCCCTCCAAGATGCTGTTGGCCCTCTTGGCCACAATAGCACATTGCTGGCTCAGAGCCGTCCTGCTGTCTACTAGGACTCCCAGGTCCCTTTCTCCTACACTGCTGTCCAACAGGTCAGTCCCCAACCTATCCTGGTTCCTGGGGTTGTTCTTGCCCAGATGCAAGACTCTATTCTTACCCTTGTTGTACCTCATTAAGTTTCTCTCTGCCCAGTTCTCTAGCCTGTCCAGGTCTTGCTGAATAGCAGCACAGTCTGCTGGGGTGTCAGCGACACCACCCAGCTTTGTGTTATCATCAACCTTGCTGACAGTACATCCTAATCCCTCATCCAAGTCATTAATGAATAGATCGAAGAGGACTGGTCCCAGTACTGATCCTTGGGAGACCCCACTAGATACAGGCCTCCATAATCCCTACATCCTCAGAGCAAACCAGGAGCATCATTCTTATGTAGCCCAGGAATATATTTGATACTGTTATCACAGAGTCAGATTCATCTAACTTGTTTTCACAAGCTACTTCATCACTAGCCCAAACTACATGCAGCAAAGTTTAAGAAGTAGTCCAGCTGTTTTCATCTGTATTGTCATTGTTACTTAATAGCCACAAGGGACATCTAAGAACATTCCAGAACAAAAGGAGGATGCCAGCTGGAGACCATGTTCAGTGCTGGGACTTTGCTTCGTGCTTGGGAAAGGCTGCCCTGGACTTACTGGACCCAGGCCAGCTTGGCAGCTGAAGTTATGAAGGCAGTGGATATGAGGGGGAAATGAAACTCTAAACAAGATTCTCCACTCCATATGTTTTGGGACTCCTCAAGGCCTTAGGCTTTATGTAACAAAGCAATTCAATGTCAAGCTGCTATTAAACCATATTTCCTCCTTGCATTGCTCATTGGGGAGGACTGAGCTGTTGCAGACAGTACTTTCAGTGATCACAGAGGGTGCATTGCCCAGTCACTGCTAATTACCAAGATCTTAATTTGCTAGCACTAGGAATTCTTTTCAGGCCCCCAACATTATTGAATTAAGTCCTGGCCAAGGACAATTAGCTACTCTTGAAATGGTCTGTTGCAGTCTCTGGGACATGTGGGGATGCTCTTTATTTGAGTTCAGGAAGTTGGTTTTTTTCCAGTTGCTCTGAATTGTGTGCAATGTATTCAAAGGGATGTATTTAATTTTGTAGCCACTGCTGTAGGGAAGGAAGGTTTGTTGCTTTTGGGTTGTCTTTCCCTTCACAAGCAGTCTATACATGTGACTGTCACCTAAACCTGCTCAAAATGAACTAGTAAGCCCCTCTGCACGTGATCCATTTACTAAATCTTTGTTGAGAACTTAATTGCTCTGTGCTATGTGCCTGTCCATTTAGATTCTCTGATGTGTACAGAAACAGGAGGGCAGTATCTAAATTGTACATATTTGGAGAGGAGACACATCCCTGTCTACAGGGAAAGAGTCTGCAGGAGCCTTGTGCCATTTCTTCATTGGAATAGTCCAGTGGTGCTGCAGAATAAATGGCAAAACACAGAAGATTGAAATCATTGTGCACAAGCCATAGAAATGTTTGTTTGCTTGGAGGAAGAAAATCTGATGAACAATATCTGAGTGTCCAAAGCAGCAGTTATTTTTGATTTACCTATTCCATTTGTGCCTGGAAAAAAGAAAGCATGGGGAGTGTTGCTTCTAGCTTGTTTCTTGAGTGGAAAAAATATGGTCATATATGTCCAACTAAAATGCAGCAATTAAAGCGTCTTGACCTGTCCCCGTTTGCTATTAATAGGCCTTATGCACAATAGAACCATTGTCCTTTATTCCAAAAGTAAAAGTCTGTAAAAGTGTCCAGTGATTGGACATGAGTGCAGAATACTGACTTTTTTTATTTTTTGAAGGCTCAGAGGAAAAGGGTCTAGATAATCTTATTGAAGCAGCTGCTGTTGCCAGCTTGTCTTCCCACTGAGCTGGCAGCTGTGAATGCAGCCTTCAGTTTTAAGTGAGCATAAACTACTGATGGGCGTGAGCTTGTGCTAAAACACTGGGCTAGTGTTTGGGCTGGCTGATGATCAGTTCTGTCTTACCTGCGGTTGCTTTATCTTCCAGCAAATGGTCACTACTCATCTGTTACAATGTCAGCTGAGTTCTCAGCTCATGTGGATCCAGGCTCTCAGATGTTTCACTAAGCCAAGTGGTGGTATCATGCAGCCCTTTGGGAAGGCACGTGCTGCGCTGCTTGAGGATTTCCCCTTTATGGAGGATATAATGAGAAAGCTAATGTCCTCATTCTTAAGTGTTTTGCAGATTGGGAATTTCCTATCTTGTTCTGGTATTTTAAAATAACTTTAAAATGTGAATATCTAACCCTTTTGTCTGTAATTTTAAGTACTATTAACATAACAAATGATTCAGGAACTCTAATATAATGACTATGGCTTTCAGTCAGTATTTCTTAGGCTACACAAAACATTCCTAATTTTTCTGGTCCTTTTCTTTTTTTCTCTATGAAAGCTGGAACATGTAGATATGATAGTAGTATCAACTCACATTGTTCAGTACTTACAAAACATCGATATTCATTGATCTCTTCAGGTTTCTTCTGGTGAATTCTATAATTGCTTGGAGGATGTTTCAGAGAGTTGCAGTGCTTCATGGCTATGCACTTTTTTCTTTTCTTTTCTTTTCTTTTCTTTTCTTTTCTTTTCTTTTCTTTTCTTTTCTTTTCTTTTCTTTTCTTTTCTTTTCTTTTCTTTTTCACTTTAGTAGTAATAATTCTAACAACTCTACACCTACTAGGTCCTGGTTCTGTATGGTACACATTTGGCTTATAAGAAGATGGGAATTAATCTAGTTTGCTTGTTCAGTTGCTGGTTTATCTGAAGGACCAACTCATTGCCAACATCCAGGAGGAGTTCAGAGTTCCATCTCTTAAACTTGATATTTATCTCAATCATTAACAGCCAGAGGGCTTTAGTTCAGAAATTCTGGCTTTAATCTAGTGCATTTCTACTGTGGTCTAGCACTGTCCATGAGTTATATCTGAAGTAATAGTACTGAGCAGTCTTGAAAGGTTGCCCCTAGGCTATGTTCTCTGAAATATTTTATCTGTTCTTACATAAGAATTACTGCAAACTGCTACAACAGAATCACAATAAAGCTGAGCCGTGTCAAACCTCATGAGAAAATGAACTATTTAGTTTCCTTTGTAATAAGACACAATATTAAATATTACAGATTTTAAGGACATAAAGGAGAATAGTCATAATTCATTGATCTAGATTATTAAAATCCTCAGGCATTTCTGTGACTCATCTAAGTTTAACGAATAATCAAAGTAAATTGCTTTGAAAGGATCTGCAGTCCAGATGGAAGGACTCAAGATTCAATTCACCTTCTTCTTTCTTCTGTTCTCCAGCTATTTGTAATTGTTGATTCTTGTCTATAGTTTTAAAACTACAATCTGTTAATTAATTCATTTTCATTAATTCATTAAAACCTTTGGCTGCCCAAAAAATGGGCATGGCTGTTTTTCTGACAGTTCTGAAAGGCTTTTAGGTTTTTTCTAGATATGAAGCAGAATATATTGTTTGTTAAAATAATTGTTTATAGAATAATTAAATCAATACAAATACAAGTATTTGTTACCAATTTAACAAAAAACTTGGCAGGTTTGATGAAAACACATAAGCCAACCTTTTTATTTCACTTTATTGTTTTAATGTTGGGTATTAAACTTAGAAATGTAACTGATTGAAAAACATCATAATTTAAAATTTAGTTTTAAAGCTGTTTCACAGTGAGTAACTAATGGGCTGTATGGGATAAATGGTGGTTAGATGTATAAAGAAAGTTTCAATGGCATTTGAACTAATCACAGAATCATAGAATGGTTCAGGTTGGAAGGGACCTGAGAGACCATCTACTCCAGCCTCCCTGCCATGGGCAGCAACACCTCTCAGCTAGACTTGCTTGCTCAAGGCCAAATACAACCTGGCCTTAAATCTCTTCAGGTAATCTACCCCAGTCTCTCCACCCTTGTATTGACTTGTAAGAACTAGATTAAATCTACTCTCCTTCAGTTTAAAATCATTTCATCTAGGCCTACTGCTAGACCATCTTGTGAAGAGTCCTTCTCTAACTTTCCTATAGGTTCCTTTCAGATATTGGAAGGCACCTATAGGGTCACCTTGGAGTCTTGTCCAGCTCCCTAAGCCTATCCTCACAGTAAAGGTGTCCTGGCACTTGGATCATCTTTGTGGCCTGGACCTTCTCCAACTGTTCTATATTCTCCTTGTGTTTGAGACACCAGAACTGGATGCAGTATTTGAGGTGTGATCTCACAAGAACAGAGTAAAGGGGGAGAATAATAAAATTGAATGAAATAGAGCATTGTCATTTCTGTATTGCACATATTATAGCACCATGCACATTAGGAAGCTTTTAAAAGCCTGAATATCTGCAGCGCATGAAACACAAATTATTTATGAGAAAAATATTACTGTCAGGTAACATATAAAAACCTTTATCAGAGATTGGACTTAGCCTACTTATCACAAATATTTTTTTCTGTAGTCTATCCTGTTCATTAAAAACTGGACCACAGTAGGAGTGATCATAGGTATTAGGAGATGATCATATAATTGAACTATTCCATTATGAACTAAAAAGGTAAAGAGACAAGAGTTTAATCAGCTTCAATTTCCTTCATGCTGAGAACACTATTGCATTCTCCTGATGTTGCTAAGAATTTCCATGGAGTAGCTACATTTCATTACTTAAGTGTTCCTGAGCCCATATTGTATTTTCAGTTGTTTATAATTTAAACTGTATAAATGCCTACAACAAGTGTTTTATAGTTAACAGCAACTGCTTTTTGTCATGGAATATGCACTGCTTGCTTCTAAGATAAAAACTGTTCTGTGTCCAGTAAACAATTTCCTGCTTCATTATGAACTGACTGCGGTTTTCTTCCCTACTTTATAACCTGATGACAGGAAACGACTTTAAAACTCTCTTCAGAGTGTTAAATAGATGCTGGGATTCACTAAAAGACCATGGCATAACTGGATCTCTGAAAACAGTAACTGAAGGCAATAAGATAAAGACAGATGAGAAAGCTCATACAATTGATGGAAAAATAAAAGGTAATTTGCATTGTCATTAATGTGTACTGATAGTAATGAGGAAGGGCTATACACTATAAAAGATATTACTTCTAATGATCTACACAAAAGTAATATTGAAGTTAATCAGAGAGAAATGGTAGCAGAAGAGATTAATTTTTCTTGTTAAGATGGTACAGAATCTGAAGGCAAGAGGTTCTTGTATGACATAGAACAGCATAATAGAAGGAGCTGTAAAAAACACTGAAACCTGAACATTTACAGGTGCCCATCAGAAAAGGAGCAGAATGGAGCAGACAGCTCAAGTATGGCAGTGACTGGACTAAAATGAAGAATGTATTTGGTACATGAATACCTCTGGCTTAAAGTATCTGTTATTACAGAATAAACTGTAGCAAACCAGTATAGAATTTTTATTATTTGAAAGAATGAATTAAAGAACTGTTCTCAAATGCAGGGGCTTCCCAGGAATGTTCCAGTGAAACAGAGAATGCTCTTTCAGTAGTCTTCATGTAATATTTTGCTTCTATGTCATAGGGAAAGAGATAGAGATATGGTTATCTAGTGTCTTGCTATACTTTCCTACCTGTTTTAAGTGGTTTGTTCTAAACCTTTCACAGTCCTTGCAATCTACATTTATGGTTATAATTTATGCCTCACACTGGAGTTTCTCCTTTTTTTTTCTGGTTAGTCACTGAATGCAGTACAAGTTGACATTACTTTGAGGCATGGAGCCCAATTGTAAGTAAGATGTACTGTTCTAGACTCTGCCTGCAAGATAATGGACAAAAATAAGAGAGATTGTTTTTTTTGAAGGATCCTAGGAGGCTGCTCATATTTTTTTTAGTGTTGATTTATATAATTTGGATTTATAAGGATGCTAGGAATGGTCCAGAATGTGTTTGATGCACTGTTCATCTGTCAACATTCCTTTTATTTGCATTATGGTAACTTGTCTGAATTCTGATACATTGGATATGGTTCTGATTGTTATAAAATAGAATAGGTAAGAAGCAGAAAAGCCTGATTAAAGCAACAAAGGTATGTATTTATAGTTACAACATTCACAGTCTGTCCTACACTGACACCTCTGAAATGAAAACCATATTATAACATTTAGAGGGATGTGTGATGCACTTCTTGTATCTCATGCATGACGATGCAAACATAGATGAGACAGATACGTATATGTGTACTTCTGTCGGTCAAACTGTACCAAAATAAAATATGATCCAGAGCAGAGAAGACACTGTGGATCCAGTTAACATATTCAACAAGGAATTTTCCTTGCTGACTTCTTGGCTCAGTGTTGGCCCTTCTTGCCACCTAGCCTGATAGCTTTATTTATACTGTACAGGTCCTACAGGAAGACTCCATGAAGGATTACCGGTTAAAGTATGATGAGAAAATACTGATATTTGCCCTATGCAGGCCAGGGGAACATTTTTGTTTATAGTGCAGGATTCTGTATAATGGATACTTTTTCTCTTCATGTATCTTAATTATAAACGTATTCCTTTACTATTTTTGTTGCTGACATCCAGTTTGTACTTTCATGTTCTCCCCACAGTCCTCTCCCTTGCACATTTTTCATTTGTTTTCTCATTTGTGCTAATATCCTACATTCACCCCCTGCTATTCTCTTCTCACTTCATTCCATCTGTTTCTGTTTTTTACTTTACCGTGTTCTCAGTACAGCTTTTTCTGGATCTGCTATCCTTTCTAAATGGAACAGCAACGTCTGTTTTCTATGCTGACAATGCTCAGGGATCATGTTTGCTAACTTGGTTCTGTCTTCTTTGCCACCTCCTACCTCTTTGGTTTTCATGCATGTTGATTAAATCATCTTTGTTGTCACTTGCTCCAATATGTCTAATACTAGGGCATGTCCAATACTCCTAATACTAGGGAACTAAGAAATGGAGAGAGTGCTCCAGGCGTGTTCTTAACTGGTGCTGAGCAGAGTGAAATAACCACCTCCCCTGATCGATGGACAACCCTCTTCCTAATGCAGCCCAAGAGGTTGTTGGTCTTTTTCGAAAGGACATGTTGCTGGCTTATGTTCAAGAACAACTAGGACCCTAAGGGCCCTTTTTGACAAGCTTCTTTGTAGATGGTACATTCCCAGCCTGAACTGGTGCTTGTTCCTTGCCAGGTGCAGGACTTCAATCTTCCTTTTTTGAACTTCAGATACCTGCCCAAGAGGCTTCACAACAACCTAATAGACAATTCACTCTTCCCGACTTTGCACCATGTGCAAACTTTCTGAGGGTGCCCTCTGTCCCACCCTGGTCATTGCTGAAGATATTAAACAGTATTGGCTACCAGGATTGAGTACACATTGCTACTGGCTAGCCTTTTTGTGGACTTCATGCCAGTGATCACAATCTTCCAAGCACAGCAGGTCAGACAGTTTTCAATCTGCCCCAGTGTTTCAGCAGTGTATCCGTAAGGAAGTCATGAGAGAGTTCAAGGTTTTGCTTAAAGCCAAGATTGTGCTAAGAGTGGTGAATTACTGTGATAATAGCAAAATGCATCTCCCTGTTACTAAGAGATTCCATTAAGATAAAAAATGAAAGTTGTGATTCATACGTTCCTTCCTCAATGGGGTAGAAGGGTCTACTGCAAATTAAATGCTTATGTATTTATCAGCCAGTTGGCTGCTGAAAAGAGTCTTGCTACAGTTCTCATAACACGAACAGTGTAAGGCTTCTCTAAATGTAAAGCAGCTACTAGTTCTGTTCTATCAATTCTGAAGTTGGGTTGCAGAAGGACAGACTGTCTCATCATGGGCTAGAGGGGAATATGTGCTCTAGTACCTGGAGCACCTCCTTCCTCTCCTTGAGTGACCTTGGTGTTGACCTTGGTGTTGCAGAGTCGTTTCCCTTACATATACTTGGAGAACTGCTCAGTAAAATGATTGAATTGACATCCCTGGATGTGTTTCAGAGTAATGTAGGGGTGGTGCTTGAGGACATGGTTTAGCAATGGGCTTGGTAGAGTTGGGTCAATGGTTGGACTTGATGGAGGTTTTCTCCAACCTATAACATTATATAATCTTAATTATATTGTCATAACAGCTGCAATATGTAATACTGGACATTTACTGGACAACACTTTCATCAGAAAGAAGTTAAATATGCCACCCGTAGAATCCTGGCAGAAACCTCATTGAGCGTTACATAGTTCCTACATCTTTGCAGAAGAGAACAAGGTTGGTTCTGTTCTTTTATGTGCTTTGTTATTATTCTCTATTTTGAATCAGTCATGTTAAATACTTGCTCTTTAGACAATGTGTGGTTAGCTCACTGTTTTCTCTCTAGGTACGTTTCTTCTAAATTGTTTTTAAGCTCTAGGAAGTTTAATATTCTGTATATCAGAAGGAAAATTAAAGGAATATCATCAGCAACAGAGTTCGAGGGGCTTCCTTTCTTTCTGAACATCCACTCACAAAACTTTGTCTCTGCATACTCTTTTGCATTTTTATGATGCCTGTTTAAACTAGCTCCCACTGTACCATGACCTCTCTGCCATATACAGTCATTTTTACTGTTTTAAGTTACTGTTCCATGTTACTCATTTTTATTTGGGCTTGGCTTTCTGTGGCTTTTCCTATAGGCTTATTAGCAACCTGTAGCTTGGTAGTCTACGCTGCTAATCCTTCCTACCTGCGGTGACAGCAGCTTCCTTTATTCTTCACCTTCCCTCCCAATGCTAGTGAAGAGTAGCACACTGAAGATTACATGGAGCATGAAATAGCCCAGGAATGGCTTTTCTCGTGCTACTTAAACTTCGTTTAATGAAGCTGAAATACAATGCCATCAGCTGAAAAATGTGATGGGAATTCACCTCAATGGCTCAAGGAAGCATCTGTTGTGGAGAGCTGAAGCTGTCTTATCTAAAGGCTAAATAATGCTATTTCTAAAGCGCATTCCCATCATGGAAACAAGGAAATGGAGTCAGTGGAGCAGAGCTCAAAGGAATGGTCTGAACTCTGAGATATATGTTGTAGGGAAGGGTTCAGTGCAGCGAGTCAGTAAAGGTAATATTTAGGTCATATTGAACTCTTAGGAAAACTGGGTTTTTAAAAATTGCTTTAAGTATCTCACCCTCATCACTCTGTTTTTGAATAAAAGGTGCTCCAATTGGTTGGCTTTTTCTGACTATCTCTGAATCTTCTCCATCTCCTATTTAGCAGGAATATAGGAGTGGGCTTAGGGTAAATAATTGGACTTGGTGATCTTTAAGATCTTTTCCAGCTTAAAATATACTATGATATCTTGCCAAGTTGAATAGTGTAGTTAAATAATGATCAGGCAAAATAGGAGTCTGAGACTATTTATAATACAGACTCATTTCAACAAACCCCAAATGAATGTTTAATACCAGTGTCTGGGTTTTAAGTTTTCTGACCTACCACATGAAGGAAAACAATTATACATTTACTGATCCACTGAAATAACTAACCACCTGTATATTATGAAGGAATAGAGCTGATGTTTAACTGTGAGACATAAGCAGTAAGAGCATCTGGAAATAAGGAAAGTAGACATAGTGAGGTATCCCAGCTGTATACAAACAATTGTCGTCAAAAATAATTACAATTGTTATTACTAGAACATTGTTAGTTCCCTTCCTTTTCTGGGGTGACCATTTAATGTTTTAATTCCTGAGAACCTAAGTTTTTTCTAGTCTGTTTTGATGTTATGAGCTGGATAACTAAACAAGACATTGACAGTTTTGAGTCCTTTGATTACAAGTTTTCTGCTAGCATCTCTGAAGGAAAGGTTTTGCTATACTTGAAATGTGCTGGATATTCCAACCTCCAAAATAAGTCCTTATTTATGTCTTGTAAGCAGATGCACATAAAACATTTGGAGGTTTTTACCTGTAACTGGGAAGTGTACTGCATGCTAGTTCAGGTCCAGCAGTCCTATAAACATTTATGGGTATGTTTAACTTAGCATTGGCTTGCAAAGTCAACAGCACAAGTGATACTGTTTAAAATTAAGCACATTCCTAGGACTTTGCAAAACAGAATCATAGAATTATACAATCATAGAAAGCATTGGGTTGAAAGAGATTGTTTAAAGGCCACCTAGTCCTAAATATAAAATTTATCTCTAAATTTTATGAAAAAAATATTTTATAGCACAAATTCAACAGAATTAAAAAAAAAAAAAACAGGAAATTAGAATTCTCTGCATAGCTCCTGCAGCAAAAAATTCCTTTAAATTAAGAATTGGTAGGGGTAAATTGAGAATGCTGGGTGCCATTAGAAAGGTCATATGCTTTTATTTCTTGGCTGTTTTGAGATCCTCCTTCTCCCTCTGCACGGATAGGAGACAGCAGTCTTTAAAGCTGTTCAGAACATTTTAAGTAGTGAAAGACTGACATATATATCTTGGATCTCTGGATAAACTGATTATTTTTATTGCTGAAATAAGAAACAATTCTGTGTTTGAATAAAGAAGAAAGAATTTTCTCATGTAGGTGTAACTTTTACAATGCCAGCTGTTTAGTGCCTCTTGTATTTACAGTCCTGGAAACTGTTTGTTACTTGAAATATTAGAATAACCCCTGTTGAAATGAAATTGGCTATGAAAAGATGAACTAGTAAATTAAATTTTAAGGTGTTAGTCTTGGACTGAAATGGCTACAGCTGTATGCTACAAAGCACTGACCAGGTGTAGAGTTGCTCTCCTGGCTTAAATGTGGTCAGCAGATTTCAAAGGGATGACTTTATCCCTTTTAGACTTTATGTTTTATACATCATTCTTTTGATCCTAAATTTAGCATCTGCCTTCTTGCATTTAGTACAGAACTGACACTGACCAACTCAACAAACTTCTATCTGTTAGATAAACGAGTAGCAGTGGATGTTTTCCACCTCGAGTTCAGTGAAGCACTGTCTACCATAAGATCTTCATAGACAAGCTGCTGATGTGTGGGCTGGGTAAAAAGAGAGTCAAGTGGATGAAAAAATGGCTAGTCATGGCTAGTGGTGATCAGCATCATAAAGTGCAGCTAGAAGCCCATGACTACTGATGTACTCCAATACTGGGTTAAATCTGTGTCCAGTCCCTGTTTAAAATCTTCATTAATGGTCAGGATGATTGGGCAGAGTGTATGTACCCTCAGCAAGGTTGTTGATGACACAAAACTGAAAGGAATGGCTGATAAGCTATGGTCATGGTGCTATCCAGTGGAACCTCAACAGGTTGGACAAATGGGCTGACAAGAACTTTATGAAGTTCAAGTGTGAAGTCCTGGATCGGGGGAAGAATAATTCCATGGGCATATTATGGCAGGTGCAGACTTGTGCTTTGGCCAGAGTCTGACAAAGCCGCCCCTTCTATGGCTTGATGGCTAGTTTATGCTTTGTCTTCTTGGTGCCCTAGAGCCTGGGGTCCCTCAAGTCTGCCTTTGTCTATATTTCCTAGTCATTAATTAGAATGTTCACACAGAAAGGTCACACAAGAATTGGGGTATAAAAGGACTCTTGAAGGAACTGAATTTTGCTCTGTTTTTTCTTGAAGCTGCAGGTCCTGTAGTCAGGAGTCTCTCACCAAGGACTGAGATGCTGCCCAAGGTTACTTCTCTGGGATAGAGTGATTCCTTGCCTCGCTTTTGGTGAGTGGGTTTTCATTTGGTTATCCTTGAGTGGGAGATCTCTCCCCTGTATGTGAGTGTATTAATGTTTTGGATCATTTTTCTTACAGTACTCCTCAAAGTTTAATAAATTTTTCCTGTAGAGTAATATATAGGCAGCTTCTCCTTAGTGACTAGTGATAGGATAAGAAGAAATGGCATCAAGATGCACCATGGGGGGTTCTGCTTGGATATTAGAAAAAGTTTATTCACAGAGTAGTTGGTGAAGCCTTGGGAACAGGCTGTGTCACCATCCTTGAGGCATTCAAAAAACAGGTAAGACACGGTGTTTCAGGAGATGGACAGTTGGACTTGGATCTTGAAGGTCGATTGCAACCTGATTATTCTATGATTCGATAATATTCCCAACCAACATCTGAACTTGTGTGTTGTTGGAGTGCCATGCAACTCTGGTTGCCACAAATCCACACTTTTCTGATAGCTACTATTCTGGGGTTTTGTGTGCTTCCATAACGTTATCGGCGTAGGCAGCAGGATGTCACTAGAGGAATTATTAGTGCATTCCTGGAGATTGTGCTCGAACAGGCAAAAGCTGACAAGGCTGCCTGAACCTAAAAAGACCCCAAGAATTCTTATTCGGACACATGGGGAACTTATTAAAGTACTTCTGATGAAACTGAGAAACTGGAGAAAAGGGAGGAGCAACCTGTTGTTAAAATAGAGAAAACAGAGGTACCGCATGGTGGGAACCCCTGACTCATGGCCTGTAATATGCCCTGGTCTGGAAGACATTTGCCTAAGTCAGGGAGACAGAGACGGAGTCTCTCTCTAACAGGGAGACTGGAAATAGTTAAGTGACAAAGCTTCAGTGTTTTGGGGTACCCCAGTGATCGTGACCTACGGGCCGTTGGGTCAATTGCTTATCGAGTGTCTTATTGGGCTGTGGGTGTGCATCCAGAGAGCAGGGAGAGCTGCTTCCTGTCCGGCTACAGGGATTATTGGGGTTGTCAGAAGGGAAGCAAAAGGCCACCTCTATTCAGGTGATGTATGAAAAGGGTTGGCATGGGAGGGTGGGGGCAGCATCACCAAGCTGGTGGATCCCGAGCATCTCAGGCTGCTCTTTAAAGGGCTCCTGGATGCTTGAAAGATCTGTGTCCAAACTTTGAGGGAGAAGATTCAGGGAGTCGTAAACCATGATCGGCGAAATCTTCAGAATCCTCCTGCTTACCTAATGACTTGGAGAGAAATCTTAGGCAGTAGAGTTGCCCACGGGGTACAGATGGGTTCGAGTGAGACAAGCTCCTCCCCCGATAACCCTCACAGGGGGAGCCCCAGATCAAAAATCGGATCGACCCTTATGACCCTGAGGTGGGAAAATTAACTGTGGCAGAAAGCAATAAAGGTGTGTGTCTCGGGTCTGATTCGATCCTTGGTTAAACTGGAGGAGGGGATGAGGCAAAACGCTCGGGCGTGGCACTGCGTGGTTAACCCTTTCGTGCCCCAGCGGGACAAGTCAAGGCAGTTAGACTAGACGGTGTGGGGTGGGGGCCGCTCAGTTCTCATGGAGAATTTTGTCAGTGGTCTGTGAATAAAGAACCTTGCATCCATATGCTTGTGGGCCCTAGGACAATAAGTTTGTAGTTTTTAATTGATACAGGGGCTCAGCTTGATGTTTTAAGGAACCAACCATCCAAGGAGCTAGGAATCAAACTGTCAGAGGGGTAACTAGGACCAGCAGGAAATGTCACATACCCGAATTCAGTTTTGACTGCCTGGGGAAAAAGCAAACGACAACCGTGGAGTTGCTTTAAGCCCTTACAAGGGGAATATATTGGCATTAGATGTATTAGCAGGCCCAGTAGCTGCTTGTGGGGTTTTGGTGGCCAGAGTGTGTTGGCCTCTCACTAGGACACTGTGTCAGCACCCGGTAGCAAACGAAGCAGGTGTTGCTGAAGTGATTAACCACCTGGAGAAGAGACAGGTAATGAGCTGCACCCCATTCTCCTTACAATTTTGTAGTTCAGACAGCTTGTAAACTTGGTGAGCTTAGCAGTTGCATTGAATAGTGGCCTGCCACCACTGACGGGTGTTCTTAATGTGTAAATTAAGAGTGTCGTGTTTTAGGTTCTACTATTTGTTTAAACTGAACATTCGGCAGGTTGTTTGTTGTCAGTAGCGTACACACTTACTATTAGGAATCTCCATATCTGACGGTTGATTTGTGTAGAAGTGTTAAAATTGCCACGTGTGTTTCTGACAGCTCAGCCATCCAGATTCTTTTAAAACAGTGATAAATTACTGTTAAAACATCAGGGGAATAATGTACAGGAGAATGCGTCCCATTTATTGGACAGCTGTGTCTATGAGTTACGCTCTTAATTCTGACACTGAAGCATCACCTATTCAAGCAACAGTGATGTGTGCGGAATTGAATGGACTCTACTCTTGTACAGCGAAGTTATTATACATTCACAAGTATTCTGTAGCAGAAGCTGTTTGTTTGAGATGAAAAGACACTGTTACACTGACATACTGAAAGACAGCTCCTTTCTGCTAGGTCTGTCAGAGAGTAGTTTTGTCTGAAATGTGTGAAAAAGGGGATGTTTTTATAGCTTTCAAATGAAAAGCAGTGTGTAATAATGGCAAGCCGTTAGAAACAATCAAACCAGTTTGCCTCAAACACCTCTTTTCAGAGTCTGCGATTTATGTTAGTTGAGGGGTAGGGCATCCACCCATTTACTTCCTAAGTGTTTAAAGTCACTTGTATTTATGGCCTCTTTTGTTAAATAAAAGTGTGAAGCATGAATGAAGGTGTGATGGATGAATGGCTCTAGACAGACACAGGACCCATAGGAAAACACAGCAGCACCATCATGTTTTGTGCTTTTCCTACTCCTTTGTCCAACAGCTTATTGGATGAGGATGAGTGTGATCCTGCCATGATGAATTGTTTCATGCGTTTTAATACAAAAGCCTTGAGGCTCATGCTCTTGACATATTTCAGCTAGGCTTATCTCAGAGAGTGCTGCATCTGAATGTTAGTTAAGATGATTCTCAAGGACAAAGCAGGTTATAAATGAGATCTCAAATTATATCCATACTGTATAAGTTTTACACTCTGACAAAAGAGTATAGGTTTACAAGCCTTATGGAAGACTATGTATATAGTGCAGAAACATGTGCTATTATCAATGAACTACTTAAGGTGCTGAGGAGCAGTCCAATAACAGAAGAGATCACAGCAAGCTGCTTTGATCTGCTGGGGAATATGTGTTAGAGATCTCTCAGAGAAAAAGGAAATCAAATGTTCAAGTTGCAGGTAGAGATACAGAATCTAGGAGATGTGATAGAATTCTTAATATTGTACAGATTTTCTTTCATAAGTTATAGACACATCTGCAGAAATAGGGGTTGCATCACTATTGTTTACATACCGTGTTCTAGCATTTAGCTTGTAAACATTCTGGGAAGAGACAATATGTCTGAACGTATGAGCACAGGAGCAAGTTATTGGGACTGAATTTGTTGCATATCAGCCATTTGACAGCTCCCCTTGCAAGCACCCTCGTGTTGCATGCCACATCAGGAAGAACCTTATGCCCTGCACTTTCGTAGCCTTTCTCTCTTGTGGGCATCTGATCGCAGCTGTGCTGGAAGTGCTTCTCTTTGTTTTGAACAAAGCAGTTGTCACAATTACAGCTGGCTACAGACCTGATGGCTAATTCTCACTACAGAGCAGTAGGTATTTCCCCTCATTTCTTCTTCCTTTACAACAGTTATCTGTGCAGAGTTATACATTTCATTAGAGAAAAATAGGAAAGCAGGGTAAGGTGAGCAGGTTTCATGATCTCTTTGAGTTCTGGCTCCCCTTTTCTGCCTCTTCAATCCATCTTCGTAGTGGAAAATGGGCTCTTGTCAAAGGGAAGAGGTATGACAATATCTCATTATTTTCACTCATGCCTGGTTATGTTTGCATTAAAAAAGCATCAGGGAATTGCATGTGTTTAGCAAGCTAGACCATGCAGGATCTGGTCTAAATGTCATAGTGAGAGCAGCAAGACATTTTGCTCAGCTGATCCTTTAATCTACACTTGGAGCACAAAACCAAACCAATGAATAAATCTTTTAAGCTATTATCTCTTTCTCTTACGAAAAACATCCTCTTAGTGTTTAAAAGGCATCAAGACAATTGTAAAAACAAATCCAAGACATTTTACTTTGTGATTGTGTCCTGACTGAAATGCAGTGTTCTGGCATAACTCCCATGATCTCACTGGACATCTGTACACTGCGAGAAGCTCTAGTCAAAGCATAACAGTGAAGAGATTGATGGTATCTCAGTTGTGTTCACAACATAGGAGGGATGAGAAGACAGGAGGGAATCCTATCACAGAAGTTTGTTTTCAATATGAAGTGCTTTTGGTCTGTTAAAATGCAAGTTGCAGTAGCAACAGTGCTAGGGAAGTGGAAATACAATATTAAATCTGTTGTTTTAATTCTGAGAAGGGAAACACTAGATTGTTTGCATAGAATTTATGCATCTACATATGTGAGAACTATTGGAAGTTCTGTATTGTGTTAGTATTTACCATTTTTGATCATCTGGAGTTTTATTTTTTGACAGGTGTCTTGTAGCTGCTGGTTATTTGAAGTTATGCTATTCATGCATCCCTCCTGTAGCTAATCTATCTCCTGGATGTGCTTATCTTTCCTAGTTTATTTCTGTGCTGTGAGTGCCAAAAGTGGTTAGAGTCTCTATACAACCTGGTTTTATACTGAACTCCATGTCAGCAATTAAATCCATCCTGGGATTTAATAAAACTGGGAAAGCAATAAGCACTGAAGAGCTATAACAATCAGGAAAACAGGACCTTGTGTGCAGAATTTTCCTGCAACTGTACAAACTCTCTATTGGGTAGTGTTGTAGGAAAAACATTCTCAAATTGGGAAATTTGACTTAATATATTGCCCTTTAAACTTTGGGGGGGGGGGGGGGGGGGGTGGTGGTGTCTCTGCTCTGGTGTTGTCATCCACAGTGCAGCTTCTTTAGGAGTGTAACTAGCCCGGCACAAATTTCCCATGGGCTGCATTCAGTTTCAGAGGCATCCCCGTCTTGGTATGAATCGCCTCTTTCCAAAATGTCTCTCCATTTATGCCTCCAAAACTGTCAATTTCTGTATGTCTCCTCCATTCCAGCCATCTGGCTCCTCCATTTCTGTTCCCTGAGTAGCTGCCACACTTTAGGAAAGTGTGTTTGGACAGAGGTGCTGTGTGCTCCTCTGGCTGGCTGAGCTTTGGGTGGGCAGTGGGCTAGCTGTCCTGGTTTCAGAACTGTCTGGAAAAGGCTTCCACACAAATCACATAGCAGCCCCCTGCTACTGAAATCCCACAGGTTTTGCTAAATTTAAATAGGCAAAGGAGAGCAGGTTCTGGACTACAGCATCCCTGCTTATTACCAAAACTTAAGGTTGATGAATTCTCACAGAAAGATGGAGGAGAAAATCAAACTATGTGTCTCTATTGTTCTCATATCAGCAACTGCTTCACAAGTTATGAAACTATATCATATAAACCTCTGCAAAATAAAATAAATGACACATGTCATGGATGATGACTTTATACCCTGTAAAAGAATGACACAGATAATAATGAAGCTTTAAAACTGTCCTTTTAAACCTAGTTCCTAGAGTCTTTGTAGATGAAATCATTTGCTTTTGTCATATAAAAGGCACTACCTCTAGGTAGCTGCATTTTGTTGCGTCTCAAGAAAATGTCTGTTTCTATTGGCCGTTAGTAACCTAAAGGCCATAAGAAACCCAGATCATCCATATAAATCTTCACTTTTATGAGAATTGAAACTGCCAGATCAGTTAACTTGTCAGAATGGAGGGCACAGAGACTTGTGAAACGGAAACTGATATTTTGCAAAATATTGTGCTTTATTTAAGCTGAATGACATTGTAGACTTGGAAAGAGCTACAAGGAGACTTAATTTGAAAACATAAAGGTCACTGAAGGCCTAATAAACGGGAAGCCTTTGGAGAAAATGTACTTGCTGACTTGAGTACTACCTCTGAGAATGAAAACAAAGCAATCTATGTTGATAATCAATTTGGATGCACATAAAGACTCTGGGTGTATTTCCTTTCCTCAAGTGGGTTAGCAGACATACTCTCAGTACTGTTTCAGCCAGCCAAGTCTATATTCTCTTGTTTGATGTGTGGGGTTAATAGTAAATAGTGATAGCAATTGCTGATAGTGTTGAGATGCTGATAGAGCTGACCTCTTTAACACTTGCAGCGATAGCTCAGGTTGATTTTCATGTGTTGCATATTGAATCTACACCAGGCAACGGCTCTCTTCTGTGATTGACCTAAAGGATTAAAGATAATACAGAGAGCCTCAAAGTATATATGACCACAGGCACCAAAACTAAGGTACAAATCTGTCATCTAACCTTAATGTATTTTATTTTATGAAAAAACAATATAACTAGAGCACAAGCAAATTGAAGGGAGAAGAATCTGAAGTGAGAATAAAAAAATTGTCCTTTGATGAGTGGAAGTCAGGAAACAAGCCTGCCCCACAAATAAAATACATATGTATATAATTATGCATGTAAAAACATTTATTTATACACTCACACATGTATGAGTTAGACAATTGTTAGGTACTTATGTATATTAGCAGAACATGTTTAGTGGTCTCTGATGCATATTAGGGTAACTTTGAATTGAGAATAAGGGTAAAGAACGTTTTTTGAGAAACATGTGGTCTGCCCCTACAGTTTCATTCCTGAAGCCACATCTAGCCTCACACCTTCCTAGAAAACTAGTATCTGAACCTGGATAAAGGTCGGTAGACTTTTTTTCCAC
Organism: Upupa epops; assembly: GCA_013397515.1. Taxonomy (NCBI): domain Eukaryota; kingdom Metazoa; phylum Chordata; class Aves; order Bucerotiformes; family Upupidae; genus Upupa; species Upupa epops. The sequence continues at coordinate 230,832 of VZRI01010267.1, forward strand.
TGTGCAAAACAATTTGGGAAGTGATTTTGTTATGACAACTATCAAGATTAAGTTGCTCAGCATGTTGCTTAAGTATTGGAACCATATGCAGAACACATCTCTGAACCAACACTAAGCTGTTCAGAAGAGAAAAGGACTCTACAAGGATGAACCTTTTAACTTTTAGAACTGTTAGATTTAAAACTGAAACTAACTTTGCGCTGTTAATTAGNCGGGACGGGACATACTTGATGGAGGGAAACTACATGTTGTCCTGTTAAGACTTGTCTTTTACAACTCAGGGCCCCTAAAGATAAGTTAAGGGGAAAAGCTCTTGGTGAGGTTATAGGGCTCCGAATCCCCTAAGCAACGTACACTTGCTGAATATGTAAACGATGGGTGTGATTGTGGTAATTTGTGGTCCATAGAAGTGCTCTTTGTAACCTCAGGGTGTCTCCTAGGCGGCATTTACTTCACGAGATTTAACGTCTCAAAATTTCTAATAGTGAGCATGTCTCTGACACCACTGAGGGGACTGCTTTCGCATGATCGTTAATGCAAGGTAATATTTTTGTTTACTACATAATGCACTGATTTCCTCTTATGCTTAATAGAGGCATGTCCACTGTGTATTGGTCTCATATATGATTTCTCTGTTATTTCTATTGCACTGGCATCCACATATGATGTGCTTATGATTAGAGATAAATGAGTTTCTGCTTTATTGCCATTACTGAAGATGTGGCCTGATTTTCAGAGATGTCAACCAGCAACTTAATTTTCACTTTTTTGGATTAGCGTTAGAATAGTCCACTTTTTAAAATCCTTAAGTTTCACCATATGTGATCAGTGGTTACTGCTTCCATCATACTGTTTTCCTAGTTTAAAATATGCAAGTTTAGAATTTGCTGGATTACCTTTCAATCTATCACACTGGTCTCCCAGGTGTCTGAAGCTCTTTGCTTTCACAATATCACAAAAAAGAGAACACATCTGACACATTATTTGGGAGTTTTGAGGCTGCAGTGAGGAGGTGTCATATGGAAAAAGTGCTCAAATGATCCACAGATTATTCTGGAATGGATCAGTTGTACCAGTCTGCACAATAGCATTTATCTTTCTTTGAGGAGATTTTAATTTTGTGTTGCTTTGTTTTCCAGCCCAGAGACATTGAACTTACTATTATGAAACATTAAAGTCAAGAGATAAAAGACAGCTTTAATGATTGCACTTCAATAAAGTGCAAGTGCAGTTATCTTAAGATCAGAACATATTGTGAACATATGATGCAGCACTGACTAGAAGAATGAGCTGCTTGTTCTTTTTTAGCAAGATTTTTTTTCCCTATTACATGCTTGGTAAATAATTATAGACATAGCATTGATACTGCAATTACACACTGCCAAGCCAGACATGCTGTACTGGCTTATGGTCATCTAATATGCTGGAACAGGGCTGGTTTATTTGCAGGCTGTAATGAGCCAATTGGAACAAAAAGCATTCATGCGAGGAAAGTGGCTTCACCTCAAACATAGTCCTGCTTTTAAACAAGCATAAGCAAGATGGTATTTACATGTTGTTAGTATAACCTCCTCATCAGTCTGGTAATATTTGAAAGTGTGAGCAAGTGTAAGTGTTTGGTTGCTGCTCACAGAGCTCCTTATGCCCAGCATAGAAAATGAGAAAGTTTATGAATACAATTTCTATTCTAAATTGTTTTCCTAGTGGAAAAGCTAAGGTTATGGTTTAAGTACTAACACATAGAAACCTGACAGTAGAAGGCTTCTTGCTCTTGCAGAAGAGATGTAATGTTTCACATGCCCCTGCATGTACACAAGATGAGCCCAGCCTTGAAATAAATTTGGTTTTTGAGAGCTGAGGGGAATGAAATGTAGAAACAACTTCCACTGGGAAGCAAGAAGGTTGTGTGTGTACTTCTCACCACAAGAGCAAATGTCTTTCCAAGAGACAGGCTTTAATTTTACATCTCAGAAGGATGCTGTGGCTTGTATTTATGGTAACTGCAATTTTTTGAGGGTGTAAAGACCCTGTATCTACAAGTTAGGTTAAAAAAAAAAAAAAGCCAGGCACTGAAAGGAGGGGGAAAAAGGGAGGAGATGTTAATAGACAAAGGGAACATACAACCTGAGAGATTTGGTTTGCCTGGATAGATGTTATTTCAGAAAGCTGTTCTTGAAACCAGTCCTGGAAAGACAGAAGTTCCCATACTGAGTACCTGCACCATGAACCCTAATGACTGGGCTCAGCTTGTGCTTTTTAGGGTAAAAAGGATCAGGTCACCTGTGTGAAGCTAAAGATGTATGAAATTATTCACGAAGCTGAGACAAAGGAGGATTTATTTTAATGTGAAAGGAAGGAAAGGAGGTGATACTGTTTAAACACAACAAAAAAACTGTGGAAGGAGTGGGAGAAATAAAAAAATACCATGATGTTTTAAAAGCCAAAATGCTTAGTTATGCAAGTGAGACACATTGACTACATAGCGCACTACTTGGTTTAAATGCTTGGCTGTCTTCGAACTCAAAACCAAGTGTAAACACCACTCTGTGGTCTCACATCGAGATTTATTGGGCATTATTGTCCTGCAAGGGACATAAATCTCTACAAACTGGACTTCGATTGGAGGTGGTGACTACCTGTACTCCTCCACAGAAGTATCAGATGGGTGTATGGCAGCCAAATTTTAACAGCTGTAGTTCAGAATGCTTATTTAGGGCTTCCATTCCACAGGAAATGACGTGGCACAGCTGAACTGGACTTTTTAATCCAAGTTTAGCAGGAGCTGCTCACTCATTAACTGGTGGAAATGAAATCACTGCTGCAACAGTTCACTGAAAATAAAAAAAAAAATCAGAAGAAAAAATATTTTTTATTAATTTGATTGACTTTTAGTCCCCCTCCCTCTTAGTGTTTTTTCTTCTGTTAACTGAAGACCATTGCTTTTGTGTCTGTGGAAGCTGCACTGAAATACAGATACGGTTTAAGCACTTCATCTAGTTTTCAAGAAATTAGACAACACACTTTGAAGAAAACATTAACCTGGAATGTAATCTTAAATACAGGTGTCAGGGGATTCTCCTGCTAAATCTTAACTATCTACATGTATAAATTAAGGCATAAATTTATAAGAGATACACTTCCTAAAGGAAATGCAGTATGTGTTCTATCCCCAGAGGTGTTTTTTCTTTCCTGTGACATGCATTTTAGTGGGTGGAAATAACACAAAATGAATTAAAGACTTGCAGTATGAACAGCATTACTAGTTCTAAGAGGCAAAGATATAATGGCTTTATAAAGAGCCTCACATTTTTATTTCTGGCATAATTTTAGTGTAATACATATGTATTATTGTAAACATGTATCTGTGGTAGTCCATAATGAGTAGAATTGGGGGGAAAAAAGATATAAAAGTTTCATGAAATTAAAGATTTGAATGAATTATGGTTCATAAGTGTCTTAAGAGCCTCTTATTTGCTTGATACTAAACTAATGACGTACCTACACTGTAATTTGGATCCCTGTCTCTCAGCTGGTTTCTGGATACAAGCCTGATAGTGTTTCTCATCATACATCTTGTACATTTGCTCAGTGGCTGATGTTCATAGCCAGAGACTCCTACAAGGAACAGAAACAGCTAAGCCATGCAAAGAGACCTGATCATACATCATGGGGAATAATGTCTGGTGTAATCAATTTGTGTGACAAATACTGTTTATAGAATATTGAAATCTCAAATTTTGCACCACCTTCAGTTGGGAAAAATACTGCTGTTTCTTAGTTTGATTTCTGTTTCTAGTGCATTCCAGTAAAGTGAAACATTAGGAAAAGGTTTTTCACTGAAAGAGTGATCCAGTTTTGGAACGGGCTGCCCAAGGAGGTGGTTGAGTCGCCATCTTTGGAGGTGTTCAAGGTTAGTCTGGATGAAGTGCTGAGTAGCATGATCTAGATGTCAGATGTTAGGTTTACTTGGTTTAGTTGGATTTAGGTTGGACTGGATGATCTTTAAGGTCTTTTCCAGCCTCATCATTACTGTAATACTGTGATACTGTGCAGAATTGTGTGAAGCTGAATACTGTGGGATGTCTTTCCATTTGAGATGCTTCCAGTGGCTACAGAAGTGTTAGAAATTTCCTAAACGTCGTTGCCTGATTATTTCAGTCACAATGTTACTGTGATGAATTACAATGTGTTGGTACTTTGGAAGGTAACAGCAGGCTTGTGTAAGCACTCCTTGCTTATATCATGAAATAGCAATATATACTTTGAAGAGCTTATGGTCCACATAAAGGAGGAGATGCTGCTTCAGGATACAGTGAAGTGTCAGTGGGGTGTAGAAGCCTGTGGACAGTTTTACTCTAAGTTGCAAGCAATGAGCACAGCACATACATTCACTGTGCAATGCACTCTGTGCATTTATTCCCTTTGGATAGCATGTTTTTTTTGAATGAAAGCAAGGCGGTGAAAGCATTGCTTTTTGATTGTGACCTCTAGCAAGTGTATCTAAGGGCAGAGTCTGACCTTATTTCTCTACATAACTTTATTTTCCTGCTATTTGGGAGATTAAAAGGGTAGTTTCTTTACAAAGGAGAGTGATGTATATCTTTTTATAGAAAATACTCATCACAAAGGGATGCACCTTCCCTTTTGTATCTTAAATTTCCACTGGATTTTTGACAAAACATTTTACGGAGTGTCAATTTTTTGTTTGTTACTATTTCTTCCTCCTTGGAAAGGTTTTGTTGTTACAGTTGTCAAAGGTCTTTTTTGTCAAGATGCTTGTGGAGAAGGAAAAGAAGAAAGTGCAGAGGCAGTAATGGAGGCTGAGAACATCTGATAGATTGCTATTGTGAGGAAAACATTTTATTTTCATCTCCTGGTCCTCTCTGTTTTGTTGCTTACCTTTCCCTGAACTAGAGAAAAAGGCTAACAGTATTCTTGGAAACTGGACTATTACAGGCAGATACAGAGGAAGAAGAATGTGATAGTTAGTCCCTCCCTGGCCTATCCAATATCTTCCTGCCTTTGAAGGTAATCTGGTGTCCTTCATGGTCACTTTTTTACTTATCAGTGCTTAATACATAAAAAAACTCCAAGCTGCAAACTAAAAAAATGCAGTACTTTCTGTATTCAGAGAGCCTGGTTCAAACTCTTAGAGATGAAGACAAAATTCTACGTGGTTTCTGTAGCAGAATGTTAACCTTCTTGGCTACTGAGATACAGCTGCTGAGGTCCAACAGAAAAGAGCATTTGTTTGCTACTTGTATGTGTCCTATTCTGGAGTCTAGAAATAAAGTGCTACTGTTTTTAGAGGTTTACTATAAATACAGTCACATAAGCAGTTTTCTGGACCTGAAAATTTTCTGAACTGAATTTATTTTTTAAAAAAACAACCCCAAACTTCTTTCTGAGCTCAAAGTAGTTGTTTTTCAGAAGTCATTTGAGCAGCTCAGCTGCTAAGATAATTTTGTACTTAGTCTTACTTATTGGAGATGGAAGATTCAGCATGGAATTGTCAAGAACTTAGTGAAGATTATGTGTAAGATACAGCAAGAGAGAAAACACTGTTGTGATGTGAGATACCAGCCTTAGAATATTATATGATGGCTTGGGCATATTTTATGATGTTTCAAATAAATGTCAAAAATGTTCTCATAAAAGCAATGTTTACATCTCAGCCTCTGTTTCATGACTTGCTTGGCATGAATGTAGTTCTGAGATGAAAGTGGTTAAGCACTTAATTTTCTGTGTTTTAATAGTTTTAACTACATTTCTTAGTGAAGTAGAGGTAAAATTCAAGTCTAATCTGTTGATTCTTGATGCTGTATAAGTACCTGCTACAAAACAATTTTATCTCTATTTGTGCAGCTCATATTTTTGGGGTAAGTACAAGCCTAATTTCCTTTAGTTTAAGGGAAGAGAAGGGAAGGGAAGGGGAGCAGATGTCTTGACCCTCAAATTCATCTCTGACCTTTAAAAACAACTTACTCAATATATTTTCCACATTCTACTTGCAACAAAACTGGGTTAACAATAAGCCCATCTGGGCTGGACTTGCAGATCTATGTATTCAAGTTTCAGCTGGCTAGTAATGTGAAACAAAGTGAATTGAGTTATCTGAAAAGTAGTAGTGGTGACTGCTGGTAAAGTGAAATGATAGGAAGGCTTTCAGGCTGTACAACTGCCTTACACTTAGCTGCCCCAGATAAGGCTTTTATGGTTCTTCTCTTCATAAAAGTCAGTTCACAGCTGGAGACACTTAACCGGCTTTAGTTACTGGCATTGACAGTGGAGTCTCTGCAATTTTAGTGTATCAGAATACCTTGCTAAATCTTCTGTGATAAAGGCAATTCTCTCACTTTTGCCCTTCCCTCTGCTTGTTCAGACTCCTAAGCAAATCCAGCATGTGATCCATGCAGACAGGCTGAGCTGACACAAAGGACAGTGGGAAGAAATCAGAACACATCACCAAAAATGACAGCCACCTCATCGCATCTTGTTCTACAACTGAGTCAAAGGTTGTGTCAGGCTTCATTTGCTGCTTAATTAAAAAAATCTTTCATGGGTTCTATCTGTGACGGTAAAAGCAATGTAGCATGAGTGCTAATTGTAATTGAATTTTCAGGCTTATGAAGTCAAAAGAGGAGTGCAATGTGTAGAGACGTCTATCGGCCCCTGTTAGCTGAAAGACCCTGTCACTAGGGAGTCTCTGTTACAAGAGAAAGGATGTTGAGCTTCTCCTGGTGCCCCACTGGGCCCCTCAGTTCAAGAAGGACACAGAGCTGCTGGAGGATGTCCATCATAGAGCAGCAAAGATGATGAAGGAAGTAGAACCCCTCCCTTCTGAGGAAAGGCTGAGGAAGCTGGGTCTCTTGAGCTTGTAGTAGAGGAGGCTGAGGGGTGACCTCATCCACGTCTATAAATATGTGAGGGGTGGGTGTCAGGAGGATGGAGCCAGGCTCTTCTGAAGGTCATCTGGTGACAGGACAAGGGATAATGGGTGCAAGCTGGAACAGAGGAGGCTCCATATGAATATCAGAAGGAACTTCTTCACTGTGAGGGTAACGGAGCATTGGCACAGGTTGCCCAGGGGGGTTGTGGGCTCTCCTCTGGAGACGTTCAAGACCTGCCTGGATGTACTCCTGTGTGACTTGTTCTAGGTGATCCCGCTGTGGCAGGGGGATTGGACGAGATGAGGTCCCTTGCACTCCCTAATGATTCTATGATTTAATTAATCATCTGTTTTGAGGCCAGAGGAAAGTATTGGAAGGAAATATATTTACAGGGTAGAAATCTTCTGTCAAGATTACAATAAAGAAATAGGTAGCGTCTCATTTTTCTTCACTTTAAGTGGGGTGAAATCTTGAGCTTTGAATATACATCTGTAAGCGTGTATCAAATCTAATTCCTTCAGCGTTGAATAGTTCAGCTCCCGATTTCTGACAAACACTTAAGATAGCTAACTTTCCATTGTGACTATGTATACAAACTAATCACAGAAACATTAATTCAGTGTTTCTCTACATTGTGCAGTTAACTTGACAAAGCACTGTGTAGAACTAAAAACAAACTGCTTTGTGCAAATTTCAGGAGCCAAGCTGCCAAATGGGACTTTTAAAATGGATATATTGCTTAACTTTATTCATATATCTTATGATAATTTCCCTTTCATAAAGTATAAAAATGGCAGCCATGGGTGCTTTGTGCTATTTCCCACTCCTAGTTAAATCTTTGATTTGTAACTGAGTTTAAACTCTAACAATTAGTAAGGGCCTTAACTTGAGGCTCTCTGCAGAACAGAGAGCACAGATTTTGTACCTGAACCTATGCTATACCTTGTCACTGGAGACAAAATTGAGAGATTCTATTTCAACCTGACTTTTCCATGTCATTTAGAAATCTTGCTCTGTGCTGTGGTGGGCTCTATACTAAAGGAGTCATATGGGTCTTACTAGAAGTGAAAGGCAAGGCATATGGAGAGCCCTGTGTGTTGTGGCAACAGCTCCCAGTTCTTTGAATTATTTAACTCCGTATGGTTTCTTACTTGTGCATCTATAGCTGTGTTATTCATACGTGATCCTTAACTTGTAGAATACGTAAAACAAGCTCAGTAGAAAGAAGACATGTTCTCTAGCTTGTGAGTGATTATCTTGAAGAAGAATAGAGCCACTCTGGAAATGATCCAATGAAAACAAATTAAGAAAAAGAAGACTTGAAAAAATGAGCTAGATCCTTTATTTTCCACACTAGAAACTATTTGCTAATAACTTTTATTAAGCTTGTTTACTGCTCACTAGTGCTTAATTATTGTTTTTAGTGATTTAGGCTTTATTTCATCATTTTCACATAACAACTGTCGCTTGAGTTGAAGAAACAAGAAAGGATAGAATCTGCAATACATAGCATACAGCTGGTTGAACTGTTCATAGCAAATAATTTACTGGCTCAGTTAAGCCTTATTATCTCTTTGAAAATTGTCCAGAAACAGACTTTGATTATTATGAAATTGTTAATTATTCAAAGTTGTTTAACAAACATTTTATAGAAACAGAGTCCAGCTTATGTATGGGCTGATCTCAAGCTGTCTGTTACTCACTACCCGGAGCTCCTGTTGTGTGTTGGTGGGGCAAATGGAATCTCTGGTTGTTTAGATGTATTAAGTCAGCATAGAGAAGCCAGTAGATGGTGCTCAAGGATATGAAGCCAACTTCTGCGATTTCGGGAGCAAGAAAACCTGTTGCTAAGCACTGCAATCCTTTGTATTTCTTTGCATTTTGCATCTACACTTAGGAGGTAAGTCCCTTAGTTCTTTAGCTTCCCACTCACATGATCTAAATTGTTTTAACCAGTTGAGGATCAGGAGCAAAGACGTTATTGGAAAACTGAGTAAACTCTGTGAGTTCATGTAGCCAGGAATATTCACAGCACAGCTCTGGAGAAGAAAATCCCAGTGTGGAGGAAAGCTTAGGAAGAAGGACAAGCTGCATTCAGAGATTATAGTATTCTCTTTTCTCCCTCTGCAGAGCTACTTTATTATAAAAATTCTCATTTGTATGATGACAGCAGTGGTAATTTCTTCACTCTCTCCTCTATACTAATTTCACTCAGTTCCTCCAAACAATTTGTCCAGTGATCACTGTTGAGAAGAGATATTTTTGCTACTCATTTTCCTAAAATAATGTTCCTCTCCGTAAATTAGTGTAACTGAGCTGTCAGATATTTGTGCTAAGAACCTCCCTAGCTGTATTAATTTTTATTTGCTTCACTGCTGGCCAGAATGATTTGGATTTATTTAATTTAAGGTGGAGAATCATAGGATCTTTTAGATTGGAAAAGACCTTTTAAGATCATTGAGTGCAACCACTAACTTAATTCTAGTTCAAAGTGAGATTTTGTAATACTCTTCCCTTTCATAAGATGTTGCTGCTAAGGAGGATGCTGTAAATTCTCCATGTCTGTTCCACACACTGCAAGATTAATGGACTTAAGTTAAATCAAGGGATATCTCGTCTAAATATTAGGAAAAACCTTGAATGAAGAATTGGACTAAATTTCTGAGCAATTATTGTCAGTGATTTTTAAGCAGAGATTAGACAAACTGTGTCAGTTATACTTAAATATAGAAGTAAATGCCATTGGCTGCTTTTCCATGGTTCTGCAAATGGATCCTGTGGTTGTAAAATGTGGGCCATACTGATTCTGTCCATGCAGGCTTTTTACCTGATGCACCTCTATTTATCAAGTCTTTTGGTCTTGCAACCATTCTAGACTTTCAGCTGTTGACAGGTAGGCAGAAGGCCTGCTTGCATGCATCAATAGTATCTGTTTTTTATGGAAACAAGATAAAAGACACATAAAACATTAAGCCTGCAATTTGGTCACATGTATATTTCATAAAGGCAACATACTGAGTAATATATAGAAGGCTTTTGCAGGCTGTCTTTATGATACAAACTCCATTTTGTGAGCAAAGTACTTGCATTATTGATTTTAATAGTGTTTTGCACAGTAAGGATAAATCGTAGTAATACTGCATGATGCTGCGTAAAAAGGTGCAGCAGGCAAAGACTGAAATGGCTGCTGGTGTATATTCTGTGATCAGAACACTTTTATGAACAATTGAAGCAGCAATTCCATAACACACAAGGTCCAAGTGCAATAAACAGGGCTCTGGTATCATAGGTTTCACCAGGACATGGACCAAAACAAATGTTTATATGTTGAGTAATACAGTGGTACATTGCATTGGAAACAGGCAGCAAAAAGATGATAGTGTTTACAGCAGCATTTGAGAAAAGTTGTGTTTTGATCGGAGAGGCACACATGAACATCATAATGTGTGTTGAAATAACTTTGTGTTCCCGTTAACATTAACAGCTTCTTCCATACAATTTGTCCTCTTCTCTTCTTACAATGTGTTTTCCAAATTTAGGAGTGCATAGGGAGGTATGGAATGCATCTTCCTGTATCTCTGGGTAGGGATAATGCCTACCCCAGGCCCTCTCCCTATTGTCTTTAGGGATTTTCAAGTGTTTTTTTGTGAGTTAACTCTACTAACTGATGGCTTCTGTGTGATTACTGTCTATTTGTGTGTGCTCTGCTATCACCGTAAACAAGATGTTTTGACTCCACTTTTAATGAAATTGAAATTAGCCCACAATACAAGAAAATAACAGAATAGTAGGGGTTGGAAGGGACATCTGAAGACCATCTGTTTTCAGTAAAAATCCCCAAACTATGCTGAAACCTGTGTTCCATTTCATTTTACTAGATTGCAAGATGAAGGCTGGTGCAGTAAAGGTGTGTTGTGCTAGAGAGAAGATTTGTAAGACTCTCTAGATGAAAGGGAGCAGAGTACACAGATGTGTGTGTTCATTCTGGTGTTATGTATTCCCAAGCAAGCACTCTTAAATGGAAAAAGAACTTGAATGAATGACATAAGAGAGATGAAAGAGAAAAGCAGCCTAAGAGAAGTGATTTACCCATACTCATGCAAAATTTAGTGCCTAGGTCATTACCAGAACCCACCTTTCCTAAATCTCTAGGCCATTCAGTCTTGTAACAGGGAAACAGCAGAAGTCAAACAGCCTTGAGTGCCAAAGGAGTTCTAATTCTGTACTGCTTGTCTTTTAAAACAATAATTTTGCACATCAAGCAGACGTATGGAAAAAAAACCATGCAGAGGAGAGGAAAACTTGCAGGAAAAATTGACTGAACCCAGGCTTCTGTGTTCTTGATTTTTAACTATTAATCTGCTTTATTTTGGTTTTAGTAGTAACCACTTAACAGATAAAAGCCAAAGAGGGAAATAAAAGACAATTCTGAAAAAATAAACACTGAATTCATAGGAAATAGAATTCCTGTGTATTTCAACATGACTTGCTCATAGTGAAAAAAAAAAAGTCTTCTGTACTGCTGTTGTAAACCTTATTTTTGTTTAATAAAGTTTGTGCAATCTGTCAGTTTTTAAATTAACTGCTTGACTGGCTCAGTGTTCAGTCACAACACTTAAGACCATGTAACATAATCACTGGCTGTGAATGAAATACGTGGATGTTGGACTAGCAGAGGCTGCATGAAATGTGAAGGGAAAACCTGACATTTTACTGACAAAACAAGACAGAAAACATATATGCCTAAATAACTTCCCTACTGCTTTTTTAAAAAACTTCTAATCTGTAAGATGTTTATTTACTTTCTTCCTTTTTTTTCTCCTCTATAAAGATACAGATATTTATCTTTAGCTTGAGCTTCTGATAGTAACTTTTCATGTTTATTCCAAATTGGTTTTCAGTATTGCATGATAATGTTGAAAAATGACCTAATAAAATCAGACTTTGTCACTCCATTTTCTGACTGAGGAAAAAAAGCAAAAATAGAGATTATTTCTTCAGATGAGATTGGTAGGTTTACAGTGCTGGTTTGTTAAAAAACTTAATGTAGAACTGAATGTGAAAGCAAAATTAATAAGTAACCAAGTAGTATAGAACTGGCACATTCTTCTTTCCTGATGTAACTTTCCATACTGACTATGTTTAGATGTTGACTCATAAATCCACATAGATAACAGTGGCTGGAGAAACCACAGAGTATCACAGGTGCTATAGTACTGGAGGTTAGTGATAAAGTCTTTCTTTGAGACTTAGCGCTGTTCCTTTGTGTTCTTTGAGGTTACATACGGCTAATCTGTACATCAGAATGTACAGGTGACAACAGATATATTGTAATATCTTGTAATGAATCAACTGAATTATCAACTACCTGTTGATTCATTTGATTATAAACGATTGTCTTTACTCAGTTCACTAGCAGTCTAGTAATGTGGATAAATTCTCTGAGAAACTATAGACCATTGCATTCCTCACTAGTTTCTGCTTCAAACAACAAATGCACTTCATTTAATATATATTTTCCAATCTGGAATTTTCTATTGCTGACAATTTTCACCCAAGGGACAAGGTGAAAGAACTGACATGCTAGATCTTGTTGCCTAATGCAGCACTGGAAGATGCTCAGGCACACAGCTGTGGAGAACCTGGCAAAAAAAAAAAAAACCCAAAAAAGAAGAAACCTTATGCGTTGAACTAACCTAGAAAATGCACTGTTGAGTGGAAGACAAAGTCTTCAAAGTGACCAGGTGGGAAGCTTTCTGAGATGGTTAGCCTGGTGGGCTACAGGTTTCCTACTGGAATTTTTGATCCAGTTCATCAAACAGAGTCTTCAGATAGCCAAGTCTCTTTTCAGGTACCATTGCTGTAAGTTACGTATTGGTATTTCTCCTTAGGCTGTAAAGCGTAGAGGCTATGCTCAAAGAGAAGGGAAAAAAAAAACCCAAACCAAGAAGCAGAAACTGAAATATGGTCTTAGAATGGTCATAAATAATTTTGATTTAAAGAGTATTTGTAAACTGTCTTCTCATTGGTGTTCTAGGTGTCATTTCGTTTGGGGAGGAATAAGAACTTGTATTTTTTAAAAAATGGAAACCTTTGTCATCCACCTTTCAGTGCATTAGCAGAATTAAAATTTTGAAAGTATGTTGAAAATACAGTTTATGAGAACTGAACGGTCAAATCCCCAGGTGACAAAAATCAGCTTCTCTTCAGAACTTTCAGTAAATATTATGTTAATCAAAATGCTATGAAATAACTGTGGAAGATAAAGTACCAGCAAGATATAAGGCCACCACACTGATTTTTGGAAAAACCTTAGGAAATGACATCTGGGGTTTAAGAGTTTTTTACAGAGTTCTCATCTCCACATTGAAAGGAGTATATATACAAGACAAATATATTCTGGACTCCTACTGGGAAATGACAATAAACTTTTTGAAAGACACAACAAAGTAGTCTTAGGCAAAAGCATATCCTGCCCTATACAACAGCGTATGTTAAATGGAAAGAATTATGAATAAGGTAACTTGGTTATATGTGACACAATTTAGTTTGTCTAAATGTAGGCATTTTATGCTATTTCAGATGCCCTGGGTCATTAAACATATTTGTTAGTCTAGTAGACAGCAGAAACCCAACAAGAGGAGAGCTAGTCTGGAGTGGCAGCTGCAGGATGAGCAGAGTATTTATGGTATCTCAAATGACATTAGAATACTCTGTTTACACAACTGAATTAATGCTCCAAGAAGTTTGCTGTTTGCTTCACTGCAATTAAAATGAGAAAAACTAATGCTAAAGAAAATTGCATCATAGCTATGACATAATTTTATCCTCTTGCCTTTGTCTGTCATGAGTTTATGGTCTTCATTATATGAGAACACTTGCTTGCAGATGACTTTCTCCATCTGAAGGACCCTTGAGTATCAAAAAGTCATTTAATCTCCTTAGAATATGACTAGGTCATAAGACAGATGAGTGCTCTTAAGAATCAGTGAAGACATGTATCATCAGACATAGGAATAGTTAGTCTAGTTTGAATAGCCTTTAAACTGCATTCCTCTCCAAGGATCAAAAATGGTTCTGTAATCAGACCACTTCCCCTTTGATCTGCTTAGTACAGCTTAGTTGTGCTGCTGAAAAACCATAACTGACAAGCCAAGGGATGCTCTCCAGTGGAACCCATTGCAAAATCAGATTTGGCCAGTACTGGATTACAAAGAAATCTCAGGTTGCATTTTGCCCAATACCTTGTTCTTGCATCTGCAGAGGGTAGTGTATTTCTGTATAAGACTTCAGAGTCAGTTGTGGAGAAATCATAACATGATAATGTCATCAAAGCAACAAGAGATCTGTTCTACAGAACCTATCAGTAATACAAGATCATAGAAAACATATCTCTTTGAGGGCATAACATTTGTCAGTATTACAAGAGCATGAAACCAGTATGGGATATGAATGCTTTAGTGTGTCATTTTCCATTGCTAAATCTGAGCATTTACATTTCTCAAGGCATGAGGATCCTGTGAAATTAGTATAAAAATAAGGAAATAAAACTGCACATTGCCAAGATGCAAGCTGGTAGTTGTATATATAAATACATTGTAGTGTGGTTTTTACATTTTCCTAGGTCCGCCTTTTGCGACCTAATTTAAATCTTGCTCTAGATTAATAATGTTAACAGAGAATTAAAGAGACAGGTAGGTATCTTGGGATGCAATCACTAAAACTGACAACTGCTGCTGAATACTAAATGAAAGAAAGGAAATGCATTGTTTAGCCAGAATAGTACAGGCGATTTAGAGACTAAATTAGGCATGATAGAAAATAGATACAAATGAATATATCTATGTAATTTGACTATTATGAAAGCTAAATTGCCCAAGCTGTATGTCCAAACAAATTTCTGATAGGGAATGTCCAAAAAGTTAAATGATTAAGGGAATGTGCACATAATCCACATAAGCCAAGTGTAGTTGCTAGTCTCAGCAAATGAAGTAGCTGGTCTTAAGGGAATGCAAACATCAGTCAGAATTGTCTCAACATGATCATTGTGGACTTGGACACTAAGGTTCAAGAAGGTACCCTGAAGACTGATCAAAACTATCACAGCAGAACATGTAGACCACACAGTTAATTGCATGATGCTATTTCACCGTTATCTGGCACAGAATGGATAACATTAGAGTGTCAAGGATGATTGATCACCAAGGGCCACCTTGACACTGCTAAAGAGATCTGGGACTTTGGGTAAACTTTGCTCATTATAACACCAAAACTCACCTCCTGGCCAAAAGCCACTTGTCTCCAGGGAGAGCATGCTCCTGGACGAAGCCTGGCTTGAGAAGGCAGATTGCCCAAGTGCCATAGGGCAGAGGTGGAGCAAGGGCATGAAAGATGGCTTCTTAGCAACCAATCTTTGGCAAGCTTTTGGAAAAGCTTTTAGAAGCTTTCCCCACCAAGACTTGCCTGGAAGATGGGAAGACTAGCGGAAGACTGTCTGGGACCTAGGAACACCTGGGACCCTGTGGTGGTAGCTATTATCTTCTTTTCCCTCTTAACTTAATTCTTTTCCCCATTTTCATCACTCTCTTCTGTTATCACATGCCATTTTATGGGTAAAACAATAAAATAACACTGTTGAATTGAAGCGGAACCCCCTCTGGCATGGTTGCCTTGCTTTTGCATGTTGCATTTTGAGATCACAGTAAAAGAACCTACCCTGTGACAGGGAACAACACATGCTTTAATTGGGCAGTTCTACAGAGTGTAAATTTATACCCATTAAATTTTCTACATTATGATGTATTATTAGGTCACAGTATTTATCTGCTCTTGTGTTTCACTTGTCAGCTACATGACGTGTTATTCAGAGAAAAAAGATGAACAATGAAAGGAAAACGGGAGTGACAGCAGAAAGCTACACGATATGCCTCTTGCCTTCAGGCCAGAGTTAAGATTATAATTCTCTTTGGTATTAGAGGTGGACTTTGGTACAGAACCTGAATGAGGGGAGAGAGAGAGCTAACTGCCCTTACTTCTTTATTGAAGAAGTTGGTATATATTTGAAGGCTGTTTCTCATACTGTATTTACTCAACATGGCTTTTCCAAGGAGGATGAAAACAGCTTGGGGTTGCAGCATGAAGGAGCAGCTTCACAACCTGCCTTGCATGTACATACAGCAGTTAGGCTTCTGAAAAGAGTAGCTTCCCTGAAATATTATGCATGAACTTTGAGCATTTCCTTGATTATTTCCTGGATTATTTTTTGGGGAAGAGGTTAAGATTTGAGTCCCACAAATTTTCATGTGGGCCTCTCAGCCAGTTGTTTTTTGACTTGCAACCCAATCAAGGGAGAAAACAAGACCTCTGCAATGGGAATAAGCGACCCTTTTCTGTTTCTTGTGTGCATCTTCAGCATCTTTGGGACAGAAATGTATTTGCCAGTTAGATTTAGAAACCATCCAGGTGCTGAAGTACCAGACTTATACTCTTCAGTCAAGACTCAGGCTCAGACTTCTGAGTGTTCGTAACTAGGAACTGGGTCTCAGGTCCTGCACAGTGTCTTGGGCACAGTTAACAGGAGCAAGAGTAGAAAGAACTTTTTGCCCGTTCATTGCTTAAGCCAACATTCCTGTTCAAGGGAGATCACTGCTATTCAGCCACTCTGCCTACCCAGAATAGCTCAAAGAAGCTGTCATGGGATAGTTTAGCTTTTAGTCAAATTGTGTGCAATGTGAGAAGTATGCATAAAACTGCTTTCATATATAACTTGCTTTGTTTACTCTGTTACTTTGTGGGTGTTCTAGAAGAGTTCTTGGAACTGCTATGGTTCAGGCTTCTATCTACTCTGGAGGCTGGACCAAACTACTCATAGCTTGGTTAAGGTGTAACTTGAGTGCATCCATCACAGATGCTCACTAGATGAACTTTGGTTTAAGCTAGCGCTTCATTTGGAAACAAGGCTGCAATTTGGATGCAGTTTTATTTTGTGTTTGTCTTGGGCATTTTATGTGTTCAGTGTGACACACTTAATGACTACATCTATCAGTGATCTCTATGCAATGGTATGTTCAGTCAATAGAAACCAAACTCTCTAGTATTGGTTAATGCCTTGCGACAATTTGATATTCTGTAGCTGGATACCAAATAATTGTGTATATACAACCTGTAAACTCAAACATAATTACACACTTGTTTGTATTTTTATTAGAAAATTAAATGGCCTCGTATTCGTGGAGCTCATACCTCTTTGCTGCAGAGCAGTAGCAGGTTTTTCTTTATGAGGAACAGGTGGCTAATACTGAAAAACCTGCTTTCATGGTGTGAAAGATTTATTGCCCTCAAAACTCATCTCAGAATATTTGCAATTGGCTATCAACTTCTCTTTGAAAACCACTGTAGTGATACAATGCAAGCACATAAGAAGGCATATGGAGGACAGGAAGAATAGCTTAGCTGTTTTGTCTTTGGGACATGTTTTTTTAAAAATAGTCTCCCTGTTCCCTACTGGGAAAACAACCAAACAAACCTAATCAATAAAAGTAAGGCTTGGAAGTTTCTTACCTTAGAAATATTGTAAATTCTTAATTGTTTTAAATTAACCATAAACATGGAATACAAAAGTAATCTTGTGTGGTGTCCTACAAGTGCTTTTTACTACATCACATGAAACTGTGCAGTATTTTTGTGTGCTTATGGCTCTTACTGAAGTGCTGAACTAGAGACTTCCTCACCAGTTATGTGCTTAATGAAGTTTATCAATACATTTTTAATATCCTAACTTCTAATTTGAATTGGAAGAAAGAGACACCTTTCTAATCTTACTCTATAAAATGTGCTTCTTCATATTTCATAGTACTTTGATTCAAAATACTTGGTCTGACTTTTATTTAGAATGTGTTAGCAGGATCTGACTGATTTTCTTGAGAGCTTCACAGACTTACGTTATCTATTGGGTTGATGTGGTATAGTATAGTAAAATAGTAAAAGAAAAAGATAGGCAATAGTTATCTAAAACTGTTTAGTCATTGCATTAAGTACAATTGATGCGATGTTTGAACTTTTTTTCTCAAATATAGCCAAATCTTGAACTAGGTGTTTGTTGTAAGAAGGTTCTCTAAACTCCATTAGATTTCTGCACATGGTGTAGGCAATTTTGTCTACCTGCTCTCTTTTAATCATATTTGCACCTTGATATGGGCACTTGCTGATAATTAGCTCAAACTGAACTTAGAGTTTAAGCAATGAGACGAAGTCTCCTTAACAGGTGAGAAAGTACAGGAGAAAAACTCATGCAGATCTCACTTTTGTGATACTACCTGCTCTGGATTCCTGATTCTTCTTGCAGCCTTTATGCTGCAAAAGATAGCTGATGTGGTTCTGGTAGCAAAACATTGGTGTTTAGCTGTCTAAAATTGTACCTCCTTTTGCTAAAATAAATTACCTTGCTTTTCATTCTATTCTAATCCTATGTAGATTTTAGAATTAAATTCCTAAAGCAGGAAGGCACTTGTTTAAATGTCCAGGAAAGAAACTGGGGGCTTTTTTTTTGTGAGGTGGGACGTACATGTAATGCACAATTGTGTAAGTCTGGAGCTTGCAGAAAACACAGTAAACAAAGCTAAGTTTGTCATGGGTTTCTTAGTTTTGCCTTTTCAGGATGCACCATCAGAGGTTCTGCACACTTTCATTTCCTTGTGTGAAAAGGCATATCCTCCCTGCCTTCATCCATATTCAAACACTAATAAACAGATGGTCAAATTAAAGAGACCCTGTCAGCCAGAAAATTAAATGAATTAGAAATTCTCCAGAGCTTAGTTTTCCAAACCATTCCTTCTTCCATTAAAATAAACAAACCAGCTTACTTTTCCTTCTGCTTTTCTTCCAAACACTTTCAGAACCATGCGATCAAATAATTAAGCTGGTGGAAAATCCCTCTTTGGTATTAAAACAACCTCTATTGGGAGGAAGACTAAGATAACAGCTGGTTATTACAGAACAAGATATTTCATTACATTGAGTGTATCTGCTCAAGAAAAAAGAGAAGTCAGACTTTGAACTTACTGGATCAGTGATTACAATGGAATTGGAAAAGCCTTGAAAAGATATAGTTGCATTGTGGGAAGAATTAGGAGATACTCTAACAGGATTTCCTCATTATGTGAAATTCAGGTTATAAAATAATTTAAAAAGATGAGGAGTCTTCTAATACAAAAGGCAGGCAATGAGGAACTTGTATGAGGGCAGGAATTTATTGTAGCCTACTACAGCAGGCAGATGACTCTATTGAAACTTCAAGTTGCCAGCCAGTAGTATTAATGACTGGATCATTCAAGCCAGATAACAACTATGATATAAAAAGTCATTTGGGTTGCACCTACAAAAACTTATTGATTCAGAGCTGTGGTGCAGTTTTGAAGACAGCCCCCTAATTGTCACTACCTGCCTTGGTTTCCTAAGTGATTAGAATCACTGGACAAAACTAAACTCTTGGCACCACTCCAGGTAACCACAGGTCCACTTTGCATTCCTTGGTGATCTTACAGCCCATGGTGAGCACAGTCTCTCTTGTACCTAGATTTCACCTGTACCTCAGACAAGTTGAGATCAAAAATGCAGGGAAAAGATTTATTCTGGTAGTTGAACCAAAACTAGCTTTTGCTCAGTGCTACTTTGCCCTGAGCCTTTTGCCATTCAGTTAGTTGCTTACTGACTTAGTGCTTACCGGTGTGGAGGAAGCTGATACTTCACAGCACCTGGGAACTGCTTCTGAGGTTCTTCTGCCACCTCAGTGGCAGTAGGCAAGGAAAGACAAGGGCCAGAATGGGTGTTTTGAGACAATCGAGAGAAACCTGTGGAGGTGATAATGATAGGCAGGACATGCTAATGATAGGGAGAACTTGCTAATGAAGGGGGAAGTGGATGGTTCCTCAAGCAAGTACCTTACCAGCCCACACTCACAGTCCAGCCACTCTGAAGGTGCTAAATGAATCCCAGTAGTTTTAAGGAATGAAATTTATTTTGATGGTGGATACTAAGAGCGGCAGCATCTGGATAATCCTTCTGCACTGCAAACAATACGTTACTTGCCAAACATGAGCTTTACTAGTTAACATATTGAAGCATTTTCTGTTGCCATCCTCTGTGTACCTACTAGCTCTCCACCCTGCATGAGAAACTGTAGCCTATTTCAGCTGTAGTATTTCAGATATACTTTTAGAAGAGATAGCATGGCTTTGCCTCTCATACATCATTTTGCCTTTTTGGCTTCTGGCAAGTAGACATTGAGAGTTAGAGAGCCCTAAGCACATTGTACACGATGGAGACTGGTTTTACCAATTCACTAATATTTGAACATCACAGTGTTTGCCTCCCCTTTGAAATCCTTTCCACCACAGTCCTCACTTCCTGTCATTTGTAACAGCCTTCTATATGTGCTGTTCTGTTTGGAGTGCTCTGAAACAAGGCTGGAGGGGATTTTACCATCAGTTTCAGTAATCCTCTTATTAGGCTCTGTGAGTAAAAACAACAATTTAGGGAATAGGTCATCAATTTTCTTTCACAGTCCCTTTTACTTAGTTGCTGCCACCACCTGTATTGTGGATGAGCAATATGCTGCACCCTGATGTTCCCACACTGTGCCAAGGACTGGCTACACTGTGTGGCTACACAGTGAGACACGCATGCAAAACCGGCTGAAGTAAGCTCAGATACTGACAGCTGGACCACCACATCAGTGAATTCTCTGTCTGGATTAGAAGTATCTCACAGAGTTCTGTGCTGTGCTATATATACCCATAGTTCAGCAGAAAGTTCTTGGGAGGGAAAGGCTGCTTGTGTCTGTGAGATTCCTTTTCCACTTTGGTCAGTGAGCTGAGCTGAGGCACAGAGATGGACTGCTGGACCACTCTTACTGTTGCTATCACAATTTCTACTGTTACTTCTCTAACATTATTCCTGGGATAGCTAATCCCACACTAAGCAATTTATAGAGAATAGTCAGTGGTCCTTCAGCTGTAACCTTCCTCTAAGAATATTGAGATGTTGCTCTTGACCTCAGCAGGCCAGAGTCCCCCAGAAGATTGTTGATCCATATCATATGCTTTAGTCTGTGTCCCCTTGTGTTCTCATATTCAATAGGCAAACTTCTAAGAAAGGGATCCTTAACTTGCTTAAAATACCCAATGGTCTCTTTCTCCCTATTTGTGCTGATATTTTCATTCTACTGAGCTACTTGAGACATAAATTAACTGTGTTTAAAACATTTCCATTCCTTTTGTCAATGATTAAAAATTCCAGGATGCAGTTCATCTAAAAAAGTTTTTTCCAGAAAAAATCCCCACAGGTAATAATGATGTTTTTATTATCCCACATATGATACAGAGCTTTTTTTGCACTCAAAAGACTGCATTAAAGCCCTGTGACTGCCTTAAACCATCAGTGGATTTCTTTGTCTAGATTATTCAACCTGAAATGATTTAAGTCATTTCATGACTTACTCCTCTTTTACCTCTTGAACTCCCATAATATATGTAAGTAAATACGATTACACATATTTCACACCTTTTCCCAGCTAAACTAATGTGGATGTTCATGGGTAATTTTTGTTCTCTGTAAGACTGAATTTTAGAAGTAATTCTACCATTTTCAAAAGGAAAAACCATTGTGTCAGCTGTGCTTCCTGAATTACTACTACTCCCTGCTTTCCTGCAATTGAGTTGGGAAAACTGAATGTCGTGAGATAGAGAGAAAATAACCCACTTTATATCGCTTCTTTTCTCTCCCTCTCCTCCCCTCTCGTCTTTGTTGTACCAAGAGGTTAAATGCTGCCATGCAGGGGTGGTGTGGAAGGGAGAGGTCTCCCAGGGAAACAGGAAAATTTTAGGTTTATTTTTTACTTGATTTTTGAGCATGAGATTTTCTACCGTTATGATTGGAAATTATTTGTGAGCAAGAGTTCTTAGCTCTAGGATTGGGTATTATTTTGAGTGGGAAATCTGTTCAGTGCTGGGATTGGTTTACTGCAACTGTTTCAAGGGGCTTTTTGGGACTGATTCAGTCGCTTTCTTTGGTGTGGCTTTGCTGCTCCGTTTCACCGCTTCTGCACCCCTCTAGGCGCCCACTGCAGACTTCTGCCTTTCTCTCCCCTGGATCTGCGAACTGACAACCACATGTCCCGCTGGAGCTTCCCTTTTCCTGAGCCACTCCCCGCTCCCCTTTTGCTGCAGCCACTGTTTTCCCTGCGGATTTCAGGTTTTGGGAGGCGGTGATTGTTTGGTATAGGGTACAGATTTGGGAGAGGGGAATTACCTTTGTTTTGTTAGCATTGTTATTTAATAAGCCTTCTTTATAAAGTATTTATTTTTTCACTTGCAGTCCAGTTGTCAACCATTTTTTATCACATAGATCGGCGGGAGGGCAATTCCTAACCGCGGTTCTCCGCCCTCAAATTTGTTCCCGAGCTGGAACACTGGAATAATTAGATACACAATATATATCTAAAAACCTTCCTTTTTACCTTATATCTTAGAAGGTGCAGGATTGTTTGTAAGTTAAAAGTAGCTCTGCTGCTGAGCAGCTGAAGGGACAAGAAATTGAAATAAATCCAACACAACAACAAGCGATTGTGTTTTAAACGTGGCATCAGGCTTTCCAGAGAGTAATGTTATGGTTTGTCTCTTACTGGTAAGGAAAAGCAATGCAAACATTCAGCTCCCCACCTGGAGCCTATGGTAAACTGGCATCCTTTGTAGTTTGCCCAGAGCAACTAGTACCTTTTATATCACTTTACATGCAAATCCTCAACCTCTGTGCTAAATCAAGATATTTATTTTTTAATCTGTCCTGATCATTCAACAATCAAGACAGATTTGGCTTGCAAGTGCAGAGTGAAGGTGCAGCTCTTGTGAGCTTTCCCAATTAATGCTGAAAAAGCAATGTGTTGGTGTCCTAAGGAAGAAATACATTCTCTAAAGAGCTGCACATCTTTCTAGACTACAGACCCCAAACACTTGTACCAACATACAGCAAGGAAAATATATTTTCTCCTCAGATGCACCCCTCTTTTTGAACACTCAGAAGGCTTCCTGCACTTCATTTTCTGTTTGGATGCAGAGAAAGTAAGGATGTCAAATCCCTTTAAACACTTTCCTCATGAAATATAGGACTTCAGTAAAGTAAAAAATTGCTTTTGCTATCTACTTGCTTTTTCATACTTTTTTACAAACAGTTTCCTGGCCAAGCCACAAGATGATCAATGTGGTCTTTCAAAATCATTCTTCAATGGCAGACAGTTTGCATAAATGAAAGTTAAGGAGCGAGCACCCAAAGCGATTTAATTTTTTATGTGCCAGATGAAATATAATTGCTTCTTTACACGTACTGTATTAGATTTTGCTACGCACTTAAAGAAGAAAAACTTGTGGAAATTAATTTCTTAAAACACTTATTTATGTTCATAGGAACTTTAAACAAATAGCTAGGTTTATTATTTTAACTCAAACACCAAGATATAGCTTGTTGATATATCAAACAACTGATTTTTTGCATTTACAACCAATTTAATTCATAATTTTCAAACTCAACATTTCTCATTAATATGTTTTTGAAGTAAAGAGACTTCTTTTCTTATATAGGACGCTATTTTTTGAAAGAGAATAATAGTTTTCTAACTCTAAAACACTTTGAAAGACAGAGTGTTTAGGACTTCTCCTAAAACACAGAAGCCTGATTAAGTTTCCCTAAAATAAGCATCAAAAAAAAGGTCTACATCTGAATTATAATGATTTTCTTGTTTTTGTGATGGAATAAAGTACTGGAGGAAGGACAGAAAATGAAAAACCACATTGTGGGTGATTTTCAAAGTAGACATGCAAGGAATCTAAGTACTTGTGTTTTTTGACTTAACAAAATGCTTCAGTCATGGCCTGGAAGAAGATTTCAAGTGTTTCTGAGTTTTTGTCCAGTTATATAACCAGATCTAGAAAAGTGGAGATGGATTGCTTCTTCCAGAAGAAATGCAGCTTGAGCAGTGGCATCATGTGTTTCCTGAACCACAACCAGAGAGTTGTAGATATGGGCAGACTGTAACACTTGGGAAAAAACAGGAGAATCCTATAAGAATTAGGGTAGTCCTCTCTGCAAAACACTTGAGCCCTGGTCAGTGTAGAAAACAAGTCTTTTCTACAGTCAGAGAGAAGAATGTGTAGAATTTGTTTTACTGCATGAAGTCCAGGAAAGCTGCTGGATTTTAAAATGAGGGGGAAGAATGAGTTTAGTCCCCAAGGACATGACAGTTGGGAAGGAGCTGGGCCTCTTCAAAGCCATCAAAACTTTGAACCAGCAGATCACAATTTAATTGGTGATATGTTTCTCTAGTAGATTTAGAGATGGATAAAGATCTAATCATTTGAAAGAAAAGGTGGAACAAATCCTCCTGAAGACCTGGGGCTGCTGAATTTCAACATACAAGGCTTAAGAAAACTGTCTATGTTAGTGATGCATTAATCTTGTCTTGTACATGGAGTTCATCTTGCAGTGTGAGTGAAACCTATCAAACTAATACACTCCAACTGAAAATCTAGGACATGTAAAAAAAAGCTTTTAAGAAGCATTCTTGGCATACCTGATCTTTACAACATGCCAAACTACAAATAAAAAAGCACATGTATTTGTAACTGTGGCAACTGTGAAAGATCTAAAGCAAAATGGAAAAGAAACTTTTCCTACAGTGGCAGTAGAAGCTTTTTAGGTGATGTCAGGCACACTAAGAGTGTAGAGACGATCTAAGGAAGTATAAAAATGACTTATATGCCCCTAATACAACTTGTTATTAATATGAAATTTATTAGGTGATTTGTCCCTTTTTTATTTATTCGCTTTAAAAGAAAATGGAATAATTTATATGCTGACCTCATGTATCTGTTACTGAAAGCGGCCCGATGCCATTTTGTTCTTCTAATGAAGGATAACTATAAATAGGGCAAGCTAAGACTAAACTCTGTCTTAGGGGCTAGAAAAAGCCACTGGTTAAGCCATATGAATTTTGTAAATCAATAATACACCTTGTTAGATCAAATGACAGCAGAGAAAATGAAAACCACAACTAAACTAGAACAGTAAAGCCTTCTAATTCTATGATTCTATGATTCTGACACACAGTCTTTTTTCTCAGAAAGGTGCCAGCTAATAAAAAGTAGTGGATGGTCTGCATAGTCAAACCTCACTAATATTTTTGTCCTGAGGTTATGAGGCACAGTATGATGGCTAATGTAAATAGTAGTTTTTTTTGCTGTGATTTCTCATTTTTGTGATCTTTCCTTCACAAATGAGCAAAACAAATATTGACCTGCCTAGGAGTATGTCTATGATGTTAGAAGGTTTGTTACCTAATGTTTGTAAAGACCTTGAGGCTCAAAACTGCTATGTAAGTAGTATTGTTACTTACAGTAGAAACAATTTCAGTGATGAATACTACTGTTTCTCATTGAAAATGTAGCTTAATTTAGATTAATTAAGCATCTTTTGCATATTAACAGGAATTCCTAAATTTCATGAAGATTGAAAAGAAATGTTTTAATGTTTTATGGTAATTGTTGGGAAACTCCTTCGGACTGGCAATGCATTCTACAGGTTCATGTATTGCCGTGCTATCAGAGTTCCTTGGTTGCAACCGTAGCTCAATTTGTAAGTTATATTATTTGATAGTTTTATTAAAAAAATCAAATATTCATCTATATGGATTTGACCCCCGTAACTTTTCTAACTTAAATTATTTATGTATTTAGTAATAGTCACAATGGAGTGTCACCTTGAGCTTTTTGTATACTATAAATCTACTGTAGCACTGTAATTTGTTAAGGATTTATGGACTTGGCTCATCAGTAGCAGTAGACTTTCTCCATACTTAGGAATGGTTTTTCCTATAAGACTAAATCAGTATATTAATGCTTACCAGACATCGTGCCATTCAAACAGTTTATGCTTAATACTGTCTATAGAAAAAACTTCTGTGCAGTTTACCCCAATGTAAAGGTGAGTTGAATTACCTGGAGTTACATTCTAGGGGATTTGTTTTCTTCAGTATACTGTCCTGAGCAGTATAGAAAAACTACATTCTTCAGTGATCATTTGTATTGTCATTTTTATGTCTGCAGATATTAATGATTCTGGAAAAAATATAGGAAAGGCTGAAGTTATTTTTAAACTGTATTGTATAAACACATCTTTCAGGTTTAAGCAAGCCTAGAGTTAACGTATCACCCAGGAAAAAATCACATATATAAAACTCATGCAAATGGATAATGTGTAAAATTATACAGAAGAGACAAAAGTTGAATAATTAACAGTGCACCAGGGAAAGCATTCTTATTTTATATCAAATAGTATAACAGATGGTGTTATTGAGTTATATCTATTCAATATATTATGTGCTCATTATGTTTATTTACTATGTATCACCCGCATGAACATGTTAAATAGCAGAACCTTGTCCCAAAGAACAAGTGAGCTAAATAGAGGGAACAATGAAGAGAGGGAGAGATGAGATGTTCTACATTTATGGTAATAGTATTTTGGCATAAGCTAGAGCACAGGCTTGCCAATTTTTGATAGCAGAATCTGAATATTTTTAATCAAAGACTACTGTAGCCTGAGAAACTGTTACAGTGAAACACCACTCAAAAAACAGAGAGCGATGTGACAAATTCTATAGGGCTGGGGAGAGAAGTACCATGACTTTTAGGGCTGTTTCTTTTTTGTGGTAGCTCCTACTAAGTAACTGGCAGCTGCAAACCATTTAGGGAAGGTTTCTGCTTGGATCACTATTCTCCACAAAACTTTGCTGCTTTGTTGTGCTTTTACATATTTGTGTTCTGCAAATGAATCCAGCAAAAAAAAAAAAAAATACTGGTGAACTCTATGTTGTATTGGAGGGATTTTTTTTGACAGAATAACTTTTGGAAAAGAGAGACATCATTCAGTGACAGCTGCTAGTCAGCTTGTATTTGCTGACTGACTCTCTTAGCATCTGCAGAGCAGCATTATGTGGCCTTGAGTGGAAACTGAAAGTAGATATCAATGCCTGTCCAATGCTGGCTATGACTTTATAGAAAGCAATAACTATCCTGAAGCACAAAATGTGTTTTATCACCTGTCTTTTATAGAATTTGGCCCAAATGCTTTGTAATTTAAATGCATAGGCTTATGATCAGGATAACTTCTAAACCAGTGAAATGCTGGCAAGGCATAAATCCAGTACATATCCATTGTTTCATGGCTTTACCGAGGTAGAAAACAGCCTCAGAAAGACAAAGATAAAACAAGAAAATTCACTGTTCATATCCAGAAATTTCTAGAAGAGTGTCACTCACTAAAATAAGAAAAATGGAACCACACAAAGAATTTTTTCCATGAGCTACCACATACTTAATTGAGACTAAATGAAGGAACAAAGACAACTTTTCACTCCTTCATGGACTGCTTTTTTTTGCAGTGTGGGCTGTTACTTTCTGTCAAAGGTAGATGAATGAAGAAAGGTTTGAAGTAAACAGGTCCTTGTTTCTTACATCACTGCATAAAAGACTCTATAGTTGAACCATCAGTGTGGAGTTCTGGGTGAGATTCATCTGAAAAAATAAACGTAGGTGCCTGAGGATAACATGGATTACTGTGATACTTGTTCAATTATGTTCAGTCTGCTAACAATGTATTCATGGGGTCTAAAGAGTGTAGGGTGAATTGCTCAGGCATTGATTTGACCTTTATCAGGATGAATCTAAGACTCGGTGTGACATTTCAGTTGCCATTTGGATTCTTTCTACAGTCTAAGACACATGTGTCAGGGTGAGATGTCTCTTGCCTTGAAGGGACTGAGTATCAACCTATTGGCTGGGTAAATTTAGGGATAATTTATCCTGCCATAAAATGTGGCTGATCAAAAGTCCCAGTTTTAGACCTTTTTTCAGTAGCTCAGACTTCAATTCTGGGAACTCAGGTCTTTTCTTTGACAGTGAAGTTACTGTTTCCTTTAATATACTTGTGCTTGGCCTTGATTTTATATATGAAGGAAGAACTATGAGTGTCAAAAATACTACTATCTGGTTTCCAGAAGAGTATAAAAATATCCAGCCCATCCATCAGGCTGGGCATACCAAAACTCTGTTTGTCATGACAACAAAGTAATCTGAGTGCTCTCTGATAATGACTCTAATAAATGCCTTGGTGCATGAGAGGCATATCAGCAAAATGACAAATTGATAAAAGAGAAGGTAACACACGCATGCAAATAAAAAGCTTTCAGTCTGTGTCAAGTATTTCTTCTTGCCTGGTAATAGCTGAATAGAAAGGAAATGAAAGAAGTTCTCTTGACTACAGGATCAAAAAACACATACAGAAAGAAAAGCCTTACATCATGTGCAAAAAGTGCTTGACATGAGTACATTTATGGCATTCTTTGAGGAACAAAAGGGTGGCTCACATTGACTAGCTTTAGGTATCCAACCCTGGCTACAGAACTAGGAGTCATGTACACAGTTAATAATGCCTTCAGAAGCCTATTCAGTCATTGAGGTTAGGTGCTTGGAGGCAGAGGGCATGACTACTGCACACCGTGTTCAATCTTGATTGAAAGTACTGAGACAACTTGAGGATATGAATAATGTTAAACTGAAGAAAAACTAGGGATTTCAAGTAGGCTTAAGAATTCAGAAAGAATTATTTCAATATTTTCATATTTTTCTGTTGTTTCAGAATTAAAGGAAATGGTGTTACTAAAAACCCACCTGTCCTGACTTCAGGTTATTTAGGCGAAGCTTGAGTGGTTAGAATAGAGTAAGAGGTGCTGATCAAAAGGTTCTCAGGAGATTGAGCTTATCAGTGCACTATGTTATGAGGAAATGTTTTAGCCCCCAAAATACACTTGCCAAACTGATCTGGAGCAATTAAGACAAAACACTTGAAGTTCAAATATGGGATGAAGGTTTTCTTGAACTATTATGTTGTAGTATTTTCTTTCATGGAAGACAGATGTGCTTTTAGCAAAAGAGAACATGTATTTTTTCTATTTCAGAAGACCTGTGGATATTCAGAGTGACATAGGTGTTTAATTTGGCTTCAGAGACTCACAGTCTCTGAAATGGCACTTTCATTTCCTAAAGCTTCTCAGACTATACTTACTACTTCTTTAGATGCCTTTAGTAATCTTTCCTTTAGCTTCTAAGTCTTCTGCAGACAGTTGCCAACCTCTTTTGCACTTTAAACATCCTTTTCTAAGGTAACTAATCTTATGAGACATTGTTCTAACTATGATGATACTACATGGAACCTATCATCCTGTGCTTATGTGCACTTAGCTTCAGAGGAACTTCAATGTTTTAAGTGATTCTGCAACAATATTTTTTTCTTAAAGGGTTTTCCCTTGCTCTGCATTTCTTTGATGTGTTTTGTTGTGTGAAGTAAACAATTCATCGCAAATCATTGAAATGTTAAGTCTGATGTTCTAGGCAAGTGCTGTATGGGGATATAACTTGGCTTGAACACAGATTGCACCAATTTACTTCAGCACACCGGAGTACCAGCACAAGCATTTAAAGACATGCTGTATCTTTCTAATTTCAGATTTCATATGGGTTTGGTGTTTTATTAGCAGAAGCAATGCTTGTATTGTCCTCTCACACTGCACAGGAAGAAAAGAATCCTATAGCAATTACTAAGTGCAGTATTCAACATCCATACAAACTACTCAGTTTTCAAATACGATTAAAAATAATGGAATATTTGATTAGCTCTAATGAACATCTGTGAAAGTGCTTCCTTCGGAGATTCCAGAAGATGTGACTTTTTTTTTTTCCTTAACATCTGGGGGAGAAGGTGTAAGGTGGAAATTTAATTGGGTGGGATGGATCAACAGATGGTAGTCCAGGAATATGAATGATCTTGTAGCATACTCATGCAGAGCTTTATTCACAACCCACATGTACCTCTGCTGTACCTGCAGGTGCTATCAGCATCAAATCCCATACCTACACCCTGTCCAACTGATCCTTGCCCTCATTAGAGTTTTCTTACATGCTATTCAAAGTGGGATGGACAAGTGTGATGGACAAATTGCCTTGGTTACCCTCTCTCCTTAGTTCTCTGCAGATTAGCAACAAACACATGTGAGATCTGATAGACCCAAAGATGTCATTGAGGTATCAGATTTCGACAGCCCTGGAACTGTGTGAGCTGCTCTACAGTTCGTTCCTACCCCAAGTCAAGTCAGCAACATACTCCCAGGCAGAAACATTACAAGAACGCAACATTGCAATGTGGCTTCTTGCATCACATGGGACCCTTGCGAGAACTTCAACGTAGTTATGCTAGTGTATCTTACAGTGTAAAATACAATATTCAGTAGTGGGCAAGTGGGGTGTTGCTTTTAGGATTTTCAGTTTTCTTGATGTTGAGTTCTTTTGAGGGGTTAGATATTCTCAGCTTTTGGTCAGCTATACATACTACTTGTCTTACTGCTGAGCAAGAAAGTAGAATGTTACTGGGAATTAATTTCCAGATGGATATCTAACTAGCAGTGAATGTAAAGTTCATAAATAAATTAGAATCTTTATATTTACTGAAGTCCTGAAGCCCAAAGTGAGACCAGCTCTTTGTCTGAGGAGACTTTCAATCAAGTAGGATAATCCTTCAGACAATTGTGATTGATTTTTGTTGCCCAAAACCTATGCTAGTGTTAAATAATGTATCTGCCCTGAGAGACAGGCTGTAATTGTTCTTCTGCTGGGGCTTAAAGCAGTCTATCTGTCTCCCAGCTGGGAGTAACTAACACCTTTTCTCTTACTAGGTCATGACATAAATCTGGGGCAGATAATCTTCCCTCTCTCTCCACTTGAGGGCAGCAATACCGGAAGAAGCTCACGGACCTAGTCCATTAGTGCCTGGCCCAGTGGCAGGTGTTTCCACCACAATCTCAGATTTTTCAGTGATAGGATAGCTTGCAAGGCACCAGTCTTGCTTATAAATGTAGAGGAGGGCCACAAAAACAGAATGGAAGAATTAGAGGAATGGAATAGCTCTCTTACAAAGAAAAGGCTGAGAGTGGAGTTGTTCAGCCTGGAGAAGAGAAGGCCCCAGAAGGCCTTATTACAGCGTTTTTGAACTCACAGGGGGTCTGCAACAAAGCAGGAGTTTCAGCAGGGGTGGTTGTGAGAGAACAAGGGTTGATGGCTTAAACAAAAGTGGGGATATTCAAACTAGAGTGAAGATATTTTTTATAATGACAATGGTGAAAAACTGAAATGGGTTGCGCAGAGAGGTGGCTCCATCTCTGGAAACATTCCAGTGTCCAGCGCACTGCAGGAGGGTTGGAATAAATGGCCCTTCCAAACCGTTCTATGAGTAAAAGTGAGCACACATTTCCCTTATGCATCCTCCTTCAGCAGTCTTCACCTTGCTTTGAAATTTTTCTTGCATGAATATGTCTCTCTTAATTAGGCTCTCCATAACTTCCTGAAGCAATGAGTTGCACAGTTTAACTTAATTACACAGAAATAAGCTGAAAAAATCAGAACACACTGTGTGTGTCAATATATACAGGAGAGAACCCTGTAGGGAAACCATTTTGGTGCCTCTGTTGAAGAACACTTTATTCAGTGATGCTAAATGGTGCTATGCATGGGAAAGGGTGGGATTTAGCAAAATTGGGGTAACTTATTCTTTTCCACTTTGGGCATTAGTGCAAAATTTATGGGAAAAATATATTGAACCTGTATAGTAAAAATATTCTGAGCTTCTGTATGTTCCACTGCTGAAGTACAGCAATGTAGAACACAAGCTTTCATGTCTATAGTATTTCTTTCCCTTTAAGTAGAAGTGAAAATGAGAAAGTAGGTCAAAGATAATTTCATGATCCAAATTACTTTTTTGCACAAATAGAGAAGAACACATATGAAACCTAAGCTTAGACTGACTGGCTCACTGAGAAACAGTTTATCACATTAATTATGTATTTCAAACATGAAGGAAACAATGGTTTAATTGAAACTAGTCAATGTTTACTTCTTCTTTATTTTGTATCCTTTAAAATTCATTAAATGAAGAAAATGTTTGCAACATTAGAATTAGAAGGCCTAATTTATCCTTTTTTAAGCTACCTACAAATATATAAAATTTGTCTCTTTATTTTGTGGCTGGAAATTTAGTAATGTGATTTTTTAGAAAAACGTGCAGAGTGCAGCAAAGTTAATTTCTCATTGTATAAATGTGGACAGAACTGCAGAATGTACATTCATTCATCTAGCTCTGTAAATGTGCTATAATCTAAAACGTGCTTTGCTATAATTCTAGAAGAAAATCTTACCCGCAAACCATATGCTCTATGTTGTCCTTATGTAATTGTTATTTTTATCCGACAATGTTGCAGACAATTTTTTTAAAGAAGACACAATATAACATTTTGCTTTAATCTCTCACATCCATAAGCAGACATTTAGCATTGTTGGTTGATGAGCTGCATGAACTTTAGTAAGATATGTAATATGGGCAACTCTTCAGCTTCATTATTGTTCACTTTATTTGACTTTATTTATCCCATTCTTATTTTCAGACACACAAATCAGGGTGATGTTACCTTGTAGTTGTTTTCTTTTATTCTTTCTAGACACCTATTACAAAAAATTAAATCCATTAACCTACAAGGCTAGGATAGGTTTAGTTTATGTTTTTTTCTTGTTTGGCATTTTGTGCTCATTGTTGATTTGCTTCAATTTCTCCTAGGGAGATGTTACAAAATTTTAAAGGGACAGTTATGATATTGGCAGATAGCCTATTTATCAGTCACTTTGCCCAACCTGAAAAATGTGCTGTGAACAAACAACTTTAGGGTTGTGAGTTGCCACATGTGTGCCTACTTTCAGTGAGCTAATGATCTAAATCAAATAACTTGGTGTAATCGGGGTTTTTAGGATGCAGGCAATATAAAATGTAGAGAGAGGAGAAGGCCCCTCAGCTGCAGAAGGGTGATGGAGGTAAAGGAGTTCCTGATCTGTTATCTGATTATCCCAGCGTTCTTGTGCAAGCTTTTCTGTGATGGCAAGGGGACAGGAAAACTTAGTGCAAGATGAGGAACTAGATCAGTTTCAAGTGAGACTACCACAGCAGGTACAATAATGACAATTTTTTCTCTTTCTGCTTTTCTTTTTCTTTTCCTTTTTTACCCCCTTGGTTCTCCTTTTCTGAGATCATATTGTGCTCTTTCCTTTTTCCTGTATCATGTTCTCCAGATTCTCTGCTAGTCACATCTATGCTACCGCTGGAGTTGCAGTACTTCTGGTTAGGTTAGAACAGCTTTTCAGCTCTGAGTCTTTGATGCTGTCTAGAATCATGTTGAAAAAGAACAAAGCAAAGTGATTCTCAGAGGAACTGAAACACTGTAGGGTCTAACAGAATCCAGGCAGGCACTTGAGAAAATGATTGTTAGTTGCTGTCACCTCTAAATGGGTAAGAGTGCCTACCTTTTATACTAGTCACTGCTTCTGGGATGGAATGAACTTTTCAGAGAGACACTGCATAGACGTACTAGGCTTCTGCCATTCTTCAAACTCAGTGCACCATGTCTTCCTCAACATTCTGGAAATACTGATAGAAGAAATATTTGCCAACTATTAATTCACTGCTAAATAAGAAGTGGCATTTTGATTGTTGGAATACTTGTCTGGGATCTTTATGAGGGGTGATTATTAGCTTGACAGAATTTGAGCTTTTCTTGTCAGTGGTTTGATAATAAATATGAAATTGTGTGTGACAAAGGAACAAAGCTTGCAGTCAGGTCCTAAAAAGTACTTGTTCAAAGAAAATTAAATTTAAATCCAAAGTAAGCCCATACTTTTAAAAAAAACAGTGGTACCTTAGTAGGAAGGAAGTATGATTTTCCAGAAATCAGGTAGATTGAAAAGTAACTTATGAGATAATATGGTCAGCAGCTACACCCCAGTTGTCACAAATAGTGCAGAAAAAAAGGACCATGAAAAATCCTTGGCTCTGTGAAGAAAGAAGAATTTAGGAAATACATCTAGAATAGCACTGCTGTAAATGAAATTGGGATACTGCATCTGTATCTAATACACTTGTATTTTTGATGTGTGGTCTTACCTAATTTTCTGTTCCAGTCCTACCTATGAAATGAACGTCTTCAGATTGCCTGTCTTACTGAAATGCAGAGTTTTATTTTATCAAGAGTCCATTTTAATTCAGACTAAACTCAGGGGCAGATTCAGAGATGTTGGTACTTTCTCTGAAGTGTTTCACTAATCACTCCCAGATGGCAATAAAACAATCGCCAGGGAAAACTGAAAAGTAATAATATTGTCACATAAATGAAATGATGCCACAAATGAAAGCATTTACAGATTATTTGAATGCAGAAGATACTTGAGGACTGACAAGTGGCAATTGGTTTGCAATGTCTCTGTTGGGAAACTCCATACAATTATAATTAGTGCTCTGTCTCTTACTATTCGAACCTGGTTGTGAGATAGACTGCAAATGATTTTTTAATAGCTTTGGATGTGAGTTTTCCCTTTGTTATCAGACCATAACAGCAACAAGAGCAGTATTCACACTCTCCTCAGTATGCCAAAGTGTCCTTTGTACCAGATGGTTTTGCCTTTACTAAACTAAATTTCAATCAATAGATGATTGCACTGTATCCTATGTTACGATCTTGACAGCTAGAAGTTGGTTTCCATCAGTAGGTTTTTGTTCAAGATATATCATTCCCTATTAAGTTTACCCAGCTCTTTATTGGTGCTTTCCCCCTCCGTTCAACCATATCCCTAACTTTTATCAGAACTTCCATGATGCAAGATTGATGATTGTTGTTTTTATTGCATAGAGACATGTAGTGTTGTTAAGACATAGGATCAATTAAAAAATTGTAGGTGATAATTTCTGTATTGTGCATGTGTTCCTTGGTATTTCCCAGAGTGAGGTCACCTAGGGAAATAGTGAAGCTAAACAAAAGATTAAGGTAGTTAGGAAAAATGAGCGAAGTAATGAAATTCTAGCAAATTGACAGATGTGAGTGGAACATCAATAATGAGTAAATGCATTTGCAGCATATATTGTAATAATCTTAATAACACAAATAACAGAATGAGGTCTCCTGTTAGTAAAAAGTCTTGGAAAATATTACAGACACCATATTGTCATAAAAACAAGTGATTTCGTTTTCACATATTTATAGTTACCGTGTTAGTTACTATAAAAATATGGAAGGATTTTAAAAAGGGGTTTTGCTGTTTATCTCCTTTTTGATTTGCTATGGAAGCCATTGCATACATTTGTTACCTGTCAGTGCCTTACCTGTCAGTGCTTTTTAAAATAAGGTGGATTAAACCAAAGAAAAATCCTCCTTACTGAGTTAAATTTAAGCGTATGTCAAATATAAACATAGAGTAATGTTTCAATGGCAATACAGTGTAATTTATTAATTTACTTTATTGGATCAGGCTAAATAGTAGGGGTGACATTTCAGTGAACAGCATGTCAACGTGTCCTTGTAAATACAAAATGGAGAAAAGTAATTATTGATGCAGGCTCTGAAATCAGGTATTAAACAGACAAAATAGAGTGACAGATAAGCAGTTGTGAGGGAAACTAAAATAATTGGTATGTAGATCAGTGCGATGAATAAGTCAAATTACTGGTTAATGATGCAGCAGACTAAAAAAAACAAGGTGTAGAATGGGGAAGACAATCTGAGAAAACTTATTTGTAATTGTTTCATGATTCTTCACCAATAGTGTCCTATAGCTCTGATATTGACTGGAGAAGATTGGAGCTCATTGATCACCAATGTAATTCATCAGTGAATAAGTACCAAAATCAGAAAGTGTGCTCTTTTAGATGTGATTGACAAAGAATGAGAACATTTCTGGAAAGTGCAGTAGTAACAAACTGCACTTCATAGCTTTGATTCATGTTGTTCAGGCAAAATTTTGATGTGCACCCATGATCTTTGATCCCAAAGGGATAAATGTGTAGACATTAAGAAAATCTTCCAACCAAACATACTAGCTTCAAGAAAACCTGGTTTAAATCCAACATTTACCAACTACA
Source organism: Upupa epops (assembly GCA_013397515.1). Lineage (NCBI taxonomy): Eukaryota > Metazoa > Chordata > Aves > Bucerotiformes > Upupidae > Upupa > Upupa epops. The sequence continues at coordinate 266,828 of VZRI01010267.1, forward strand.
ATGGCAAACTATTAATGATGATCATAACATATCCACAACCATGAAATCGTTGCACTTGATATCTTCGAATTTAGCATCCTTAATTTTGTTGGTATGCCATAAAAATGATATTTCAGAATCCCAAGGGTCACACTTCTAACTCCCTTAACCTCTTTCTTGGTCTGTGAGTCCATGGTTCTTTGCACTGCTGTTAGTAATGTGGATGCTGATCATCTCTGAAATAGAAAATTTAAGGCAAGAAGAAATAAATGAGAATGCAAGTAGCAGCAGTCATAAAAGCCTCTCTTTTTATAAAGATACTTGTTGTCCCTGTTCACTTCTTGGTTCATATTGCTCACCCCTTCCCATGGCATATGACCATATGTTTAACAATTAACTCAGTACAGATTGTTCCTTACAATTTTTATTGCCCTTATGTCAATCCTAGGCTGTACTTAGCATAACATTAGTTCAAAAATCAGTGGAAAAAGGAATTACCATTTTAATAGCAAATTTAAGTGCTGTGATCAATATTCCAAACATGCTGAGCTATAATATCTGAAGCCTTATGAAGAATAACGTTTATATGCAGCGATTCCTTTCTGACAGATTTTCCGCCTAAATACTGTGCCCAATAAGAAAAAGAAGACAAACAGTGAAAAGTCTCATTCTGGCAACACACTGTGATCAAGAGAACAATGTGGAAATCAAAGATGTCCCTGAGGGATGTGCTTGCCTGAGTCAGTTCAAAACCCTTTAAACTGGTCTTTCAAAAGAACATGATGCTCTTGTTTGTTCTGTTTTGCAGCAGTGTGCTGATGAATGCTTGTGCAAATTTTGAGAAGAGTAGTCTGGCAAAGGAATTTGCTTTCTTTCACTCGTTCTGCTCCCTCTGGGTTTTTTTTTTTTTTATGGACTCAAAAGCTGACTAAGCCTAGATCAAACTCAAGGATGGCACACAAATTTGGTGCAAACGGTGACGGCAAATATCAAGATCTCTGTTCTCTGTTGTGGGAAGGCAGAAGTGTACAGCTTTATTACAGCTCCATAAATGCCACCTTTCACTGACCACCAGATCTGCAGGTCTGGAAGGAATTTCTGGGGACATCAGGTCTTTCCTAACAATGTAGGAAATTGTGACATATACAGTCCCCTCCTTTAACTCTTCAAGGAATATGGTAGATGTTACCAGAATGCAGTTGTCTCTTTTTGAGTATTAACCTTATCTCCACTGACCAGGGTGTTTTAAGTACCACAGTGATGATCTCAATAGGAAAAAAAATAGTTATCAAGCAGGAAACACCTATCAGAAGAGCTGGGAATAGTGATTTCAAGATTTCTTCACACAAAGTCCTCCTTCTAGTTCAAAATATCACAGGTATTTTTAGTTGAAAACTCAATTTATTGCAAGACTGATGTCACAGCTGGGAAACTTTCCTCACTATTTCTTTGCCCTGATCTTTTCAGTGTAAGCAACAAGGTTTACAAAATGTCTTCTTGCGATAGAGCAGGAGGGGCAGAAGAAAAGCTTACTTCAAAATACAGCACATCATACCATCTCTGTGTGAGTCAGAATACTAGGAAACTCAAATTCCTGTAGATTATTTATCTGCCTCGGACAGGCTGCAGGTTTTAACGGCGAAAAAAACCTGTAATCTGGCAAGTTTGAAAATTACCAAATTTTCAAGTGTTAATTTTGGTGCTTTTATGGTGACAGAACATTTCATTTTGAAACTGGGGGTAGCTTTCCTAGCAGACACCCTGTGTCAGTGTACGGACCCTACAGGTGATTGGTGGTGTCCTTTCTCTCCATAAGGCAAAATGACTCTGCATACTCCCATGTTTCCTGTCCCACTCCTCCTCTGCTCTCCCAGTGCTTACTCTGCACCTGCTGAAAAGCCTTTTCTGTTAATATCCCTCACTGAAATGGAGGGACAGAGGCCTAGCACAGTATTAGACCTATTTTTCTGCTTTTTTAGTGAATTACATTAGTTCAGTAAAAGATCTGATGGGTGCCAGAGGCAGCACAAATGGTTGAAAGCTAAAGTTACGTGTCCAGGAGTAGGGAAGAGCTGTGGAAATGTTGCAGAGCAGAAGAAAAGATGGAGTCACAACATATATAAAGTGTTGGCCTCATCTACTATATGTGTAGCTGGCATTTGGGTCACAGCTTATGATGTGGCCCTGAGATGGCAAGGTGCTTACTCACAGCTGAAAGGTCTCTTTCAGTTATGGGACTGGAGAAGGAGCTGACAACATTGGGTATGACAGACTTCATGGACAGGTAAAATCAGAACTAGACTATGCATTTGAAAGAACTGGACTTCTCCAAGGCTTGTGACACAGTCCCCCACAGCCTCCTCCTTGAGAAAATGACACGNCTGAGTGGGGAAGTTGACACCCCTGAAAGGAGAGTTGCCCTTCAGGGAGACCTGGACAAGCTGATGGAGTGACCAGGAAGAAACTCATGGCATTCAGTGCAGACACGTGCAGGGTCCTCCACCTGGCAATACACAACCCTTGGCTACAGCTCAGACTGAGATCCACCTGGCCCTGTAGAGAGGGACCTGGGGGTCTTCCTGGATAGCAAGCTCAACATGAGCAGAGTGCTGCTGTGGCAAAGAGGGCCAGCAGGGTGCTGGGCCGCATTAACAAGGGCATCACCAGCAGAGATAAAGATGTTATCGTGCCATTCTACTTGGCGCTGGTCAGACCACACCTTGAGTACTGCACTCAGTTTTAGTCCCTGATGTACAAAAAAGATACAGATACAGTGGAGAGCGTTGAGAAGAGGTGACCAGGATGATCAGGTGACTAGAAGACCTCTGATGTGAATAAAGGCTGAGAGAACTGTGTCTGTTCATCCTTGAGAAGAGAAGGCTTAAGCGGGGGGACCTTATTGTGATGTTCTAGTCCATCAAGGGTGGCTACCAAGAGGATGGAGTCAGGGGGATGGTTACAAGTTGCTCCAGGAGAGATTCTGATTGGATTCAAGAGGAAAGTTTTTCACGATGAGAGCTGTTGGACAGTGGAATGGTCTTCCAAGGGAAGTGGTGGATTGCTGAACTTTGGACAGTTCTAAGCTTGATAGCGTTCTGGGCCAGCTCATTTAAACTCTGCTTTAAGAGATTGGACTAGGAAATCCCTGAGGTCCCTTCCAACCTGCAAACCTGTGAACCTGTGTGAGCAGCTCAGCCTTGAGATTGCACTAAACTTTGATTAAGCTAAGTCTGCAGCTAAATTTAGTGTGTCTGCAATATGTAATAAAATTAGTCAAAATGTTAGACACTGATTTGCCTGTTATACTATTACTAATGCTGAGCCTCCTAGAGTAGGGTAAGTGTTTGTGCACGAGCTAAGAAAATGTAGTAATGATACTGTGGAGTGTGGAACTGAGAGATCTAGCTCTATCTTGAGCTTGGACAAAGACTATAAAGTTTACCTGACACCTAGAGCTAGCTGAATTGTCACTAAATGAGGAGGAGGAGAAAAGCACTGAGTAGAAAATCCAGAGACATGAAAATGAGCTGCGTTCCAGCCATCCAGATCTATTTAGAGATCTGATTTATAGAAGTAGGTGGTGAAAAGAGAAGCTGATCACTCAGAAAAACAGTTTAACAATTAATAAACATCGTTAGAAAAGCTGGTTCAAGTGAAGTAAAGAGCAGGTAACATCACTGGATGGGAGACAGAACTAGAAACAAGTTGGGCTGGAGTACAAGCAGGCATACGACACAGAAGCAGGATTCAGTATTATCCAAACTGGGTGTTCATGTGGCTGCATGGCATGCTGATAGGAGCAGTGTCTTGCTTGAGACCCAAGCAGGATTGTCTTGCTATTCACCTTTAGTGAAGAGGTTGGCAGCAAACCCTGATAGTTCTGATGGGACCGTGACAGATCACGGTCCACAGAAGAACCTTCTCTGATGAATCTGAATTGCCTTTTGAATTGCTCTGACTGGGTGTGCAATGCAGTTTACAGACACCCATCATAGAGTTTCAGTGGTCTCATTGATATGAGATTAATATAAATTTCTGGTTTTACTGTTTGCTTGGAGTTAAAAAGAAGTAGAAGGTCTTTTCACACAAAGAGATGTGCAAATGAGTATGAATGTCTCAGGCTCAGCCTGATGATAACAGTATGCACAGTACCTAGAGGCACAGCAACTTGCAGGAGCAAGGATGTGACCTGGGTACAGTCTGTGATTGTATGATTGAAAGGTGCCCTATGCATACAAAATCTTTGCTAATGGAATAAAAATCTATTTAGCTTGACAGACCTGGAATGCTTTCATGTTAGTTCACAGCACACAATGTCCAAAGCAGTAAGAGAATCTGGGAGTGCTGCTGCCACTGTGCAGGTGGACTGGATGTGTCTCTGGTGTGGGTAGCTTTTCTTCCCTTGTGTGCTGTGAGTGGAGCCAGAAATCTCTTCTTATGTCTGAGGCTGTCGGTAAGTTTGCAAGTGCTGCACCTCAGAGAACAGATCTGTAGGGTAAAGTGGTGCAGAGGAGACAGTGTCTGCATTGTACATGTTTTGAGAGGTTTTAAATTCAACTATATCTGCGTTAGTATTAGAGCTTTGCACAAATAAAGTTATAAACAATCATCATAAGCAATCCAATTTCTTATTCTCAGATGTAGTGTGCCTCTGATATTCTGGGCATGCTATCACATTGCAAACATTGAGTAAATTCTGTCAGCCCCCTTGCCTGCACACTTCGAAAAACATTTGAACATTTGTTGTGGAAAAAGCATGAAGGTGACCTGTAAGGAAATTTTGACGTCTAGATCTATTGTGCAGTTGCTGAGCTTGAACAAATTAAGTAAATTCTGTTGTTAACCATACTGGCTTGTTTACTTAAGCTGTTTAAGTGTACTGTTGGGCTGGGCAAAGCTGTTGCTGTGCTCTGAAATACACACAACTCCCAGTGCAGAATTTGTGCATGGCTGCTGCTATAAGTCCTCCCTTTTGAAATTAGCTTGAGTGAAGTTTAAGGTCTCTGAAATTCCAGTTAATATTAAGCTGGCATTAAGGGCACTCTCACTCCAGTTTCACATACTGAAGGATGTCTGAGGCATACTTTTATATGTAATAATTTTGGGTGAGCAGTCCACCATTTCAATTAATTTTTCAGTATTCCACTTAGAGGAATAATTTATTCTCACTGTTCTTCATGCACAGAATTAACCTGGGGGTTGGCAACCCTGCAGACAGCTGTCAGACCTTAGTGAGATGGCTGCCAGAGGAAGCAGGAGCCAGGGAAATGTCAATTTTAATTACAAACTTTATTTTCATGTGCAGTTTTCACTGTTTGTGTGATAAGGCTTTCTTCTTGCTGACTTTGAACAGCAATAATGTGCCTGGCAAAATGAGTATCTATGTCTTTTGAAAAGCGATGGATGCTTCTTAATACAATGAGATTTTGCTTAATAATGATACAGCATATAATCCTGAAAGCCTGAGGGTACCATTTAAGCGTTTGGAAAAAAAATGACCTTTTGTACTATTAAGAGAGCTAGCCAGGAGGCTTTGATGCCTCAGTTTTGTTCCCACTGCCATTGTAGAGAATTAGAAACCTGTTGCTTGGTTATGCCTGAATTTGAGATCTCCCTCTCCATCTTAAAAACTGGGATGCAAAGCTACCCAACCTGCTCATACAACCTCATATGGAATCAATTCAGGAAGCAGGAGTCATCCTCACCTCCCAAGAATGTAACAGAACTTCAAGTGGTACTCAGAGAAAGGAGAGAATATCAGGGAGCAAACCACGTTAGTTAGATCTCTCTGTAATAATTATAGACAAGCCAGTCTAGTAAGGGGTTTAAGACTCACAAGGGAGAAAATCTGGTTAAATTGATTCTAAAAACTGGAGAGCAAATCACCGTCTAAGACTGAAATTCAAGTTAGCACTTAGTAGGATAGAAATCCCATAGATGAGTCTGTGAGCGATATTGTATTTCTTAAACAGTCTGTCTACCCATCCTTGATCCCTTTACAGCAGTTTGCCAAGGAAGAACCATTTTCTTACCCCATTGTGCCCCTGATTGCTGGGTAAGAGTGGTGACAGCAGCATCAGAGGAAATGAGGCTTAAACACTGTGACAAGAAAGGGGCATTAGACACCATTTTCTTGCTAGGACATTTCTTGCAAGATTTTGGTTCCAAAGAATTAAGGGAAATTCACTTTTTTATTAAAATTAAAAAAACTAGATTTTTTAAAAGTTAAAGTAACCATGAACTTGCAAGCCGTGTGTGCTTCCCTAGAAACCATGCACATAGTCAGCCGGAATGTGGGTGACTTGAGTTTGGATTTAGTTTACCCTATCTTTAAGTAAACCACATAACATAGGTTGATAGTGAAGTCAGGAGGGCTGGAGGAAGAGTAGAAGATCAAATTTCAGTGAGTCTAGAATTTATCTCAGAATAACATGTTCTTGAAATATTCCACAAACTCTAGATCTGAGCAGTAACTGCAGCACCAGGAGCTGTACAGCTTAGCTGGTTCCCTTGCTCTGGCTGAGTGCTGTAAAAATCAATACTTGAGCATTTGTATCAAGTACCCTAATCTGCATTTTAATGAACATTTTATTCATTCTTCTATCCTTACTAGGAGCTTCAGAGGTCATCTTTGCGAATTGTTCCATAAGACTCTTTGACTTTCTCAAGGAACATAAAGATACGTACCAGGCATCACAGGCTATATGGTTCAATGTTGTAACTAGTTGTAACACAAATAGCCAGAGATGTCTTTGTTTGTAAAGAGAAATTTTTGGGGTAAAACAACTGATAAGTGATCTGCAAATTTCTTTTTTCTTCTGTTGGCTAATTTCTTTCAGTTATCTAATTTAACTCAGAAAATGCTACCTTTATAAAAGAATGCCCTGAATATTTAGACTTCAGTGGGTCCCCCCCGCCCTTAAATCAGATTAACCTACCACAATGTTTAATAATTAATTCCACTCAGCATGCCAGTAGAACAGAAAAGTTCTTTTGTCTGATCTCAGACAAATTCTCTAATAGGTAGAAATGAGATCCACAGGGCAGAATATGCTAATGTGTTAAAAGAATTTATTAGAATTTCTGAAAACTACTTGACTTGTCTCATGGCACATTTACTGCAGTTTCATGATTATCAGCCCTTTTCAGCTTGTTGCATTAGAAATGCATGGGGAGCTGAAGAAAACATTTGCAAACTTTTTTGTTTCTTAACACACTGTTCTCATGTAACTCTTACCGTACTCTGGCTTTGCACTTTGCTCTTCGTCCTTATTGGGATAATAGCAAAATATATATGTGTGAGCTGTATTAAAGTCTTCTAGGACCATGAGGAAGCTCAACTTTCTGGGTACCAACAGTCCTTAAGGAAGTCTGAAACATACTCCTGAAACTTCTGGATCTTAACTCAATCTTGTTCTGTTCAGTGACTTACTTGATTACCTAGTAAGTCTTCGGTGCCTGCTTTGTTGATGTGATTGACATTTATATACATACCAGCAAATACCAAGTGTTACAGTACTAAAGTTGGGACCAGCGTCACCTTATATGTGTACATTAAGGTTGCTTTTAGTTATGTTTTGTTGCCTTTTTCTAAGATGAAAAATCATAAAAAAGAGTCAAACATACCTAAATTTAGGCATATCTGGATCTAATCTGCAATTTTAATGGGGTAAATTGTTAACACTGATAATAGTTGGGTGAACTTTTAGGCATGAACAACTCAAAAGAAGGGGTCTTTTGAGCTTTATGGTTGTGCTGCAGTGGGTTGATATTTAAGGCTCCTTGGCACTGTAAAAATATTTTTCATTATAGGTCAGAGGAACCCTGACAAACTAACTTTCCGCAGTGCTTGGATAATCATAGTAAAAGGTAAACACAGTAAACCATGTTTATCAATACTTACTAATACAGAGAGATACAGACACCTATTTTTGACAACATCTGACAAAATAAAGGAATAAACTCACTAGGCAGTATGAACTCCCCTTTACATTGTTAGTGATAAAAGTTCTGGAATTCCCATTTACAGTTGCATAGTTTTAATGCCAGAAAGAACAAAAAATGAGGTGGGTTGTGAAATGGCTGCAGGATGGAAGCCAGAGAGTAGTGGTTAATGGGACAGAGTCTAGTTGGAGGCTTGTATGTAGTGGGGTCCCCCAAAGACCAGTACTAGGATCAATCCTCTTCAATCTATTAATTAATGATGACTTAGATGAGCGATTAGGATGTACTGTCAGCAAGTTTTCTGATGACACAAAGCTGGATGGTGTCGGTAGGTTGGGGACTGACCTGTTGGACAGCAGTGTAAGAGGAAGGGACCTGGGGGGTAGGAGACAGCAGTGTAGGAGAAAGGGACAGCAGGACGACTGAGCCAGCAGTGTGCTCTTGTGGCCAAGAGGGCCAACAGCATCGTGGGGAGGATCAGAAGGGGGGTTGTTAGCAGGTGGGGAGAGGGTCTTCTCCCCCTCTGCACTCATGAGACTGCATGTGGAGTATTGTGTCCAGTTCTGGGCGCCTCAGTTGAAGGAGGACACAGAGCTGCTGNGGTCTAGGTGGTTCTGCTGTGGCAGGGGGATTGAACTAGATGATCTTTCAAGGTCCCTTCCTATCCTTTACATTCAATGATTCTATGCTTCTATGATTCTTTCTTCTGATATATGTGGGTTAAAGACACTTAATTTCTGTGGTGTTTATTCCACTCCAGTGGCTGGCTTCACTGATATGTCATCATGCTTGAGTGAATTTATTTCTCTATGTCCTGCAAATCTTTCTAGAAAGAAAACACCTTCATATAAAGACATTTAGATCCTGGAATTCTTATCCGATCTGAATGTATGGAAGTTCTTGTCATGATACTGCTCTGAATCACTTGTTGCTCATGCCTGTGTCCAGGAAAATGTGGCAAAGCTATTGGGGGCCTATTCATGGAATCACAGAATTATTTAGGCTGGAAAAGACCTCTGAGATCATCAAGCCCAGCCTATGGCCTAACATCACCACATCAGCTAGACCACAGCATTAAGAGTCACATCCAGTCTTTCCTTAAACCCCTCCAGTGATAATGTCTCTATCGCTTCTCTGTGAAGTCCATTCCAAAGTCTGATCAACCTTTCCATGAAGAAGTGCTTCCTGGTATCCAACCTAACTCTCCCCTGTTGCAGCTTCAGGCCCTGCCTTCTAGTTCTGACTTCAGTTGCCTGGAAGAAGAGCCCAACTCCCACCTGTCTACAGCTTCCCCTCAGGCTGTTACAGAGAGGGAGAAGGTCTCCTCTGAGGCTTTTTCAGGCTAAACACCCCCAGCTCCTTCAGCTTCTCTTCATAAGACTTTCTCTCTGGTCCCTTCACCAGCGTCATTGCTTTCCTCTGGAGCCATTCCAGCACCACAATCACTTTCTTGAAGTGAGTGGCCCAGAACTGCCGCCAGTACTTGAGGTGAGTCTGCACCAGTTCCCAGTATAGGGGGAGAATTATGTCTCTAATCCTGCTGGCCCCACTGTTCCTGATACAAACCAGGATGCCATTGGCCTTCTGTGTCACTTGGGTACACTGCTGGCGCATGTTTAGCCACTTGTCAACCAGTACTCCCAGGGCCTTCTCTACTACTGGCTGTTTGCCAGCCACTCATCCCCCAGTCTGTAGTGCTACAGGGGTTATTGTGTGTGAATTCCATCGCAGCAGATGACAAGGAGAAAGAAAAAGGGAAATAAATTTAGAACTGACATTTTCCTTAATGAGTGCCTCTTTCAACTTCTTTTGGAAACAGCTCATTCTACTGCCATGGGGGATCTTTTCCAGAAGTCTGTTATGAAAGTAAGCTGTGTTATGCAGCTGTTTTCAACTACTAAAAGCACAGGTCCTAAATATATAGACATACATTGATATACCTTATTGTAAGTGAATGATGAACAAATAATGCTCATGACTTTGGTTGCCCCCCATAGGTATTTGTGTTCACTGAGAAGATAGCACATGTTCCTATTTTTTAATTGATTTTTTTATTCAAGTGAAGAATTTTTTTAATTAATGTTTGTTCCAGAATCCTCTAATCACAAATAATAATTTATAGGATGGTTCTGTAATAACTGTTCTCTCTATGTGTAGCATTTGCTTATCTCAGTCACCACTTTATGCTCTGTCCTACCTGCATGAATTACCTTAGTGTGGCACATCAGTCAAAATTTTCACATTCACTCTGATACTTGAATCTTTTATAATAAGAGTCTATATTTTTGAGTGTTTGGTCCAGCAATTATTTGACCTTTTAACTAAAAAGTATGGAAAAAGGGTTTGCAGGAAAACGATGGTCTTGTAGTGAAAGGCTGAATGCTTATCACTGTGAATGCAGAAAATCCTTGGAAGAAAATGAACTTCTATTGCTTCTCTCAAACCAGTATAGCCTCTTATCTTTGTGTAGCTAGAACCTTGCTAAAGTATCCTATTTATCTACACCAAAGCACAGTAACTGTAATCCAGGATTTCAGTCCCACCTGAGAACCATGAGGACATGTCTTGCCTAAAAATTTTCCTGTGGAAAGTGGGTGCTTGGGCATTTCTTCAGCACCACTCCTTTTTACTCAGGAACAGTACTTCAGCATTTGCACAGGGCTTAAAGAAAGCTGAGTAAATCAAGGGACTTTAACAAATTGAAATATTAGACCCATTGGCATTTACTAAAGAGAGGGCTTTTTTTATATACCCTGTTCAGAGACTTTGAGTGTTTTATTGACTTTAGTCTTCCTCATCTTAAACATTCTGCTGAACATGTTTACCTGTGATAACCAGAGCAAGAATGAGATGTCTCTAGGTGACAGATTTCTTAGTTCACTTAACCACTATGTTCTGCTCTGTAATGTGTAATCTCTTTGGAGACTGCCAGTCCTAATGACAGTCAAACTTATGTCAGTGAGGTACATTAGCAGATCAGGACAAACTTAATGTAGATTCACACTTTTATGGCCAATATGAAATTACTCAAGTGTGTGGAGAAGCAAGGAATGAACAATTGGTTCTGTGTTGTTGTTCTAATTGATCTCAATTAGCAACACAGAACAAAACTTATACAACCACAGTAATTTAAAATAATCTTTCAGAAGTGTAATAGGCTGTATGAAGCTTTCCAAAGAATATGGACCCAATCTGCAAAACTGACAATCACATCAGAATGTTGCTCTATATTGCATTTTCTCTTATTCCAGTCTATCAGTAATATTATGAAAATAACTTTTACATTATTGTGGTATGTCTGTGCAGCCCGAATCCTGTAGACCACGTGCCCAACAGTGGTCTCAAGTGAGACTGAAGTGAGAAAGTCAGATGGCTTCTATTTGCTAGAAGGATAGAGATGGGATGGCATCAAAAGCTCAATAGGGAAATAAATCATAGGAAAATATTTGAAGCTTGGAAAAAATTGAATTACTTGATCATGGGTTTGTTTGCTATAGTTTGATTTGAAAAATCTCATCAGACTTCTTATCACAAACTCATAGTGACTGTAATACATTACCCATAACCCTTTTTATGCAGCAGAACCATTAGCTCAGCTACATGATTACAATGTGTGACCCACGCTCTGACTTTTTGATGATAAATACAGCTGTGGAATTTTGGCTTAAAAAAGGGCATTGCAAAAAATTATCAGAACTGGGAACTGAACTTAGCCTTTGCTCCATTAAAGGTCTGGTAGAAAACAAAGCAAGGATGGAATGGCTTTTCTGAGGATGGCTTTTTCAGTTTTTCTGCACTATTTTACTGTTATGACTTAAAAGCTAATATGGACTGTATATTAAATTAAACCAGTTGGGGTTTTTATCAGCACTCTTGAATCTTAGGATTTGTCAATGAATCTGATAAATGCAATTTGGTTCATATAGAAGACTGATTTTAGTTGACTGAAGCCTGGAAATAGATGTGGGCAGTTTTGGGAGGCTTTCTGGGGACAAAATTATGTGACTGAGGAATCGTACATCTAGAATGATATTCTTAAGCCTAAGTTGCGCAGTTATGCTTAAGATCCATTTCTAGAGCCTTTTCTGGCCCTGGATATTACTGATTTCTAGTTTCCTTCTCTTTTGTAATGATCCGTTCTAACTGTATTACTGCTTTGATTCTGCTACCATGCTAGACGACTTGAGTTCTTTGTATTTCCGATTTCCTTTAGCTGGTTGTACCCATTTAAGTTTCTGATGAAATTTTTGGAATGGCTTGTAAATTACTTGTTTTTGTGCAAAGTACAAGGAAGTGTTCTGTATGTGTTTTGATTTTTTAGGTTTTACTTCTTTTCCCCTATTTTCCTCTGTAATCCATTTCTCATCAGAAAGCCTCGATATTCTTGGAGTTTTTCATTCTTCATCGCCTTTCTTGTCCCTTGGCATTGTGTGAGGAAAATAAACTAAAACAAGTTTTACAACCTGCAATATTTCTTTCTGCCCAGGTAGATTTTATCTTTATACTAAAGCTGGATAGTTCAAAATATTGTCTGCTAGCCACTAAGTATAAGGTTTGCATCTACATCCACATCCTGTAATGAAATTGAGAAACAAGAAAAAAACATCCTTTATTATATACTAAAAGGAGAAAGTGTTCTGGCTGGGGAGTAGGCGAGGTGAGGACACATATTGTGGTATCTGAAGATCTTTGAGTACAACCAGATGACCACTAGATGACCACTTTCATCTGGAAGCAACACATGTGCCATCATTCAATCGATTATATAAAATGTGACATTGCCATTTAACCGAGAAAGTAACGCTCCCATTCTTAGTCCATGGGTATCTTAGTTCCCTCTTATCTTAGTGATTAAACATCAAAGTCACTGAAATTATCTTGGTCCGATTTCAACAAACATGATAAGGAGAACTTAAATTTGTCACCTGAACTGGTGACTACTGTTACCTGTAGGATATGTGTCTGGCATTCAGCTTGAGATGATAGTCACTTAAATGTCAGTATCTACATTGTAAAATAGATCTTTAAGTCCCTTTTATTGTCAATGAGATTTAAGGAATAAAATTCATGAAGTTTCAGAGACGTTTAGCTTACCCTGAGTTAATGTGTCACCTGAATAACTTAGACTCCAGACTTGATGAACTCCTACCAAGTCTCTACTGACTTTAATGAGAGATTAGATAACCATCCCATTTGTAAAACATTTGTGTTTCATTCCTAACTTGGGGTTAAAGTCTCACCTTTGGGCTCAGTTGATATTGCTAATCATAACTTTGATCTGCACTACATTATTTAAGATACCAAGTTAAAACTGTCAGATGTAGCACAGGACCCAGAGGAGCCCTGAGCCCTTATGTAGTTCAAGAAAAGATGTCTTCTGAAGGGCACCCAGGAGTCTCCCTACCAGCACTAGACAGATATGTCAGTAATTACATTGTGTACTTTACATGTGTGCTTATATAAAGAGCAGTCTAACAATTTTTCATATTTTATCCTCCAAATATAATCTTTTCTTTGTAGAATAGTATTTCAGATTGATGTATCATCAGTTATTAAATGCCTCCTAGGAAATGGTAAAAGAAGAAGGGGAAATGCAAGATGAAAAAAAAGAAAGTGGCAATGAAAAGATAAAATAAAGAGGAATAATACTCTATAACTTTATTTTTGGATGGATTAATTGCAGGGGATTGCAGATTCTTGAGATTGCCAAAATTCTCAAAAGTTAATTTGAAAAACTGAAAGTCAGAGCAAGCAGAATGAGTTTTGAAGGATGTGGGGGCAAAGGTCTACTTTCACACTTGTTTGCTAAACAGATTGCAAGGAGATGTACCATCAAAAGGGTTGAACTGAATAAATATAAGCATAGTGCAAGCCCTCTTCTCGCACTTGGCTCTCTGATATAATCCTATTAAAATAAGAAAATTTATTACCTATCTTCCCAGATTTTATCAATATTGAATCCTTTAAAACAGATTATGTGATAAAATAAGCCCTGCTCACTGATATGGTAAAACATAATAGACAGCAAAAAGCCCTCCTAAATCAATGCAGTACCTTTGCAGTAACTTCTAGACCAGACGGTGAAAATCCTCTTAATGTTTGATAAATGAAGGAAAATGTATAGAAGCAGATTTATAGGCCACCACACTTACCCTCTTAAAAGACCTTCATTATGCCATTAACATCACAGTGATAAAAACCACTTTCATCATTCATCAACCACATTATGCCTGTCCTGCCGTTAAACAGATGAAATCATCACTGATACAAATTCCCTAAACTTTTAGAGCACGTTTAGTTTCATTTTCTTGCCCAAGGCCAATCCATTTAACAACCTATCATAGCCAAGTTGACCAAGTCTTTAAGCTGAATGTTATGAATAAGAAGCAGAAAGTGACTTCTCTCTTCTTTTTTCTGTGGAACATCCAAGAGAATATAAAGTCCAGGTTTTTTAGTGTCTCAAGGACATTCAGGAATTTGCCATCACTGGTAAAAAAAAACCATGCAAACCTTTCTTCTATTTCTGGATTGATTATTTTAGTTTTCCCATTATTTATAATGCGTTGATTACTGATATTTAGTAGATAGATTGATTTGCCTAAGAGTTGCATATCAGAACCACACATTGCTTGAAATGTTCTTTCAACCATTCTAGTAACTCCATTGCTTCAGTCTACACAACTTGACCTCTGTCAGGAATACTTTTTGTACCTTTCTGTTACTGTAAATTGTACAACAAGAAGATATTTTCTAAAGAAGGAAGTTTTAAGGTCGTTTGTCCTGGTGAGGCCATGTCGCAAGTACTGTGTCCAGCTATGGGTTCCCCAGTTCAAGGTTGACAGGTAGCTACTGGTGAGATTCCAGCAGAAGCCCGTGAAGGTGATGGGTTGGTCAGGAACATCTTTGTTACAATGGGAGGCTGAGGTACTTAGGTCTTTCTAACATGGACAAGAAAAGACTGAGATGGTATCTCATAGGTGGTTATCAATATCTAAAGAGTAGGTGTCAGGAAGATGGGACCAGGCTTTTCTGATTAGTTGCCAGAGACAGGACAAGGGGCAGTGGGCGTAAATGGAAATACAGGAGGTTGTACCTAAAACATGAGGAAAGTATTTTACTGAGAGGGTGGCAGAGCACTGGAACAGGCTGCCCAGGTATATGGAGTCTCCTTTTCTGGAGAAATTCAAAACCATTCTGGACAAGGTACTGCGTGGACCTCCTCTGGCAGGAGGGTTGGACTAGATAATCTGTGGAATTCTCTTCCAACTCCTATGAATCTGTGATTGTGTGAAAAAGAACCTCAAAATACTTGGATCCATTCTTTTCTCACTTTTAAGTATTTGTTTGCTTGTTCATTCGCATCTGTTCCTCAGCACTGTCTAATGACATATCTTCATCTTTCAGGTGACAAGTTACCTGTCAGCTGTCGTTTAAAAAACTGTCCCAGTTTGGATACCACCTGAAACTAAAAATATTCTGTTAAGTTGTAGGTCCAGGTGCTCATGAACCTCTCAAATCCTCAAATTGTGCTACAAAAAAAGCCTCAGCAGTTACATGCTAAGCAGAAGAGCCCCGAAGAAAGATAAGTCACAGACATACAACATGTAAGTGCAACTAGTAATACAGAAAATATTTTCCAGACATCTCCAATTTCTCTGATATTAGGGCAGCTAGCTAGGATATAGGCAACCAGTGATCTGCTGTTTGCCCTGTATGTATCATACTAATGATTTCAGTGTAGGTCTTTCATACTTCCAACAGGCACCCCAGTGACCAGACCGTTGGCTGTCTCCTACCTAAAAGTTTCTTTAATTTAGAGGTGAATATTAATATGAATACAAACTTGACAAGACTATTGACTGTTTCCAGAAAAGGTTTCTATATACTAGACTATAATAGAATTTTTTCCCTATGATTGTTCACCTAATTTTCTAAATTAAATAATCAAATGAGGAGGTTGAGCACAGGCATTCTCAATTGGACAAAAACATGTAAGAAGCAGGTGATCTTATTTTGATGCCTTCTGTGAGCTGTTCACAATGCTTGGTAATTGCAGACAAGCAATGTTTTAGATTTAAGAATATCATGATCATTTCCTCTCCTCATCTTCTACTTCTGTTTTAGAAATAGCTGCATAAGAAAATTATGCAAAACCTGCTCCCCAAATCAGGAGAAAGATAATAGTAGATGAAAAACCGTGGTAAAAGAAGAGGGAGGAACATGCCCACCTGTCTCAGAGACCTGTTAAACTTTGATGACAGTCTGTGGAGATAGAATGGGTTTTGAACAAAGAAACTGCAGTCACCTAAAGCATACTGCACTTTCGAGCCTCAGCTCTGCAGATGGTTGAACAACAGACAATCTTGGATGTCTGATCGACTAAGAAGGGCACCTGGTTTAGTGCACAGACATCCTAGCTTTGTTCTTTTCACTTCCAGCTGCCTTATATGACAAATTTCAATTGATTCTAGGAGTATTACTTTTATTTAGTACCAAACTGCTCCCCTTTACTTCATGGCAAAGCTTGCAGTCTGCCATAGATGAAAGCATAGCACACTGCAGAATATCTGAGTGCTGTGCTAAGATGATTTTTGCACAGTAAATCAAACATTCATCTAGCAACCCAGACCTGATCTCCCAATCAAGTGTTTACTATATGATTATACATCACATCTTGAGTAGTCCTTTCTGTATTCACAAGTGGGCAGAGACCATAGGGTTGATGAGGTGGAGGAGAGTGACTGTTCTTCCTGTGTTCCATGTTAAGCATTATACTTGAAGTAGCTGATCAGTAAGGTGTTCATTAATGATACCCATGAATTTTCATTTTGTGACAGAAATAATAACATGGTAATAAAGTTGGAGAATTGTAGGCCCTTCTGATAGACACATGCACCTTGTTGCCTTTTTTCTTTAGGGGTAATGTTTCATCTGTTGTTTCAAGGGACTTGAGATTCTCCATTGCTTTATCTCTATTGTAGGGTCCCTTATCTTTCTTACTTTTTCTGTTTCTGTATTCAGAACCTCTCTTTTTCTTCAGGCACTTATTTCTCTTTGTTCTGTCTCATTTTCTGTGTCTGACATGTCTGTTCCCGCCTTTCTCAAGGTACAGTGTGATAGATAGAACACAACTGAAGAAAAAAATGTATCAGTTCTCCCAGTGAGTGGAAAGGTGATCCACAAATATCTGAACACAAAATGGAATGAACATTCTGCACAGCAAGAGTTACAGCACATTCAGAAACTGAACAAGAGATAGTTTAACCAGCAGCCACTCTATTCCATTGCATTACATTTGTGCTCGGTTCATCTCCTGATGTGTGTCTGCATGTGTACACACACCTATACAAAAAAATAATCTGCTAATAGGGAGCCTTATTCAAAACATGTGGAAGCTTTCCCATTGCTTTCAAAGTGGGTTGGATTTTCAAACTACTAGGAATTTAGTTACATCCTACTCAAAGAAGGAAACAAGGGGCCTGATCATGTAATATTCACATTTTCAGTCTCCTTAAAGACATAAATAGTAACCTTTTTTGGTCTGTTTCAAAACTCCAGAGTCTGCTTTTGGAAAAAAATTGAATGATTTCTTAATATTTAATGACAAAATAAATACCATGATAAAAAAATAAAAGAATTTATCGCTGGATGAAAAAAAGGAATTCTGTTTTTCTAAGTAGATCTGTTTTTAGAAATTTGAAATTATTGTGGGCTCTCCAAAAAAAACCCCTTTCTTTAATAATATGTGTATGGCATTATCAGTTTTGCATACTTGGTTTTATTTGAGGAGAGTTTGAAAATGACATTTTGATATATTGGAAGACAGAGCTTCAAGGTCTGCAAGTACAGAGTTTCGAAGTTTTGAGACTCAAGCTACAGCCAAAATCAGGACACTATTGTTATGTAGCCAAGAGGTCAGCTTTGACAAGAGAAGTACTTCCCAGACTTCCAAATATCCTGTTTCACAACAGAAATTTTGGAAACATCAGTGCAGCTGTTTCAGAGCTGTTCTGGAAATGCATGCCATGAAGGTACCCAGGTCTTGATTCTGTAATACGTCCTACAATAACGTTTTGCCTGATGAGAACCATGTGGACACAACTACCATGGTGGAGCTATTCTGGAGCAGTCAGAAGTCACCCATGAGATCATTCTGGATATTTGCAAATTGCTTCTTATAAAAATATATCCAAGTTCTGTCAGATCATCTAAGAAATACTTCTATACAAAGCAATGCTTTCTTGATTAACGAATAATAGTGATAACTTTTCTCTCTCTCTCTCTTTTTTTTTTGTTTTATTTTAAAAAATCCTAACTATCTGTAATAGAAACTCCAAATTCATTTCACATGTGCTACCTCAGTTACCAACTGGCATGGTAAATAAGCAACAGTTCATGATATGAAGCAATCTCAGAACATTCCCTAGCAGTTAACATATATGCATAAACCATTTGCAGGTTATATTGCACATTTTCATTCAGAAACATTTATAAAAAAAATTATTAGAGAGATGTTAAATGTGTCAGAGAAGCACTTGGCACAGGTGTTTTCATAGGGCTGTTCAATTTTCAGTTTTTTTTTCCTTGTATATGGATTTTTTTTTAAAAAGAAAAAATGGTATTGAGCACAAATTTTATCATTAATAATATGCTTATTTCCTATGAGGGGATTAAACTTAATCCATCCTTTTCTGTTTAAAGTCTTGCCCAGGAAATCAGTGCCTGTGTTTTCAGAAGGCAACACCAAGTATTTAAACATGGTCTGTCCTTTACTGAATGCAATTAAAGTGAAATGCTTCCAATTCAGCAAGAGGACTGAGAATGGCAGAATGGCCAGTAGAAAAAAGGTAACCATTGTTTGAATATTCATAAACTCTGAGTAATCTTGAGTCTCAGGCATAACACTCAGAGATGCCCTGCCTGCCAACATGTTAGCATCAATTTTGAAGGACAGGGCAGTAATTAATAGTACATCCTCTATAGTTGAATACTAGCAGACATGGCTCAAGGTTTCTCAGCAGGTTAAATCTGAATTTTGCTGCTTGTTCCCTGCATCCCATTTTTACAACCACAGAAGTGGTGGCTAACTTGCCTCTCTGATACAGGTGAAATGGGTATGGAAATTGTGCTGTACAGACACCATCTGTTTTCTCTGTTTATGCCTAGGGCCAGCTCTGGTGTTGTGTATACTAACCCAGGCAGGGGGGCAGGATGCCTTGTTCCTGCTGTCTTTCAAAGAGACAGATGCCTTCCCTTCCTTCCTGCTTCCTTAAAGACTTCCCAAAGTGGGTTTGTACTTCTTGTGAGGACTTGGAAGATATTTTGGTTGTGGTCTCCATGACTCTTTAATAGTGGCTGAGATGGAAAACACTGAAACCATCACCATATAATGATTACTGAGATTTAAGGGGTGGATTGAAGAGCTGAAAAGTTTAAACAGCAGAGTATCAACAGTTGTCCTTTTTACTAACTTATCTTCCCACTGATTAACGTTTTTATGTTTTTGTGACTAAATGCAGTTCCTTTCTGTAAGAATGTAACATGCCGTGTAATCCCTGTGATGACACTATAAGCATGTTCTACTGTGCATAAATCCTTACACTGGTTCTCAGAAAAAAAAAATTCACAATCCCACTTCTGATTCTTAGAGGCCCTTTAAGAAAGCTGTAGTCTAAATGTCTTTTGGTAGTGTACCTCAACTTTTTCTCTTTTGTCACTTCTCATCTGTCCTCATAGATCACTTACAAAGGGTGATTGTATTCCCTTTTCATCTCCATTTTGGTAAGACAGTGGCACTGCAAGGAAGTATTTCTCCAATTTTTGTTGTACAGTAAATCTTCTGTTCCCAATTGTCCTATTTTTGATCCTGTTACTGCTATGTTTCCTTTTTTTTCTAATAAACAACCTGACCAGAACTGTTGTGTAGTGTGCTTAGTGACTCTCTATCACAGTTACATACAGCAGAATGAATAATTCTTTACCTCAACAGTACAAAAAATGTCTAGGATTGTATTAGCTTTTTATAGCTTCCTGTTCTGTCTCATCTTCTATCATTTCCCGTTAATAAACTCTCAGGATATAGCAATCATTTTTCTTAGTGGATGTACGTGCCTTGGCACTTTGCACAACTGCACTTTTTTTTATTTCTGTTATCCCAGTAGCTGAGCAGGTCTGTTTCTTCCTGTCTGACATTTTTCTCCTCATTTTGTTGACAGTCCTTCCTTACTGGCTGCCAAATCAAGTCATCAATTTCCTACTTTTTGTGCCAGGGTCACTGATGAAAATATCAAGTAAAATTAGTCCCAAGGCTGATCCTCAAAAAATGTGTCTGAATGGTATTTTCAGACAGGAAGCTTTTCCTATTGCACAACCATTTCCATACTCCTTTTTAACAGGATCTTTTAGACCTGACAGCTTTTTAGCAATCTCATTTTATTCCATTCCTGTAAAAATTCTCTGTGCGTCTCGTTGTATGAAATGCTTCTCTCAAGTCCAAGGTGATGAGAGCCCTGTCAGTGCCTGTCTGCAGAACATAATTTATGTTACAGGAACAAAAGCACACTTGAGTTTGTTTGGCTTCATCTGTGTTCGATAAATTCATGTTTCGCTTTGTCCAGTAATCCATTTAGCTTCATGCCTTTCATTAATTTTTCACTTGAAAATGTGTTCTACATCCCTAACATGTTACTGAGGTCAGCTTAATTGGTCTGTACTTTCTGAGTCCCTTTGCCTTCCTTATTGTAAGTAAAAATATTGTGTCTGCTGATCTGTAGTCAGATTTTATAGATGTTTTTGGTGGTCATAGCCATCAATTATTATATTTAGTCATCTCAGCCTCCCCTACACTGAAATTAGGTTTCATCCTTAAATAAAACCTGGTTCTAGCTCACATCCCTTTCATCCATTTTACCTTTAACCAGAGAGTTTAACCTTTGTCACTTGTATCCATGCAACAGGTGTTACCAGCATCATCAAAGTGAGACAAATCCCATTCAGACCCATCTCAAAAGTGTCAGTATATCTACTGAAAGCAAGTAGTTCCTGGGGGTGGGGGGGTTGGAACTCAAACCACAATGTTAAGCCTTAAAACAGTTGCTTTTGGAGGTGAGCTGTTACTTCCCAGCTCATTTCTAACATTCTGCTAATCAGGAATACGGGAAGTGAACCAGCATCTGCTGTGGGAATGGGAGGAGAAAAGGAGAAGGCAGTAGTAGTGGAGTGAAATTATGATGACTTTATTTACTCCTGGTGGTGTATGTCCCTGCAACAGTTAGATTAGGAAACACGTTAGCCTTGCATTTATTCATACTTCTTTTCATAAATGTTCCTTGCATCCTCATCATAAATGCAGAGACAGGTAAAGAGAATGTTAGCTCCAAGACAATGTAACTAAGAATTGGGGCTTTTATAATAATTTTACTAAGGATTTATTTTGTCCAATAATATGCATTGAAAAGCTTGAAAAGTATTTAACAACAATGAAAATGTATTATTTTATTAAGTGATTTGTTTTTTAAAAAATCTCAGTTACGACAGCAGATAATGCAGCATCACATCCAAAGGTGCAGGGGAGGAACAAACTAAGAAGAAGATGTATTGCATCTTCCAAAATACAACAGAAATACCTTTCCTGGATTTGTGCCTGTGGTTTGTGTCACTGAAATGACTCAAATGCTATTTTATAGCAAGCATCCTTGATGTTTCTTCTATCCCATAAGTGCCAGGAAAATGGAAGCAGCTTGCATTTTCAATTCGGCGAACTGCAGTTATGTGCTGTACTCTGGGATCAAACTGCAAATCAGTAATTTTTTTTAGTATATTTCTGTAGTTTGAGGTGTTTCAGCTTGTTTCTCTCAAATAACTTTGCAGCCATCCTGATATCCTCTTTAAAAATTAATTCAATCTGACACTTTACAAGTGCCACTTGATGTACAAACAAGTGAAGTATATTAATGCTACTTTGAATGACCCGAATTACCTGTTCATGCTGCGCTAAAAAGATGTTTTCAGCACAAAGTAACTTTTTTTTACAAATAAGGACACTTTCTGGTTACTGACTGATTGCTCAATGAAAAAGTAAATAGTTGTCTTAAACAGCTGTAAAGCAAACAAAAAGTATAATTTATGGAACTGTGCTAAATAATTTACCTGGAAAAATACCATTCCTGAATCTGCTTTTGGTTCTTGTAGCTTTTCCTACAGGCCAGCTCAGAACTCTGATTCCAAGGTAAGTTGTAAGACCATTCTAGGTCTGTGTAGAATCATAGAATTTTAAAGACTGGAAGGGACCTCAAAAGATCATCTAGTCCAATTCCCCTGCCACAGCAGGATCATCTAGATCAAATGGCACAGGAACAGGTCCAGGTGGGTTTTAAACATCTCTCAAGAAGGGAGACTCCACAACCTCCCTGGGCAGCCCTTTCCAGTGCTTGGTTACCCTCACTGTGGCAAAGTGTCTTCTCATATTTATGTGGAACCTCCTATGTTCCAGCTTACACCCATTGCCCCTTGTCCTGACAGTGTCCTTGACACCAAGAAGAGCCTTGCTCCATCCTCATGACACCTGTCATTTACATATTTATAGACATTAATGAGGTTGTCCCTCAGTCTCCTCTTTTCCCCAGCTAAAGAGATTTAGCTCCTTCAGCCTTTCCTCATAAGGAAGGTATTCCACTCCTTTAATCATCTTCATGGCTCTGCGCTGGACACTCTCAAGCAGTTCTGTGTCCTTGAACTGAGGAATCCAGACTGAACTCAAGATTTCTGATGTGATCTCTCCTGGTCAAAGTAGAGGGGGAGGAGATCCTCTCTTGATCTACTAATCACTCCTCTTCTATTCCACTCCAGAATGCCATTGGCCTTCTTGGCCACAGGGGCACTTCTGACTCATTGACCATGCTGAAAAATGAGGATTGGTGAAAAAATATGTAGACATGATTTGGGTATAACTGGAATAGATTTTGGGAGGAGGACAGATTCAATAGGTACTGCAACAAGTGAAAATGTAATTAACATTACAGAGAACATTTGGAGTAACCTTAGAGTGATCTGCTTTCCTTCAAGTGTTTCATTTTTTGATTATAACACATTTAACTGTTTCTTAATTTGCAATTTAAAAATTAAAATATGATCCTGAGTTGGAAAATGGAATAATAATTGGAGAATGTTAAAAACAAAAATTATTTCCTATTTTTTCAGTATCTGCATGCTACAAATGTATTAGGCTCAGACATGTGCGTATTCTGATTGGTTCAGTATGGTATGAACAGAAGATTCTGAAAACTACATGTAAATCTAAACCACAATTTAGAGGAAATTTTATGTTTCTGAATGTACAGAAATTCTTCCTGTCCAATTCAAAACTTGGCAGAAGATAATGATTCACATGACAAATTGAACCACTTGATTGTGGACTGTGTTCAGTAGGCATTTATGCTTCTGTTCTGGTCATTAGGGATTTAGTTAACACATTCAGTGCACTGTAGAGATGCATACAGCAGGTCATATGCTGGTGTCTACCCTAGCATGAAATGGCTTTCAATTCCACTAGTGTCGGTACAATCCAGTAGCCTTAATATAGGAACCTAGCATTATCTTATATGCTGTTGAGTGTCTAAGGTATCTGCATAGAGCTTTAAGAAATTACTCAGGACCTAGAGTTACTCTTGTACTTCTGGGGCAGCAGCTAGAATCTAAAGGAGCTATTTTAAGGCATCTCAAACTATAGTAGATGCTTCTGTCTCAGATGCCGATCTCATGTGTCTGGTGTCTTCAGGTGAGGAGAATACTGCTTGAAGTGATTATAGGTTTGCTCTATGCATGTAAATACCTACATTCTAGATGTGGTGTCTACAGGCAGCCTTGCTGTCTTGCTTTCCTTAATAATTTTTTTCTCACCTAAAGCCATTTTGGATCCATGAAGTATATATGGCATTCAACATGAATCAGCTATTTGAGCATGGGTTTCTAGTATAGTTAAGGATGCTTTAAGACATCCTGCATTTCCTCAAGATGTCTTATATAAAAGATGTCCTTTATCAAAGATGTCCTATATAAAAGATGTCCTGTAAAACATTCCCATCAATGGTAACTATGGTCTTATATCTTAACAAACCGACCTGAGAGAGGATAATATTACCTTTCATTTACATTACATCATTACTTATTTTACGTCATGCCTTGAAGGGATTCAGACTTGCATAGAGTTGATAATGAGTTTATCAACAGATTGGAGAACAGGACTACAGGGACTCAACTTTGCATTTAGCAGAATCATTGTACAACTCAGTATCATAGTGGTAGGACTGAAGGAAATGAAACACAGCAGAGTTTAGCTCTGCAGCCCTCAGAGGAAAAGATAACCAGTCAGGAGATTCTGTTTTCCTATTTACTAACTTTTCATTTATATCGCACATAAAGAAACTAGAAGGCAGGACTGGGGACCTTCTCATCTCCTTTTTCCATAATATCAGAGGATTTTCTGTAAAATTTGGGATGTCTGTTCCTGCAGGCAAAAAACTTCAAAAGAAAGACTTGATGCAAAAGATGCAAAAAGACATAGCCACATGAACACAGACGTGTGTGTGTGCACATGCATGTGTTGTACATGAACTGAAAATCCTGGACTGCGTGGCACAATGCACTGACTAAAATGGAAAAAGCCTCACAGATTCTAATTTTCATGTTGCAGAAACAGAACAAGGAATGACCTCCTTGCCAGTGCTCTGCCATCAGTATGCAGCAGAAGCAGCAAGCTGACTATATGATCTTTTTTACAAGCTGCTGGGACAGCTGATAAAAATTGAAATTAGCTCGGTTTATTTTTTCATTTTCATTATGAAATCTCTTGCACAGATTACTCCCAATACCAAAGAAATGTAAAATGTGCAAAGGTAACCCATCAAAGAGCACAGATCTGTCTGTGTGAAGCAGTTTTTAGAAGTTCCATAGCAGCATCCTCTGCGTTTGGTTGCACCTATGATGCATAATGATGTTCCATATTAACCACTGCTTTTCTTTCAGAGATAGTTTAAAGTACATTAAAGCACCCATCCTGTCATTTAAATCCTGACCTTTATTGCTATAAGAGTTTCATATTAGAAATCTGTTCTGTCATATCTGTGTAGACATTCATGATGGGAATCAGACCAAGAGTTGTCATACACTTTAAAACTCAAATTCTGGTGCAGTCAGGCCGTTCAGTGAAATCTTATTTTAATATCTCCATCATGCCTAGCCCACAGCAGAATTGGAGAATTGCATTTTATTTGCATTTTCTCCATTTCTTTAGCTTTCTTACGGAAAAATGTTGGAGAAAGCTATCAAGCTCTAGCTGTTTTATCATTTTGCTTTCATTATTTGCCATCGATAAGAGGTTTTGTTATTTTGACAGATTCATATTCATTCTGATGAAGAGCAGCAGAAACTTGCATATTTGTGTTGGTGAATTTGAAAAATTACATTGTTAAAACAATCTTTCCTCCTACTGGTTTTTGAGCATTAGGCATTGACTGCAAATCCATGCCACATGGATATTTATTCATACTGGTAAAATGCTTTTCTGTTTTGTTGTTTTGGGCTTTTACTTTTATTTTTTTTTCTTATGAGCTCCAGAGTTTATAAAGTTGGGAGAAAAAAATCTCAACTGTTTTCTTTTTGTTTGTCTTTCTCCCTCATATGCTTGCAAATCCAGATCATGTATAGGCAGATTGTACCTTGCTAAAATAATATGCCTTAACTGTAGTAGCCCTGAATTCCAAGATTGGGTTAACAGAGGTTTTACAACCATATCAATCAATATGTCAGGAGGACTGACTAGAGAGGTTGTCTCTGAGGTCTACCTGCTTCTTGACTCAAGGTTACTAACAGTTATTTTGTAGCACAGTGACAAAAGTCTACCTTTTTTTGTTTTTGAGATCCTTTGCATGAGAATGAAAACAAGACATTTTGATGTCCCTTGGGAGGGCTGCCCTGAAAGATATAGGAGTCCAGGAAGGTTGGTGATACTTCAAGAGGGAAATCTTAAAAGCACAGGAGTAGGCAGTCCCCATGTGCTGAAAAATGGGTTGGTGGGGAAGATGACCAGCCTGGATCCTTTGCATGAGAATGAAAACAAGACATTTTGATGTCCCTTGGGAGGGCTGCCCTGAAAGATATAGGAGTCCAGGAAGGTTGGTGATACTTCAAGAGGGAAATCTTAAAAGCACAGGAGTAGGCAGTCCCCATGTGCTGAAAAATGGGTTGGTGGGGAAGATGACCAGCCTGGTTGAGCTGGAAACTTTTGCAAGAACTCGAGGTAAAAAACCCCTGAGTATATCAACTTTGGAAAGAGTGGCAGGTGACTCAGGAAGTATTTAACGGTATTGTAAGAGCATGTAATCAGAGAATTAGTGAAGCAAAAGCTCAGTTAGAACTTAGTCTGGCCAAGTCTGTTAAGGATAATATAAAGTACTCTTATAAAGACATTAATAACAAGAGGAGAGCCAGGGAAAATCTCCACTCTTTATTGGAGGAAGGGGGAAATATGGCAACTGAAGACAAGGAAAAAGCTGAGGTACTTAACACATTCTTTGCCTTAGTCTTTAACCACAAGCTTGGCCACCCCCAGGATAACTGGTCTGCTGAGCTGGCAGATAGGAAAGGGGAGCAAAATATCCCTCCTGTAATCCAGGAAGAAGTAGTTAGTGACCTGCTGTGCCACTGGCATCCTAACAAGTCTATAGGTCTGGTCATCTCAGGGTGCTTAAGGAGTTGGCACAAGAGCTACCTAGGCCACTCTCCCATCATTTAAGACTGGTCCTGGATAACTG